>CM062818.1:1979544348-1979951301 GCA_031772625.1 Pinus tabuliformis | reverse complement strand
TCATTCTTGATCCTATGGTATGTTGTTTCAAGAACCTTGAAGGTCCTCATATAGAAGAAGTGTGCAATTCCAAATTGACCTTTCATTTTTGTTGGTAATTCTTACATAAATATAGGCAACCTTGATCCCAAAATAGATCAATCTCCCACAAAAATTATTTACTACATGTGGGTCCTCTTGTAGTTGTTGAGTGATATTGCATACTTTCTAATCTTGCTTCCAAATTTTCTTTGCTTCTTCCATCCAATAATATTGTGGGATAGTTCAAATAGGAGATTGTAAACTCTTTGTTTCTTCTTCTTTCCTTGAAAATGCATCTACTACCATATTGTGTTTTCCTTATTTGTAGATAAGTTCAAAGTCATAACCTAGTGACACATAAGTACCTATAGCCCTATACATAATCACAATAGGAATTTGGTCTCTTCGTATGCTAGCATAATAGAAACTAAAAACTAACGCATATAGTATGGACTTTGAGAAATTTCACAAGATACAAAATAAGAGACAACACAAAATTTCATTTCTTATTCACATGCAAAGAAAAAATTCTTACAATAAATATATATTTCTTTTTCAACACTATGCATTAGCATACACACCATTTGTTTGACACTAGACTCAACTAGTTATTCCTCTTCTCCTTTGTTCCAACCTCCTTTTTCAGCTTCGCGAGATCCTTAATATTTCAATGTCCCAAGCTCTTCTTTTTTTTCATTGCTTCCACTCTCCCTAAACTTTCCCCCTTTTATTCTATCCCTCCATCCTCTTGAATGATGGTTAGAAGGTTGAATTATCACAATGGTTTGAATTCCTTTGTCATTTCCCAATCCAATTACCATTCCTTTGTATGTTTATTATTCATGATAGTTCAACTCCTTGGATAATCATTATTTCATTGTCTAATTACCCAACTAATCATTACTTCCTTTTCGAGTTCCCTAGCTAATAACTACTTCCTTGTCTAGTTCCCCAACCATTCATTCTTCTTTGTACAAATAGTCCACAAATAGTCCATTGATTCACCATGAAGCCCCTTGAGACACAGAAAATAATTACAAGTCACGATCCACTATATTATAGTAGAATCGATGCACATAAACAACATTAGAGTCACAACAACATAACATCAGGGTGGTGTTGCAGTAGCAATGTTGTAGCAATGGTGTCACAAAAACATAACATCAAGGAAATGTTTCAATAGAGGCATTGTAACAACAATCTTGTAGCAATGGTGTTGCAACAATGTAAAAACAACACAATGTTACAAAAGCGGTGTTGTAGCATCGGTGTCACAACCAAATTATTTCATCTTCTAAGATACTAACTAAAATCAATCAATGTAGATTTATTTTGGCCAAAGATGCTCCTATATCACACATCCTTGGTAAGAAAAACATGAACTTCTAGTTCATGTGGATGCGATTGTAACCATTATAGGGAAGGAAGGTCCTCGTAAGAATATCAATTATTCTTCATAAGCCATGATGCATCCTTAGAATCTTTGTTTATCCACTTGACCATGTAATCATAATAGTCCTTATTTTAGGTGCTTCTAATGACCCTCTTCAACACAACTTGCTCTAATTATTTGGCTAGATTGATGGGAAATTATTTTTTCCACTCATCTAAGGTACCTCCATCATCATCAATTAATCCTTTGCGAAGCTCGTACATGTCAACAACATTGAATATCGGGGAAATATCAAATTTCCTTGGTAGCTCCAGCTTATAAGCATTATTATAAATATTTTTCATGACTTGATATGGTCCAATTTTCTTATACTTGATCTTACTATATGTACCTCTGGAAAATATTTATTTCCTTGAATATGCCATCACCAACTCTCCTTTTTCAAAATCCTTTTGTCTTCTTCACATATCTGCCCCTTGCGTATATCTGGCATTCATTAGCACTCCTTTTATCTTTCATAATAGGAAACTTAACCAAATCCACAAGTCATTTTTAGTGACTTACCATTAACAATATAAAATGGATTCTTTCAAAAAGACCTATTGATTGAATCATTATAAGAAAATTCATCCTATGCCAAAACCAAATCCCATTTTCTTGATTTTTCTCCACTCAAACTCCTCAACAAATTCCCAAGACTCTGGTTAACCACCTTGGTATGTCCATCCAGTTTTTTATGGTATGTGGAATTGTACAACAACGTGGAATCCAATTTCTTCTAAGGTATGCTCCAAAAATTTCCAAGGAGTTTGGTATCTCTATCAAAATTGGTACTTTTTGGCACTTCATGTAATTTCACAATTTCGCATAAGAACAAAACAACTACTTTAGTAACATAATTGGCTTCCTTGCATTCTTATTAGGGATCTTATGATATACTGAATCCCATCATTTGTAAGATGATATTTTCCCTCCTCCCTATATAAGAGATTTCATGTCATACAAATATGGACTCTAAAGAACAATTCCACAAATATCAAATGTTACAACATGTAATTCTACCTCAAACATTATTAATGCTCAGTTCATGAAAATGCACTGCCAACCAGACTTGAACTTGTGGTAGTCATAGATCAAAACATGATCGAACTAATGACTTCAACCTTGATAACTGTTATCGCTTAAGAAAAAATTTCTAAATTTTGAACATCAATTTGATTCCAAAGGATTGATGTTAGTCTTGGTCTAGTCTTTCCATGGTTTGTTTTAGAGTCTAAGACCTAGAAGGGAGTCTTTTTGGCATTGTCAAATAGGGTCAATGATCCAGGTGAATGTTGGTGGCCACCCACCTATCCCATTTGGACCCCCACAATTGTCTCTTTCAGTTTCTTTTAGTTTCCTAAATTGTAGCACAGTTTACTATTTTTAGCAGTTTTTCGGGTCCTGAACTTCCGGAGCCGTTTTGAGGCCCTAAACAATGTTTTTTTGGGAAATCTAAGGGCAACATGGGTCCATGGACATGGACCCATGTTTCCCTTCTCAAAGTGGTAGTGCTCGGATAGATCTTTTTAACGAGCTATTGTACGTGTCAAACAGAGATCGTATGCCAAAGTTACGACCCGGGAAATTGATGTACCAATTTACCCAAATGGGGCCCACAATTTGGCGTTTCATCTTCTAGGGTTAGGTTTTTGGATGTTAAAGGTTTTCTATTGTGTCTCAACAATAAATAGGCCTTCGAGCCTCATTATAAGACAGTTTAGAGGCATGTAGCTGCCACATCTCTTCTCAGAGATAAGCTACCATCGCCCTAGCTGATTTATTTCCATTTCTGGTTGTAAGCATATTTCAGTATTTTCCATTAATGAAATGAAGTATTATTTCCACTGCATATTTGTGTATATGGTTATCTCTGTATTTTGTTGTGTTCCTGTTTAAATCCAGATCAGTGGTATCAGAGCAATCTTCTTTTTCTCTGTTTTCTTTGCATGTCCACAACGAGGTCGGGATATAAGGAGTTAGGGCTTGAATTGGTCGAACCTTTGCATGACCAGCGTCACAAATCCCGATGGCCTCCCATGGGGGATGAGAAGAAAGATGAGGGGCAGGAGATCCTATCAAAATCTTTCTCAAAGAAGCCCTCAAGCGGCAAAGGAACGCGATGATGGATAGCTTTGCGCAAATCCTTCAACGGCTACCCAGAGGTGACGCATTGACTTCCAACAGCTACTCTGGAAACGCCACACCATTTAAGGTACAAGTTAATTTTGAAATCCCCATCTTTGAGGGTCAAATAGATGCAGATGCCATAGATAAATGGTTAAATCTGCTAAAAGGATTTTTTTTGTTCATGAATTTTCGAGTCGGGAAAAGATCGTTTTCGCTCTTCTCAAAGTAGCCCCCCACGTCAAGGACTGGTGGGAAACCTACTGCGAGCAGAAGAATGAAAGCATAGGCTCACTATTTTCAACCGCACCCACTTGGGATTCATTCTGGAATGCCATCAAGGAGCAGTACTACCCTGTCAAAAGCTATGAGGACAAATACATAAAGTGGACCATGCTGCTGCAAGGACAAGACCAAGATGTGCCAGAGTTCACGAACATTTTTCATACCCTTCGCACACAGTTGGGTATCAAAGATTCTGATCTGCATCTGGTACTCAAATACCGCGGTTGCCTACACAAATACATCCAGGAAGAAATGGAGTTCCTGAACATCTCCTCGCTCGGCACGGCGTAGTGATACGCTGTCAAAATCGAGCAAAAGTTCAAACAGAAGAAGCGAGACTTTGGATCTGCGAAGCCGAAGACCAAAAGACAAAGCCAAGGCGGGGTGACCCAAGACAACTCGTTGAAGCCACAAGAGAAGAATAACACCACGAAGTTGAAAAAGGACACAGGAAAGTGGTGTGAGTTCCACAAGAGCCCCACTCACAACACAAGTGAGTGTTCGACCAAGCAGTCGCTGGTGGCCGAGTTGAAGGCTTCCGAATCAGATGCATGTTCCGACCCTGAGCCAGAATCCGACAAGGGGAATGGAAAAGGGAAGCAGATCATTGATGCAGATCCCAGCGCCACTGTTGCCACCACCAAGATCCAAAAAAATGAGCCCGAAGATCCAGAGGAGGGGGAACGTCTTTTCCACTCATAGATGTTGGTGAAGGGTTCGCCGCTGCAATTCATTGTCGATAGTGGCAGCCAAAAGAACCTCATTTCAACAGAGGTCGTGAAGCGATTGGGCCTACCGACTACACCACACCTACAGCCGTACAATATCGGGTGGCTTCATGAAGGACGAGATCTCAAAGTTTGCTAGCAGTGCTGCCTTCCCTACAACATCAAGCCCTTCACAGACGAGGTATTGTGTGATGTTACACCTCTGGATGTTTGCAATGTATTATTAGGACAACCATACTTATGGAGGCGACATCCTGTGTATGAGTCAAGGCCTCACACTGTCATTATTTCTTTATATAATTCATTATACAGGATACCGAAGGTAGCCCCACCTATCGCCACCTCTTTGATCACTGCCAAGAAAGGCTGCAAGCTCATCTCCCAGACTAGGAAATTCATTTTCTGTCTGGTTCGCTCCCAAAGTAAGGGGAAGATTGTCACCACATCCATGACCCCTGCAAAGGGTTCCTCCACGCAGCAGCAGCAGCAAATGGATACGGTCATGAAAGAACACAGGAACAACTTCTCCTCACGCACAGGGGTACCATACAAGTTTCATGTGGGTGACAAAGTTTGGTTACGTCTACAGAGAGAACGCCTTACCAAAACCCATCAGAAACTCAGACCACTCCGACATGGTCCTTACAACAGTACCAAG
This sequence comes from Pinus tabuliformis, assembly GCA_031772625.1. Taxonomy (NCBI): domain Eukaryota; kingdom Viridiplantae; phylum Streptophyta; class Pinopsida; order Pinales; family Pinaceae; genus Pinus; species Pinus tabuliformis. The sequence goes on along the minus strand of CM062818.1, from coordinate 1,979,946,050 downwards.
GCTACGGGCAACAATGCTTTGAAGCACAACATTCCTCCATTCCTTCGCTTGCATCGAGTGTTCAATGTGGACCGTCATCGACCATGCTTCCAACCATTTCTGAACACATCAGAGATTGCAGAACAACTCACCAGAGACGCAGCTCAGCAGAAGCTTCCTCATCTCAGGGAGGAACTCAATGCAATGGGGACCATTGCTTCCTAAGGGGGGAGGAATGATCCAAGTGGATGTTGGTGGCAACCCACCTATCCCATTTGGACCCCCATAATTGTCTCTTTTAGTTTTTTTTTCAGTTTCCTAAATTGTAGCACAATTTACTATTTTTAGCAGTTTTTCGGGTCTTGAACTTCCGGAGCCATTTTGAGGCCCTAAACGACGTTTTTTGGGAAATCTGGGGGAAACATGGGTCCATGGACCATGTTTCCCTTCCCAAAGTGGTAGTTCTTGGATAGATCTTTCTAATGAGCTATTGTACGCGTCAAACGGAGATCATATGCCAAAGTTACGACCCCGGGAAATATGTACCAATTTACCCAAACGAGGCCCACAATTTGGCGTTTCATCTTCTAGGGTTAGGTTTTGGGATGTTAAGGGTTTTCCATTGTTTCTCAACAATAAATAGGCCTTTGAGCCTCATTGTAAGACAGTTTAGAGGCATGTAGCCACCACATCTCTTCTCAGAGATAAGCTACCATCGCCCTAGATGATTTATTTCCATTTTTGGTTGTAAGCATATTTCAATATTTTCCATTAATGAAATGAAGTATTATTTCCATTGCATCTTTGTGTATATGGTTATCTCTGTATTTTTTTGTGTTCCTGTTTAAATCTGGATCAGTCAACACTCTGGTTTTGCCTATCACTGGTCCCACATCACACATAAATTTCCATGTGTCAAGCTTGTGTCAAGGTTTTCATGCACTATGAAACTGCCTAGGAGTTTTCGTAGCACAAAACCCAGAATTTGCATTGGCTGTGCTACGAAATTGGGGATTCATGCAGATTCGTGTCAAATCTCACCTAGCTGTCCAATCTATCAGAATCCGTTAATCTTACATCATCAACTGTCAGTCCATACACCATGCCTATCACATGCAACCGCTCATTTTCATCATTAGGTTCGTTAGGTGTCTTGGTATGCTCGAGTTTCAAATTTCAAAAAAGGGTCCAAGTGTTTTCAGTTATGATTATGTTTGTTTTCATGCATGAGAAGCAAATTAACAGGCATTTAATCAGAATTCTTTGAAGTTCAAGCGAGGCAGCTTCCCTTTCCATTTCAAGCGAGGCAGTGATCGAGATTAAGACAGTGCAAGCTCTTTCAATTTTCATTTTGCAGGAATTCCATGGAGATGTCTACAGAAAAGAAGGATCATAGGTTAGGCAGGTGTTTAAGGAATGAGCCTGAAGGTTTAGATGTTCTCCTGAAGAACAGTGAAGTTGAACAAGCTTTCAAACAGGTTGGTTGTTGGAGATTTTGTGAAAAACTTCAAGGAGGCCACATGCAAGTCACCAAAGAGTTTGCTTTCAATTTCACAAGATTAAATTCGAAGGTTGGAGTGCTTGAATTACCAATCTCTCCAGAGGTTATATCTGCAGTCACTAAAATTCCAAGGGGACAGGAGATGTGGTTTAAAAACTTCAAGTTTGATATGACTCCTTGCAAGGAATTCTTGAAGCCAGAGTTCGTTGATTCAGACTTAAACAAGTCAGTGCCCAGGAGCTTTGTCAAGGATTCATATGCTAATTTGCTTACCTGCATACAGAGATACTTTACCTGTGAGGGGAGGTATCATAAGGTGTATTCCTATCACTTCAAACTTCTACTTCATTTCACTGGAAATATATCTCTGGATTTGCCTTTCTATCTGTTTCGCAGCCTAGGCAAAATGTGTGACAAGGTTCAGTTGGAGAAGGAAGCCTGTGAGACCTCATTGTTTCATCATGGCTTAGTAAAATTGATTGTTTTACATGAACTCCAGAAAATAGATAGGGAGTGGTCCATTTTCTTGTTTATGTCTGGCTTCAAAAATGGAATTGGTCTAAGCCCTTAGGCTACGAGAATTTCTTCACCAACAGTAAGTCATCGAGAGGAAACAAGATCAAGAAGATTCATGAAATTGAAATCCAGAAAGCAGGTGCAGGAGCCTATGAGACCACTAATAGTTCAAGGCACCCCTCAACAGTCACAGAAAAAGAAGGTTCAGATCAAAGAAGGTGTACAAGAGCAATCCACATGTGAAATGGTCCAAAGAAGAGTAACCAGGAGCCAACTAGCTAGAGAAAAAGGTAAGACAATAATTGTTGATGGGAGCCCAGCTTCAAAAGGAAGTTTGAATGATTTGCTTCAAGCTATTGACATTGAAGAATCTCGTCTGGTCTGAGCAGACTTAATTGAAGCAAAGGCAAAACCAAAAAAGCCAAAACTTCTAAGAAGCTCAAATTTGATGATCAGGCTTCTGAATTTGTTTTTAAGCCAAGAAGACCCGTGACAAGGCATTCAAAAGAGATACAAGAGGCACAGCCAGAATCAAGTGAGACAGGGGAGGTAGAAAAATTACATGAAGGACCTATGGTTCCATCAGAAACATCATCACAACTGCACAAAAATGACAGAGGTAAGGTAGTTATCACTCAACAAGAGGAATGTAGTTTTGAAGAGTTGAAAAAGAAACTGAAGCTTGCAAATCTTGAAATTTCCAAACTTAGAAAAACCTCAAGGAAACATGCAATCAAGGAAGCTTATTTTAACAAAATGGAGGCTCTGTGGGAAGATAAAATAGTTTCAATACCCAAACTGGTTAGCTGTCATGCTCAATATTTCACCTGGACAGTCCTTGCAATAAAAGAAGCAAGATACATCAGAAAGGTCAATGAAAAATTGAGAGCTGGAATCCGAATTATGAAGAGGCAAATCGAAGATCTGAAGATACAGCTGAACCAGCCTGAAGGACATCCTCAACTAAGAAAAACTACATAGCAAGTAAGGCTAAATCCTAAAATTTTGATGTGGATCATCTTTTGAAGTTTACTTTGAAGAATGGTATTAGTTTATTCAGTTTTGAACAGCCCCATGGCATATGGAAAAGTCATTTCAAAGGAAAGAAAACTCAAGAAATTCAAATTTTGGCATAAAACTATGTTTTTGAAATCACACAGCAGTTTCGTAGCACACTACGAAACTACTGTAGGTGATGCCTAATGCACAACAGTTTCGTAGTGCGCTACGAAATTGCTGTAGCTGCACATAATGATTTTGTGGGCCAATTTTGAGAAGAAAAAGGAAATCTTTTTGAATATGGGCTTCTGAAAAGGATTACTTACAGGGTTTAAACATCAAGCAAGGGAAAAACAAGGAAAGGAAAGACATTTATGAACTCCAAGCTTTATGTTATGAAAATGGTCATTATTTCGTAGCTAGAATTGTTCATGATGCTTCAGGCAGCATTAAAGGAGCTTTTTGTCTTACCGCTTGTATAGGAGCAAGGTCTATAGCATATGGAAAACAAGCTAATCCAATGCATTTTATGTAATTAAGAGGAACAACAGGGATAATAAATTTCAAAGATCCTTTTGAAGACCAAAAGCAGAAAAACAGGAACAACTTCCTAATATCCAGGAACAGTCAAAGGATAAGGCATCAAGGTCAGTAGGGAGTTTAAAGCCACCACCAAAGCCAAACTGAAGAAGGCCACTTGTTAGGGAACGAGTTTGTATTGTAATCAATGCTACTACCAACATAATGAGGAGTTACACTCCTAATTGTTTTAGGTCTCTAGAGCTGCCAGTTAACAGTCAGTTATATTAAATAGTTGGTTTTAAGTGTCAATAGGTGTCAAATTAGGAACAATTCGAATTCCCCTCATGCTGGAGGAAGGAATCTAAGTCATGTAATGAACTCTATATATGGGAGAAAATCTAATGTATCAAGGGTTGGAAATTTTCAGAGAAACACTCATATTGTGTCATTGTAGAAGATCATGTTTTTATGAATACAGACTTTGGCTTTACTTCTTAGGATTCAGAAAGAGTTCAATGGTGGCTTGTTTTATGTTCTTCCTTATTTCCTTATTTGTAGTAGTATGAATGTATGATACTTAGAACTCATTGACATGCTCTAACTTCCTTCATACATTTATAGACTGTGTTTCCTACATCTCTCTATGTGTTGACTGATATATTGAACTTTTGATGCCCTGACTTCCATGTTTAGCTGATACTGGTGTCATACTAAGCTCTTCTAACTCCATAAGCCCAATGGATGTTTATTGACTGTGTTTCAACCATTTACACTTCTTCATTTGTTTAATAGAGTTAGCCATATAATTCATTATCAAAATCTTTAACCTAGTGAGAGAGCCCTCTCAGGTTGAGGAGGCTAAGCCTCAGCCAAAAGTTGGTTTGAAATAGTTACTCAGAGTCTTCCTGATTAGCAGTCTAACAGGGGTTGATTTTGTGATAACAATAACCACAAAACTGCAACCAACTTTCAAACCATGAAGCCACAGTCATATATGTTGCCATACAAGAGGACAAACATTTCCTTGAATGTCATGAGGATATGGTGTGTGTGTGTGTGTGTGTATATATATATATATATATATATATATATATATATATAGATATATATATATATATATATATATATATATATATATATAGATATATATATCCATTTTACACTAAAAATCTATTTGGCCAACAAAGGTTATGTGACCATAATTTGTGGAGGAAACCCATATGACCATAACATGACCATGAGAGCCCCAGGGACATGGGTGTTAAATGTTTCTTTTCCATGTGACTAGATCATGTGATTGAGACCTTACCTTTCCATGTGCAACCAGATGCTGATGTAGGCATGGTGTCATTGTGTCCATGTGGCACTCATTGGGTGGTGTCACATGTCACCTAAATTAAGCCCTATTTGCCACTCAAAACTTCCTATCTGAGATGTCATGTGTCCACGTCACCAAGGTACCATGTGTTAGGGTTCTTCCACATAAACAATATTTGCTTACACCATGTCAACCATCTCTTCTTACGCCATGTCACCCACCTCTAACACATCAACCATATTTGTTTATACCCCATCAACCAAGTAATACATTGGACCCGCCACATCATAGGTATGCCATAAGATACATCACACAAGTGTTATGTCAAACCTTCCACATCGCATGGCTATAAAGGTGTTATGTTGGACCCCTATATGCTACTTCAGAAATGATGATTTCTATGCAATATGGGATGGGGTCACACCCCTCTCAGTTCCCATGTGGAACCGTGACACAATCTAAACATTTTACTGTTAAAGTTTGTGCAACTTTGTCCATCCACCATCATTGATTGCCCAAGCTAGGTATCAACTTCCTATTTCATCGGTAGAGATGCGCATTGGTTTATGAATTTGGGGTTTGACCCCTTTCACTCCATTATAAACATGTTTGACTTCAAATTAGTGTTTCTCCCTATCTGGTGGGAGTTTGGCCAAGTGTCATATACCAATGGAAAGGTCTTAGAGAGCATTATCCAACCAAACCATTTGCAAGTTTGTTTTCTCAACATAACTCTAATAAAAGTTTAGTAATATTTATGTTATGATTTCAAGAGTATCGTGTTAAAACTAGCATTTCTTCTGATTCCAGAGGAGTTTGACCAAGTGTATTATATTATTGGAAATATCTTGGAGAGGACTATCTAACCAAACCTTATACATACTCATTTGAACATCATAATTTTAATAAATGCTTAATAATACCCAGGTTATCATATCTTCTTTGACATCACCGACATTGTACATCCTTTGACATCAATGGCACGACATTGGTTGTCATCAATGACAACACTATACCCAGAAATCTCTCCTTTTTTCATTGATGGAAAAACCACTAGAAATTGATGGTCATTAATGGAAACTAATCCAGGAGGATCCTAAAGGGCTCAAAATTCAAAGTCCTCAAATATCATAAATAATGGCACCAAGTCATAGAGCTCAATGAAACCTTTCTAATGACACCTAAAAAGGCCTCCGTATGAGGAACATATTTCCATCTAAAGTTTTGGTAAAACATTAAAATTTGGCGCATTGATAGTGCCACATGGCATCGCCAGAAGAGGCCAATGGCACCATCTAGGAGGCACCATGTGACACCATTCAGATGTCTTCATGTGGAATATGTTGGAAAGTGATGTTGACCAAACCACAAGCACCACATGACCCAATCATCGGGCATCATGTGACGTCCTAGAGTTTGCCAGGTAGGTCCACTAATTATAAATTTTTGGTGTAACGAATGGGTATGGTTGTGATTGGCCATTGGGCCAACTCGGTGTAATGGACATGCATGGTCGGTGTAGGCCATTGGGCCAAATCAACGTAACAAACAGGAAGGTTGGGTCTAGCCATTGGGCAAACTTGGCGTAATGAATGAGCATGGTCAGGACTTGAACCAATGTGCTTGGCAGAATGAACCAATGGAATGACTATTGCGCCAACTGTGGAGCTCATTAAATATGGTTGGTGGGGTTCTATTTAAAATTATTTTTTATTAATAAAACAAATGGCGAGGGGGGCGGCACAAGTTTAACCCTGATACCCCCCAACAAACAATACTATTTTATATAAGTGCCAACCATCATGCCTAACCATTTGGCATTGTATATTCCACACACTACAGTGCATATAAGCCCATTGTCATTCACCAAAGGGAGGAAGGTACAAGTTGCGAGCACCAACTAGAGGCACACCCATGTATGAGGGCGTCATATGGGAGTTGAGGTGGTAGTGGAAGGAGACCCATGCATAGGACCTAGTGGGAGGTGGCCCAATATGGGCACGAATTCCAAGGCCAGGAATATTCCCTTGTATAGTATGATTTCTACATGGCATGAGATTCGAGCAGTGGAGTTAGAGGGGTCCTGAGGTGATGGTGACACAACCATATGATGTTTATAGTCATTCTTCATTATTTTTCGAGACGAGCCCACTAGTGCAGACAAAATATGGATATGAGGGCTCATGGCAGAAACCCACATTTGTCATTAATGCTTTGCACAAATTTCAAGATAGAGATGTACTTTTCATATGTTGGTCGTGCTTACAGTCAAAAGTTCAGAATGACAAGATGAACCTGCTAGTGTTGTTTTTGTTGAGTTTTGGTAATTTTATTAAGTGTTTTGGCATAGAAACAAATGTAAGTCTCATTTATTGTTAATTTTCCCCTTTCGATATTTGTAAATGGGAGAACATGTATTTGCATATATGCTTGGATCTGAGCGACAAATTCAAAGAGGAATTTTTCCACTTGTTGTGGAGTTTAGCCCCTTAAATTGGAGAAAGGGAGAATAGTTTATGCCAATTGTTGTGAGAGTTCATTCCTTTTGTATTGTTGAAGGAGAACGCCTCTTTGTAGCAGAGACATCGATACATGAGTGAGAGTTCAATGTTAATTTTCCAATATTCTAAGCTTAACACAAACACTTATTACAATTATTCAATTAGCAATGTATTCTTCCAACAACAATAAGCAATTATAGATAGAACAATAAACCAATTCACTATAGAAGTCAACCAAGAACAAGATAGACACAGTATTTTGTCAAAGACCAAGGAAAAACCCTACAAGGGGGGAAAACCTTTCAAAATTATTATTCTATTAGATTTTCATCAAATGTTTAGCAGAGAGATACAATGTTCCAATTCATCAAAAAAGAGTCAAACGTCAACAACTTTGACTATCCAGACCAACCAATCAATATTCAGTCAATGATGAGTCAACTAGTCAAATCTTGTCAACAAGTTAAATCTACAATTCTGGTCAAAGTCAACAGTAGCAGCAACAACCCTAACTAGTCAACGATCAATAGTCAACAACCCTCCAAAAGATTTGGTCAACCTGCCAAAAGATGCGGCCTCCTTTATGCAGTCAAAATCAGTCAAAATAGTAAAAATTTTGCCCATACAAATTTGGTCAAAGTCAATAGTTGACCTGTGAAAACCCTATCTCCAGCTTTACGGTCAACGTTGGTAAAACAACCAAATTTTTTTGGTAAAACTGTCCCTGAACTCAACCTCCCAAAATAGATCCAAATCCAGTCAAAACATGCCAAGCCAAAGCTAGTTAAAGGTACCAAACAAAAGTTAAATTTGGTCAACAAAATTTCCTCTCTCCTCCCCACACATGTGAGCTCGGACCCTAGAATTTTAGACTTGTATGAACCAATCATATCAAGAGAGATATGTGTGATGATGCTCCAAAGTGATGTGACATGTGGTCTATTTATATGTGTCTCAAGGGTTCGAATTAGCTTGCCTAGGTCGAATTTTACTTTTGTGCACATGTGGGTTTCACCTTAAAAATAATATTTTTCCTTGACCAAATTAAATTATTCCAAGGGATAGTAGGGGTTTCTTTGGATTAGGAAGGCTTCCCAATGGAGGGAATTCATCCCTAAGCTGCCAAATTAACACTCCCTCTTAGCTGGGGAAAAATTTCTAACTACATCATAAGTTCGATCTCAAATGTCTCGTCATCATCATTAAGTCGTATCTCGTATTTTCTCATCTCTTCTCATTTGTTGAACACTCTCTAATCTAAAGAAGAAGAATCATGATATGGGAGCTTCATCTACCACCCTATATCCATGAACAATAGGCGAGATACTATTTACCATGAAAGGTAAGGATCACACTCTATCCTATTGACCTGTGACAATAGGTGAGATACACTTACCATGAGAGGTAAGGATGACACTCTATCCTATTTTCTACTGATATTCCCATCATGACCCTCAAGAGTGAAGTGGTAGAACACCTACATCCACCAACTTGGGGGAGATACACACCTACATATGAATATCACACACACACGCCCAATTCACCTCACCCATTAGCCATATGGAGAGGAACATTCCCAACAGGTCGAAGTTGTGGGTAGGATGCCACCTGGGGTATACTCTATCAAGTTTAAGATTTTATGGTAGGGGGAGACACCCACTTTTCATAAATGACAAGGATCACACACATGCCTTACATTGATTATAGGTAATATACACTTACCACAAGAGATAAGGATCACACCCTATCCTATTTTCCACATATCCGTCAACCCTAGGAGATATCTGATTCAATTCCTCTCCATGTGAGCTCAAATAGGGGGGAAGAGCATAGCTCAGTGTCCTCGATCATCTGTGACCCTTACTCGGGAGGGTCATAACCATCTATCCAAGATTCTCTTTGAAGACTAAGAAATTCCCTTTCAGAAAAGCCTTGGTGAGAATATATGCTATCTGCTCATTAGTCGAAATGTGATGGAGTCTTACGACTCCTCTTTGCATCATGTCTTGAATATAATGATACTTTATCTCAATATGCCTGGACTTGTCATGGAACATGGAATTATTTGTTGATCGGATCCCACTCTTGTTGTCGCAATATATCACTGTCATATCCAAAAACTACTCAAACAACTCTCTAAAGAGGTTCCTCAACCATACTACCTCATAGATGGCCATGCTAGCAGCAATGTATTATGCCTCAACCATGCTTAAAGAAATGGACTTCTACTTCTTACTCATCCAATATATCATAGAAGAACCCAAACTAAAGCAGCACCCTAATTTTCTCCTCCTGTCAATAAAATTTATAGTTCAGTTAGCATCGATGTAACCATGAAGTCTCACATCTCTGGAAGTATATCTCAGATGAAGATTAACCATCCCATGTAAATATCTTAGCACATGCTTAGAAATGACCCATTGTGCATGTAGAGGCTCAGTCATAAATTGAATCAGAGTGTTAACTACAAAACATATGTTCTGTTGGGTGTTCACAAGGAGCATCCGTGCCCCAATCAACTATCGATACTTAGAGGGATTCGCCAAGTCAGGTCCAACAATTTATCCACATATCTTCTTGAAGTTCATCTCCATTGGTTTAGCCATAGACTTGCATTCTACCATATACCAAATCTTTCCAGCCATTTCACAACACATTTTCCTTGTGAACGGAAAAACTTATCGGGTCTCTACCACACCTCTAAGCCCAGGAAATAGTGCATCAATCCAAGGTATTTCATTTCAAATTCAGTGGCCAACTCCCTCTTGAACTCAAGCATCAGAGGCTTACCACCTGTCAAGAATAAGTCATCAACATATAAAACCAAAATCAGGGGCATACCTTGAACAACTTTGAAGAAGAGTTTCAAGTCGGCATTGCTTCTTGAGAATCCAAGCTTTGTCAGGTAGCTATCAATATGGGCATACCAAGCCCTAGGGGATTGCTTCAATCCATAGAGATCTTTCTTCAATCGACACACATGAGTATTTTGTCTTGTACTTCAAATCCATGTGGTTTCTCAACATATACTTCTTCCTAGAGTATGCCATGAAGGAATGCAATTTTCACATCCATATGATGATAGTCCATCCCTGGTTAGTAGCTAGAGCCATAATAGAACTAATGGAAGTGTAGTGGGAAAATGGTGCAAATTATGTCATCACAATCTTCTCCCTCTTTTTGGGGGAAACCTCTAGCCATGAACCTCGCCTTAAATTTTTCGATGCTTATGTTAGGGTCCTAGGGTCTAGGGATCAAAGTGTCTTTGACTCTTTCTATTCATTTTTGGGGTTTGTATGCTAGTTTAGCCTATGAATCACTAATGTCATAGTCTAAAGGGCTATTTCCTAAGGTCACTGCAATTTTTTCATGTCATAAAGGGGTCTTTAAATACAAAATTAATTTTGAGAGAGTCTAAAGTCCATGAGAAGGTCATAAGGTCATATTTCCAAATTTTTACTCATGTAGAGAAAATGAGTCATTGAGGGTTCAAGGGATAATTTCATGGGGTCCCTTTTAGCACATGTCAAAACCATGACAGTCAGGTTCCATTAGTTAAAAGTCTATGGGTCTGTTAGTGGTGTCCATCATATCCCCATGTCACCATTCACAATTCATAATTCACCTTTATGTACTCCTTCCATGCACCATTTACCATCATATACTCCCTTCATTCACATTTTATCATCATGTCACCCCTCAATTCACATCTCATCATCATGCCATTACACCCCCTAAATTCATAATTCATCATCATAATTCATAATTCATTATTCCTGTTACCATAACCCCCTTTACTCAAAGTTCACCTTCATGACAAAACAAGACATAGGGAGGCACAAAATTTCAAATTTTTTGAAGTTGCCCTCATTCTCTCTCCATTTGCAGTCTGCACTCTGAGAGGTTTTGATAGGTTGTAGAGAAGAAGACCGAAATAATAGTAGAGGGTCAAAGGAAGGTTGTAGGAAGGTCGAAGGGAAGTGTTTTTTAGGTGGAAGAAGGTTGATGCACAACTGCTGCACAAACTCCAAGCCACATAGTCACTGTGCAAACTAAGAACAACCATTTTGGAGGTCTGAAAGCATGGAGGGAAGCACTCAAAGGGTGATACATCATCACCAGGTCATATCAAGCACATATACACACTCATCCTTTCACAAAACCATCTACAATCATATCAACCATGGAGGTCTGCTACACTCTGCTACAAATTTACTCCGAAATTGGTTGTTTTGGTCATCATTTTAAAAAGATGTTTCTGTTTATGAGAGATTTTTTGGCGTAAATCACAAGATATTTCATTTGTCGACGTGTTTCGAACCAACCAGTGTGGTTCATCATCAGGACAAGTTGAAAGAACAGATCATGCTTTGCATGTTAAATAGATAGAGCAGAACCTCCAACGGCTATATTCCTTGACCAGGTAATGGCTATATTGACAACGGCTAGATTTGACTGGTTAGTTAGGACAGGATTAGGGGTATAACCATTATATTAATTAAATAAGTTACCTTGGTTAGTTAAATTCTTATTAAAGTAAATGGACCCTTTTTATCCACTTACAATTATAAATACATATTAAAAAATAAATAAAATTAATAGTTAGTTATCAAAGTTATTATATCTAACTATTAGAGTAATTAATAGTTAGTTATAAAATTATTAAAAATAAAATATTAGAGTAATATATAAATAGTTAGATATATTTTTATTAAAATAAAAGTCAAAGGGACTGTTTCATACACTAATTTATAAATAAAATTAATTATAAACTAAATTAATTTTAAATTAATAGTTATTTATAAAAGTTAAATATATAAATATTAGAGTGATTTTAAGGGTATGATAATAGAGTAATTTAAATTATAATTATGATATTATAAATATATATCTAAATAAATTAAAAAATAAATTAATATAAATTAATAGTAAGTTATCAAGATATTATATTAGAGTAGTTAGTTATAAAAGTTATAAATATTAGAGTAATATATAAATAGTAAGTTATAATTTTATTAAAATGTAAGTTAAAGGGACTTATATAATAAAATAAATTAAAAATAAAGTAATTTTAATTCAAAAGTTATTTATAAAAGTTAAATAAATATATAAATATTAGAGTAATTTAAGGGTTAGAAAGAATATTTTAATATTTAAAATTAATGGTTTATTTAAGTGTTAAAATTATCATAGATTAATTTCAAGATTATTTTCTTTATGTTATTAGCCTAAATAAGTGCTATTACAATACCTCCAACAAAATCAACCTCAAAGAACAAAGGCCACAAGAAACATGAAACCAGGGGAAAAATTTCTTAAAAGACAACAAGAAAAAACAATAAATAGGGAGGGGAAGGCAGGAAGACAACGCCTAGGAGGAGAGGGATGGGACCCAGCAACTACTGATCTTCCAGCCATCCTCTCTATTGAGATTGTTTGGCATTTTTTCAATCTCAAGCGCTTCCCTAAATTTTCGGTGATGGAATTGGGACACTCTAGCAATCACACTAGCCTCCTCGATGCAGACATGATGATTGGTCTTCTCCACTACTCTAATATAATATCTTGATAACTTACTATTAATTTATTTTTTAATTTATTTAGATATATATTGATAATATCATAATTATAATTTAAATTACTCTATTATCATACCCTTAAATCACTCTATTATTTATATATTTAACTTTTATAAAGAACTATTAATTTAAAATTAATTTAGTTTATAATTAATTTTATTTATAAATTAGTGTATGAAACAGTCCCTTTGACTTTTATTTTAATAAAAATATATCTAGCTATTTATATATTACTCTAATATTTTATTTTTAATAATTTTATAACTAACTATTAATTACTCTAATAGTTAGATATAATAACTTTGATAACTAACTATTAATTTTATTTATTTATTAATATATATTTATAATTGTAAGTGGATAAAAAGGGTCCATTTACTTTAATAAGAATTTAACTAACCAAGGTAACTTATTTAATTAATATAATTGTTATACCCCTAATCCTGTCCTAACTAACCAGTCAAATCTAGTCGTTACCTGGTCAAGGAATATAGTTGTTGGAGGTTCTGCTCTATCTATTTAACATGCAAAGCATGATCTGTTCTTTCAACTTGTCCTGACGATGAACCACACTGGTTGGTTCGAAACGCGTCGACAAATGAAATATCTTGTGATTTACGCCGAAAAATCTCTCATAAACTTAATATGGATCACAGAAGCCTCAATTCAACAAGATGTTTCTGATCGAATGGAAAATAATTTCAAAATCAAAGAGGGTTTTTCCAATAATGGGCCAAATAACAAAACCTCCTTTCATTTTTGCACAAGTTTTATGGTTTGGAGATATTCAACGCTCTTGGAGGCCTATTTTTCAAAAAATAAATTCTGCATTTTCCTCCTATTTCAACCATTATTTTTTGGTATGTTTCTCTAATAGAAGGAAGTGAATATTTCAAAACTAAAATAGTTTTTTATTGAACATGGCCCAAAGAACAAAAACATCTCTCATTTTGTGCACAAGTATCACGGTTTGGGAATTACAGGTGTCACTTAGAGACCCATTTTCCACAATTTCTTGCTGACATAATTCAGAAATTTTTTGAAATTCGATTTGTAAATTCAAATTTCGGTAGGTTTTAATTATGATGGGTGCTATAAGGATGAATAACATGTTTTAATGGTCACTACAAGCAGTTTGGGGCCGTAGCTATCAATTCAAGTTCGAAGTTTCACTGCTGTTGCGCAAGTTGTGAGCAGTCAGGTGGGAGGTTTGCAAAGCTCGGAAGAGTATTTCAAAAGGTTCTACACTAACAAAATATCATATTAAGTGCACCCATTAGCTCATATTTATCTAGTATAGCTTGAAAACCGGTTAAGTTGGAAACCTATTTCACACTGATGCGCAATTTTATTAAGTATGACTATTTTTACAAATTTATATTTTGGGACATTATTGAAGTGTTTTTAATGGTCAGATAAGCATGGATAAGTTGGTTTAGTTGATAATTCAGTACATGATATTTCTGATTTTTTTGTAAGCTTTAAACCAATGATGTTTCTATTTATGATAGCTTCTATAGGGTAGGTTCTTATTTTTCTACAAATGCATTGTATCTAGCCTATTATACTTCTGTGCAGTGAATTCGACCACCTTAGAGTGGTAATTTTGAATACATTATTGTATTTAATGAGGTAAAGACATGAAAAGGGTTTCTAGTGGTTGGTAGAGGTATTTTGAGAGAAGACTATTGGCATTTTCTATAGTTTTTCTAAGAATAATAATACAAACCTAGTTGCAGAAGTACAAATATGCTTTTACCAGATATTCGAGTACATGGTGCTTTGATGTATGTCCTTTTATTATGTGAATGCATATTATTTCTTTGTTTACTATATTATCTCTAAAATCTTTTGAATGTTTGAACTGTATTGTTCAGAATTCATCCATTGTAAGGTGCTCCATCACATGCAATTTAAGTATTATTTCATTTTGTTATGATTATATGTTCAAAATTCTTTCCAAGATAAATTCTCTATTCATAATAATTCTCATATTCATTCTTTTCTACGAAAGTTATATCAAATATTTATCCTCTGTTAGATGCCTTTGGTATAATGGTCTGTTGATCTTGTTTCTTCCCAGACACCTTAATAATCATCTTTTTCACTGGTAAGCACTATTAATATTGCCTCTTCTTCCTAAAAAGATTTACTAGTCACTGGTTTGGCCATAAACACTCAAATTTTGACCCCATTTCCCAATGGTACTCCTTTCAAAACCCTAATAAAAACCTCATCCTTTGCCTAAGATCTAGCTACTTTTCTTCATTGAAACCAATCTTTTGTGACCAAGTTGAAAGAGAGAGTCCTCTCTAGAGTTGGTAGGGCTAGTTTCCAATTCCATAGGTGGTTTTTGGTTACCCCTGTGATCCTTTTTTCACCCTAGAGGTAATTACAATGTGATAACATCATTTGCTCCATGCTTGATCTTGTACAATCATTTAGAAATCACAACGGACTTCCCTTTGGGTCTCAAAACCACTTTCCACACATCATTATTCATAATAGATTTGTATTCTTCATCCATAGAATCTTTCCAAGCATACTCTTTCACTACTTCTTCAAAGGTGGGAGGCTCAACCTATAGCTACACCATAACCCTGGTATCAACGTGACTTCTTACTTTCTCTAAAGGTTCCTCTAGCAATGATATGTCTTTCAACATCGTGTAAGGTATCACGAAGCCATGATGGTCTCTTCCTGGTAGGAGGATCACATGGAGGAGGATCCAAGGGTTCCATGGGATCATCAACAACATCTATGTCATTTTCAGGCACAGAAGGACTTCTAGTGGATCCATGTCATCATCCTTTTTCTCAACAAGAGGAGGAGAAGGAATGTCCCTTGCTTTTCCAAGGGCAACATCTTCATCTAAAGTTGCATCCTTGTTAAACTTGTTATTTCTCTGACCATAAACTTATATTCTAAAACCTTTAGAATTTTCACATTATCCAATAAACACACCTTTCTTTCTAGTGGCTTCCAACTTGTTCTTTTTTATCCTTCGTCACATGAAAGTACACGAGGCGACCGAAGATCCTTAGATGTTTGTTATCACCCAAAAAATGATCACCTAGCTCATTTTCTTGCTAGGTTGATCAAAATACACCATGTAGGATGACTTTTTACACATTAAAACCCACTTTCACTTTAGGAAATAATTTACAAGTGAACCATTTTCCTAAATTATTCCTCTTTAAATCCAAAACCCCCATGAGAATAATTAAATAAATCATTATTTATTTATAATTCTCTCAAAACAACTATTAAATCATTATTTAATGATCATTTCTAACTATTGTTTACTCAACCACTTAGGAATAATTAAATAAATAAATAATTATTTATTATTTAATGATTATCCCTTATTTATCTCATGAATAATTATTAAATCATTAGTTAAAAATTATTTCTAATTCATCTTTGACTTTATCCCCATAAAGTAATAAAACAATCTTTTTTTATTTGTTAATTACTTTAATAATTTTCTAAATAAAGATATTTGATCATTTCAACTAATCTATCCCTCTCTAAAATATAATAAAATATTCCTAAGGGAAAGATTTTGATTTAGTTTAACATTTTTTATTTTATTTTCCTAAATCTAGATCTATCCTAATATTTTGTTATAAATAGAGGGGTTTTCTGTGCATTCTACACATGACCATTCTCGTCATCCCCATTATCGTCTTATGAGATTTGAGCTCCCATTTTTTAGTTCAAGCCACCATTAGCTTCATTTTCCCATTTGTTACAGGTCTATTTGGGCACATCACTCCCGACATTCAGATCAGTACAATTAGGGCTCATCAAAGCCTAATTCAATTGTTACATGCCCTAGACAAGTCATCACATTGAATGCTTCCATCCAAGAAAGTTTATTAGCTTGAAGCCTTGCTGAAATGCCTCCTTGGGACACCAGCGCAGCCTTGGTCAGGGGTAACTGTGCTGCAGATCAAGCAAGCCCATTCAAGCCTGCACTATAGTGCACTTAGGCCCTCTTTGACCTACTCTGGGCGAGAATGAGCGAAATTCACATTGGATTCTGGGAATATTCATTGATTCTAGATAATTCTAGAAGGATCCCATCTCTTATCTCATCCTATGAGCTCGAATTTGGATAGGCTAAGGATCAATTAACCTCTTAAACTCTCATCCCTTGCTCCATGGAAACTAACTCCAAGTTTGGAAGGCCATTCAATACCCTCATTTATGACAAAACCACCTCTATTTCCTTATAAATTGAGCACTCATCATAGTGATAAAGGGGCTAGAATCTGAAGTTTGTAAGGAAATTATGTTGGTTTGATAATTGAGTTCATGTTAAGCAATGTTATGCTGCTGGATTGGTGTGCTTTGGATGTGGCGAGGATTGGACTGAAGCTAGAGGAGTGGCACAGGATCGAACTGTATTGGGTGAAACTCTTCCTTCTACATTAATAAAGAGTTTATTCCTTTTCTCATATTATTGTTCATATCTATGATGATTATGTGTTTTAATGTCTTCGATTCCATTGGTTTATACTAGATAGATCATGTATGCTTTGGTTGTTTGTTGTTTCTATTTCTATTGACACAGGTACCAATTGAGCGGGTTTAGTTCAAGTGGGAGCGACGGGAGAAATTCAAAGGGGATCAAGGAAGCGAAAGACTACAAGTAAGTTCCTTCATCTCATCTATCTACTATAGGAAAAGGTTAAACTACTTTCTTTCTGTTGTTCTAGGTGTAGCTACCCACCTAGGGAAAATGTGTTTATCTGTAGATGAAAATTCCATATAACAAATTGGCGACCATACTGGGGATCGACTGTCATTCCTGGTATCTTACCCTCATCATATTACACCCTAGTAGACTTTTCTTGACTTCATTGATCTTATTTCAGTCTTTTTGAAGTGTTTTTGGTCAAAAAGTGTGCTTGAATGTCTCTTGATTTGACTCTTTGGCACTAGCGCAGTGTTGGTCTTGACACAGTGCGCTGCAGAGCAGCCCTAGCTTAGAGACAGTGCACTGCAGCACACTGTCTCCCACTCTAGCCTACGCTGATCCCTCTTAGGCTAAAAAACCCACCTTTGGTTTGATTTTTCCAAAGTTGCTTCTGATTTTGTTTGCTGAAAGATCAATGTTTCTTATGGTTCTGAAATCAAGTTGTATTTCTCCTCCTAGCCCTACTTTGGCCTTGATTGTTTAGTGTTTCTTAAATGATTTCTTTATCATTATAAATTCATTGTTGTTGAAAATAGCAACAAGAAATGCTAAATATAGAAGTGCTAAAAATAGCACTGCCATAAATAGCATATCGGGATACCTTCCTATTTTAGTTAGTCCCTGAACTAAAATAGAGAAGTAAAATTCGAATTTGTTCTTAGCAGTTGTTTGATTAATAATTAATTAATTCATATTGAGTTAATTAGTTGGAGAAAATCAAACATGAAGTCCATGTGAGGACATGCAACAATTATCCCATTGATTGAGGAATTTATCCCTTAGTTAAAGAGATAAGGATGAGTTGTAATTTGAGTTGTAATTAGTTAGCTCAGTTAACTAAGTTAAGTCCAGTTATATTAGTTCAAATAGTTTGTTGAACTAATTGTGAGTTCAGTTAGTTAATGCATGCATGCATGTAACTACTGCACTTCAAATAACTGAATATTCTCTCATAAATAACTCATGCATGTTAGTTCAGACAGAGACCCAGTTGAGATCAGATGATGGGACAGTGTACTATCAGTTGCAGGAATATTCCATGGAGGATATCTCTTGCATGCAGAAGGAATTCATTCCTTGGAGATTGCGCAATTACTTTTGGGTTTGGTGAGTGTGTGATGAGGCCAATTCACACAAGTGGTAGCATTGGACCCCAAGGAAAACTGCGCAAGGAAATAGGAGGCTTGGAGGGCTAAGGGAAGGAATATCTTGCATCTATTCAGTCTGTGAGCTGATTTGTTCGATTGTATTGAGAGCAGGATAGCTTGTGAGCTGATTCTTTGTGTAATCTGAACATATTTTCCACTTGTATGATAATACAGAGATCGGGGTTTTTAGCTGAGGCTTTCCCCAGAGTATTATTTTGTGTTCATGTGTGATTGATTTCTCATTCTCAGTTATATGTGTTCTATTTGATCTTTCTCATATTCAATTAAGCTTCCGTAAGTTTTTTGTAAAAGTAGATCTTGTATTTTTCTTTAGTATATTGCATAATCTGTTGATCTACAGTGGGAATTTCTACATGGTATCATAGCAAAGGTGATCAAAGCGAAGAAAAATATACAAGAAGGGAGAAGTTTGAATTTTGAGGTTCCTGAATATAGAAATTGAGTTCTTATCACATCTCAATTTCACCAATGGCGTTCAATGGTTTAAGACTCGAGTATGCCCTTGATGGCAGCTCGAATTATATAGCCTATAAGGATCACATAGAAGCAATATGAGAGGATAACAGTCTAAAGGACTTCATTGATCAAGAAGTCCCCAAGCTAGCATCGGCTAATGCTACAGAGTTGGCAGAATGGAAGAAATGTGTGGCTAGAGCAAGGAGAATCCTTCTGGAGGGAGTTCGAGACCACATAGTCTCGAGTCTCCATGGGAAGGAGACACTGTTTTTGATGTGGAAAACATTGAAAGATCTATATCAGAACAGCAGCAATTAGAGGAAGCTGGCGCTGAAAGACAAGCTTCGGAAAATCAAGTGTGAAAAGGGAAACATGATCTCTACATATCTGAACAAGCTCACCACCCGCAGGGATGAGCTTGGAAGTGTAGGGATCATGACAGCCAATGATGACATGGTGAGTCTTGTGCTCCTCGGTCTTCCTAAGAGCTGGCATAGCTACCAAGGCTCAGTAAATGGAAGAGAAAAACTTCGAGATTGGGAACAACTTTGGTCAGATCTGATGCAGGAGGAGATAAGAAGAAGCACCAGAGATGAATCCTCATCAAAGCAAGATGATGAGGAAAATCTAGCCTTAGCGAGTAAGGCGAGGAAGGGCAAAGGGAAGGCATCCCATTCCAAATCCAGTTCTTCCCATGGTGGGAAGAAGTTTGACAAATCAAAAGTGCGATGCTTTCATTGTCATGAAGTGGACCATTATGCTACGAATTGTCCACAGAAGAAATCCAAGAAGGGATCCTCAAAGGGATTTGATGGTGAGGCACTGGCCTCACAGTTTGAGTTGGATTTCTCTCTTATCACATGCATGGTTTCATCCATGATGGGATGTGTTTGGTACTTGGATAGTGGAGCCTCTTTTCACATGTCTGGCAACAAGAATCTTTTCAGTACCCTAGAGGAGAAGGATCTCTAGATGCGGATCGATATGGGCGATGATGGAAAGTACCGTGTTTTAGGTGAAGGTACGGTTGTGTTTCAGAGGGAGCATGGAGCTCCTCTCACCTTGACTGGTGTAAAGTATGTACTAGGTCTGAAGAAGAATCTTATGTCTATTGCTATGCTAGAAGATAAAGTCTATGATGTAGTCTTTAGTAAAGGAAAGGTATTCCTGAGGCATATCGGCAGTGGACAGACCAAGTGAATCGTGATTCGAATAAAGAATCTCTACAAGCTAGAGGTAGATGACTATGTTGCATTGAGTTCCAAAGCTGAGATGGTGTAGAGCCAAGATGTTGGCGAGCTATGGCATAGAAGATTAGGCCACTTGCACCATGGAGCCCTGCAGATCATGCAGCAGATTTCTACCTAACTTCCCAAGGGAAAACTGGAGCATACAGATACATGCAAAGGTTGTACCTTGGGTAAGTATGCAAAATCTTCCTTTCCAGATCGAGACAGTAGAGCTGGAGAAATCCTGGAGCGAGTTCACACAGATGTTTGCGGACCATTCTCTACAGCTTCCACCTCTAAACAAAGGTACTATGTTATTTTTTATTGATGATTTTTCTCGTAGATGTTGGATCTACTTTATGCAAAAGAAGGATCAAACCTTCTTGAGGTTTTGTGAGTTTAAAGCCTTGGCAAAGAAAGAATCTGGAAAGAAAATAAAAGCCTTGAGTAGCGACAATGTTGGAGAGTATGTCTCCTAACAGTTTAAGGAATTATGTGCTATAGAAGGAATTAAACGGGAGTTGACGACACCCCATAACCCATAGCAGAATGGGGTGGCCGAAAGGAAGAACAGATCAATTGTGGGAGAAGCTTGAGCAATGTTGCATGACCAAAGCCTACCACTACATTTGTGGGCTGAAGCATGCAATACAACAGTATACTTGCAAAACAGAAGCCCGCACTATATACTGGGAATGAAGACACCTATGGAGGCCTTTTCCGAGAAGCGACCAAATGTGAGTCACTTCCGAATATTTGGATCATCGGTTTATTGCCATGTGACCAAAGATGCTCGGAAGAAGCTAGATCCAACAGATGAGTTGGGAATACTTGTGGGGTACACAGATACACCCCACAACTATTGGGTGTACCTACCTACCAGTCAGAGGACAGTGGTACGCAGAGATTTGAAGTTCAACGAGCAGAAAGCCATGTGAGTATCACTTGAGAGGGAGCTCAAGTTTTATGCAGAGGAGGAAATTTCAGTTCCTAAGGAGGAGGAGCCTCAGATTGATGCGGAGTAGCCGCATGCAGAGGATCTGGGAGTGGAGACATCCACTCATGCTGAGTCTTCCAGAGATGGGCGGAAACACTCAAGCGAAGCTGACATGTTGATGCTGGATGCACAGGAGAATGTGGAACAACCATCTTCTCAGCGCAAATAGAGGAGGTCACCCGAGTGGTACACTAGTTACATGGCCCTGGTTGGGGAGTGTGTAGAGTCCGAGCCTTCTTCATTCGAGGAGGCAGTGCAACAACTAGTCTGGGTTGATGCCATGGTAGAGGAGTACTACTCTATCATTCGGAACAGTGTGTGGGATGTTGTCCCAAGACCTCAGGACAAGTCAGTGGTGAGTTCTAGATGGCTTTACAAGGTAAAGCAGGCAGCTGATGGCAGTGTTGAGAAACATAAGGCAAGGTTTGTTGCCCGTGGTTTCTCACAAGTCGAGGGGATCAACTACGATGAGACCTTTGCTCCTGTAGCAAGGTACTCATCTATCAGATCGATGTTGGCACTATCAGCTCAGATGGGTTGGAAGATCCATCAGATGGACATGAAGACAACATTCCTCAATGGGAAGATTGAGGAGGAGGTGTACATTGAGCAGCCAGAAGGTTTCGAGACCTTCGATTGTGAGTCGCATGTGTGCCGACTCAAGAGGGCTTTGTATGGACTGAAGAAAGCACCCCGTGCTTGGTACACTAGGATCGACAACTATTTCACTGGGTTGGGCTTCACCAAAAGTGAAGCAGATGTGAACCTTTACCACATCATGGTAGAAGGTAAGCCATTGATCATTGTTCTTTATGTTGATGATCTGATTTTGACAGGTGATGATTAGTTGATCCAGTCTTGCAAGGAGGACCTTGCAAGAGAGTTCGAAATGAAAGACATGGGTCTTATGCACTACTTTCTAGGCATGGAGGTGTGGCAAAAAGATGGGGAAGTTTTTGTGTCTCAAGGCAAGTATGCCAATGAGATACTCAGGCGGTTCCACATGGAGAAG
Source organism: Pinus tabuliformis (assembly GCA_031772625.1). Lineage (NCBI taxonomy): Eukaryota > Viridiplantae > Streptophyta > Pinopsida > Pinales > Pinaceae > Pinus > Pinus tabuliformis. The sequence goes on along the minus strand of CM062818.1, from coordinate 1,979,923,567 downwards.
TGCAAGCCCATGTAGACTCCTCTAACTGGGAATTGGAGGAAGGAGGATGCCACTTCAGGTGAGGTAGTAGCTGCTACTATTTATCGGCAACTTGTGGGTTCACTTATGTATTTGGTGAACACACGACCAGACTTATGCTTTGCGGTGAACCAGTTGAGTCAAGCTATGGTTCAACCTACCAAGTTGTTTTGGAAGGCAGCAAAGCATGTGTTGAGATACCTCAGAGGCACATCTCAGTATGGATTGTGGTACAAACGGATAGAGGGAGTGAAGCTTCAGGGCTTCACAGATGTAGATTGGGCAGGGAGTCCATTAGATCGGAAGAGCACTTTTGGAGGAATATTCAACCTTGGTTCAGCTGCAGTTTCCTGGTATAGCAGGAAACAGAGGTCAGTTACACTTAGCTCAGCAGAGGTTGAATACATGGCTGCTAGTCAGGTTGCATGTGAGGCCATTTGGATGCGGAAGATTCTAGTGGGATTGTTTGGTCAGAGGATGGATCCAACTGTGATCTACTGCGATAATCAGAGTTGTATAAAATTCTCTAAGAATCCAATTTTTCATGACAGGTTCAAGCACATTGATATCCAGTATCACCATCTTCGAGACTGTGTGGTCAAGAGGATCATGTTGTTGCTGTATGTTTCGACCGAGGAACTAGATGCAGATATTTTGATTAAGGCATTGTCAAAATGCAAGTTCGAGTTCCACAAAGATAGGATTGGGGTTATTGATAATCCCTTTCTTGTTGAGAGGGAGTGTTGAAAATAGCAACAAGAAATGCTAAATATAGAAGTGCTAAAAATAACACTGCCATAAATAACATTTCGGGATACCTTCCTATTTTAGTTAGTCCCTAAACTAAAATAGAGAAGTAAAATTTGAATTTGTTCTTAGCAACTATTTGATTAATAATTAATTATTTCATCTTGAGTTAATTAGTTGGAGAAAATCAAACATGAAGTCTATGTGAGGACATGCAACAGTTATCCCATTGATTGAGGAATTTATCCCTTAGTTAAAGAGATAAGGATGAGTTGTAATTTAAGTTGTAATTAGTTAGCTCAGTTAACTGAGTTAAGTCTAGTTAGATTAGTTCAAATAGTTTGTTGAACTAATTGTGAGTTCAGTTAGTTAATGCATGCATGCATGTAACTGCTGCACTTCAAATAACTGAATATTCTCTCATAAATAACTCATGCATGTCAGTTCAGACAGAGACCCAGTTGAGATTAGATGATGGGATAGTGTACTATCAGTTGCAGGAATATTCCATGGAGGATATCTCTTGCATGCAGAAGGAATTCATTCCTTGGAGATTGTGCAGTTACTTTTGGGTTTGGTGAGCGTGTGATGAGGCCAATTCACACAGGTGGCAGCATTGGACCCCAAGGAAAGTTGCGCAAGGAAATAGGAGGCTTGGAGGGCTGAGGGAAGGCATAGCTTGTGTCTATTCAGTCTGTGAGCTGATTTGTTCGATTGTACTGAGGGCAAGATAGCTTGTGAGCTGATTCTTTGTGTAATCTGAACATATTTTCCACTTGTATGATAATACAAAGATTGAGGTTTTTAGCTGAGGCTTTCCCTAGAGTATTCTTCTATGTTCATGTGTGATTGATTTCTCATTCTCAGTTATATGTGTTCTGTTTGATCTTGCTCATATTCGATTAAGCTTCCGCAAGTTTGTTGTAGAAGTAGATCTTGTATTTTGGTTTAGTATATTGCATAATTTGTTGATCTACAGTGGGAATTTCTACAATTGTCAAAGTTAGCTTACAGTTGATTAATCTTTTCCGAAAAGGAAGTGTCATAAAGTCTTCATTTCTTTGAAGAGGAATTGTTGTAAAGTCTTCGTTTCTTGCGAAAAGTATTGATTGATTGTATGTGCATTTAGTTTCATTTTTTTCATCTAAACATTAACGGAAATGAAAAGAAAAACTTGCATTATGCATAGAGGTTTGTGTGTGCTTGTAGGAATAGTATAGGGAAAGTTGCATTAGATGTGCTCTATGCTCTGATTAAAGATTGTGATTGCTCTATCCCTTTTAGTTAAGGTTTTCATTGTTCAAATTAAATGAAAAGAATGTTTCTCATCATAGTTACATTATAGGAATTTCAAAGACATCACACGGTGAACCTGAAAGACAAACTCTTAAACAAGATCAACTTAAAAGTTATCTCAATTAACCTAATGGAGCATTGTAACTTAACGCATAACATTTAGAGGTTATAGGCTAGAGACGTGTTTCGACATCGTAAAACATAGCAGCTATCGTTAATTGTCTGCGATACATTCTGTGTGTGATACCTCATTCCACGTACATAAGTATATCGTAGCTCGTCCATGTACGTTCGGGTATATAGGGCGGTGTTATAGTACGAAAAGTATAAAGGAATGCTCTCATTGTGCGGTTTCACATTAGACAATGCTAACACGGATTAGGCCTCCACATACTTTCGAGTATATATGGGAGGACTACATTAGGTAGCTATCCATCCTTAGGTAACTGAGTCAGCCACCTTGTACACTGTGATACACCGAACATAGCATTTGGGGAGATTGCCTGCATGTATGTTAAGTCCTTGGTTTACTGAGGCAGTATATTGCAGTTCACAATTACTTGGTAATCCTTTTGCTTGGATTATCCCTCTTTTGTTTTGTTATGTTATTTTGATTAAAATAAAATTAATTGACTGCAGATAACATCCTCCACGTCACTCCTTAGTTGATCTTAGGTTGAGACATATGGTGACAACTCTAGAGTCCACCGATCAAGGAATTCCTTTTGATGGGAATCCTAGTCCTTTTCCTCCTTTCGAAAATATTAGTGCTCCATATATGGCTACATTATCCCTTCCGGGATTTACCATTAGCTTGCTAGTATGGTTGTTTTCAACCTCCTTGGTTCAAAATGTCGTGATTTCTCCACAATCGAGTACTCCTCCACCTGGAAAAAATCAACCTCCAGTTGATCCTAAAGTTGGATAAGAAGAAGAAGAAAGGGAAGAAGAAGAAGAAGAAAATGCAGCAGGGGGGCAACGAAGTAACCATTGCTTTGAATGAAACTTCTGATGAGAAACATCTTCTTCGAAATTGTTTTGGTATTCCTCAGATCTTAGAAGAATGGTCTTCTCGTTCACATCATCTTGTGCGATAAACTTCTGGAGATCATGTTGGTGACACACCATCAACTAGTGGTAGTAAAGTTCATGGAAAGAAGGGTAAAGTTAAGTTTCCCTATAGGTTATGTGAAGGGAATCACCCCATTCACCTTTGTCCCTATCTGGATGAAGCCCAAAAAGTGTTGGATAACCGTCCTGCTTCTCCGCAATGACTTCCATCTAGTTACAGGAGACTCTCCCTTAATCCTTCACTAGTTGATGAAGTGACTGACCCAAATCAACCGTCAGTCAAACCCACTCTCTCTGAATGTGAATCCCATGAATCTATACCTGACCAATCACAGGTCGAGGAAACAGTTGACGTGATTTCACCTTCAGTTAATCACACCTTTCCTGTTGAGAGTGAGTATGATACCACTCAGGTTCTTTTCGTTTCTTTAGATTCCAATGAGCTTGGAGGCAACCCTCTTGTTCCATCAAGATAGGAGGAAAATCATCTCGTTATCGTAACTCAAGGGGGTAATTCTCCCGTTCTTACGATATCCCCTCCAAGTAGTCTGGTCACTTCCTTTGATTGGAATCAACTAGCAGGATGTCGTCTTCCTTCTTATGTGCCTTTCCAGATCATAGTACAGGTTTATAATATGATTGTATATGGCACTATTATAGATGAAGGTGCATCTGTGAATATCCTTTCCTCCACTGATTGGCATACGCTCGGGTCATCGCCACTTGTGCCTGTTACCCAGAATCTATTGGATTTTAACAGAGGAACTAGTCAACCATTAGGGATCTCTCCTCAGTTGCCTATTTCTTTGGGAGGAAAAAATGTTTATATCAATGTGATGGTAGTCCTAGGCCCTTTAGATTACAATTTACTTCTTGGGTGCAACTATGTTTATAACATGGGAGCTATTGTTTCAACACTTTTTCGAGTGGTGTGTTTCCCGCATGAAGGAAGAATTGTCACCGTTGGCCAACTTTCATTTCTTGGTCCAAATATGGCTTCCAGTCAACCATCTTCCCTAAATAGTCCTTTTGTCCCAATGGTATCTTCCCCGCCACGAGTCAATTATGTGGCAACCTGTTCCATGCCTACATCAACTAATGATCAATTTCGTGATGTTGTGCATTATGTACTTGGGGCATTGGAACCAGATCTCTCTAATGGATTCCTTGCTATGTATCCCTTCCAGAGCATTGTTCTCCTATCTTATAAGAACCTCTTGGAAGTTAGGACCTCTTATGGGTCGTGATCAAAGAATATGAGAATAGTTCCTTGTCTTGTGTCAAACTCATTAAAAAATGAAACAAAGAATATGAGCATAGTTCCTTGTCTTGTGTCAAGCTCATTAAAAAATGAAACAAGGAATATGAGCAGAGTTCCTTGTCTTGTGTCAAGCTCGTTAAAATATGAAACAAGGAATATGAGGATAGTTCTTGGTCTTGTTTCAACCTCGTTAAAAAATTAAATAAAGGGTATGAGCATAGTTCCTTGTCTTGTGTCAAGCTCATTAAAAAATAAAACAAGGAATATGAGGATAGTTCTTTTACTATGTCAACCTCATTAAAAAATGAAACAGGTCCCAAAGCATAGTTCCTTGTCTTGTGTCAAGCTCGTTAAAAAATGAAACAAGGAATCTAAGCAGAGATCCTTGTCTTGTGTCAATCTCATTAAAAAATGAAACAAGGTCCCCTGGACCAAAGTTCCAATTCGAGTCTTTGATTAGATCTCGTAAAGTCCCAGTCGAGTCTTTCACTTGATCTTGTAAATGAAACTTCATTCCATCCACCTGATGGCCACAAGTAGTCTACTTAGGTGAATGTAATGAATCTTGGGGGGCATGCACCTAGAATCGAGTCATCATGCTAGGGGCATGTAAACGAATCCCAAGCATAGTTTTTCGTTTCAAGCTTGTGTAAAAATGAAACTAAATTCCAAGCATATTTTTTCATTTCAAGCTTGTGTAAACATGAAACTGAATCCAAGCATAGTTCCGTATGGTTCAAGCTTGTGTAAAAATGAACCCATCTCCATTTTAACCCTCGTGATTTCCATTCTATCAGCCTCTTCTGTTAGATAAGCCTTGGTTTTTCTCCTTCCATCGTCACTATCTGCTTGGCCGATCATACGCTTTCACTTGGTTGTTTTACCCTTTTCAAGGAACAGTTGCAATGAGTGGTCTTATTAGCCAACCTCTTCACATAAATCAACATGTTTTGAGAAGTTCCAACATCATCGGAACCAGTTTCTATCCTAGACACCACTCGTTCCTCTAAGTGGAGTCCTCTTTAAGCTCTTTTCAGACTCTTGAAACATGAAAAGATCGCCGAGTATTTTCCTTTTTGACTCGTTAAAAGAAAATAAAAACATGGAGTCCTCTTTAAGCTCTTTTTCGACTCTTTAAACATGAAAAGATTGTCAGGCACTTGTCCTTTTCAACTCGTAAACGGATTGGAAATGACATCTACTTAGTATAAGTTTAACCCTTTTCCAGACTGAGATAGATTACTTACGAAAAAGGAATATGTTGATTGAACATGGTCAATAGGTTCTCCCTTTTATTATTTTATGCTTTTTTCAGACTTGAGAGACAAATTTACGAAAAATAACTTGTGGAGTTTCCTTTTTGTCCCTTTTCAAACTCTCTAAACATGAAAACGATTGAGTTCTCATTGTCGTTAAACTCGTTAAAACATCAAATAGCGACAAACTTGTCCATCATGACAAGACCGAGTTTCACCTTCGCTAGGCTCATTAAAACATCACATATATGTTATCCTCCTCAAGCTTGTTAAAAAATAAAGAGGTACTGGTCAACAATGACTGGGGAAACTGGAAAAGGGGTAAATCACTTTATGGTAGCAAGTCGCGCTTGAACATGACACTTTCACTCCATCTCTGTGATTATTTGGGTTGGGTTATCTGCTTAATGGTTATCATACCTATGGTCCATCACACCATCCATCACTTTGGTTTTGGGTCAATGCTCCAAATTCATTCAGTGTCACCGACATGTTCAAGAGAAGTCACCCAGTAAACTTCATCCTTTGCAATACTCATAAACCTTCATTTTCATGACCGCCATTCCTCAACCTTGTGTCGTCAGTCACATTCCGTCTCCAAAATCATTACACTCGTTTCGTGTTGTTGATTGGGAATACATCAAGGCCCTCCTGCGACGAGTCGCTTCTTGTCGACATCAACACATTAACTAAGAAGTTGACTTAGAACAGTACCTTGAGGCTTGCATACATCAATGGAAAGTTTCTTGCTTCCGGCGACAGGTTGACATCACTGGCCTTCGACCGAAATACTTTGTATGGTGTTCAACATCAAAACATTTATTCACACCATGCAGAATGTATTGTAGTACCTTCAGAATCATTATCATTATCGGTGATCTCTCTCGCATCTGTTAACAGCTTACATCATTTGTTGAATTTAAGCTTTTGTGATCCCTCATTGGCTGGTAATCAGACGGTGTCTTCCCATGTTCGACTTCAGATCACATTTTCACATGGTTAGACTTGTACTTGAGCGAACGATTGGACAAGATAGAAGACCCTGAAAATAGTTTCTCCATCTAGGCTGTGATTTCAGGAGAGTACTAAATCATTTGTATAATGGCTTTACATGGATGGTCATCCTATCATGGGTCTATATCTGTAGATGACTATCTATGTACATGTAATGAAAATTTTATATGTTGAGTATGGGTATGCCTTCCCTCAGAAATTCATGAAAAGTTCAAAATATCATGATATTATGTATTGTAATCGATGCAGGTCACTGTCTGCTTTAGATCCTCTCCGTCACATTGTAAAGCATATCAATCAACATTGTCATTTTCGACTTCATGCTTTAGGGGGCAATTGTTATAGGTCTATTTGGGCACATCACTTCCGACATTTAGATTAGTACAATTAGGGCTCATCAAACCCTAATTCAGTTGTTACATGCCCTAGACAAGTCATCACATTGAATGCTTCCATCCAAGAAAGTTTCTTAGCCTGAAGCCTTGTTGAAATGCCTCCTTGGGATACCAGTGCAACCTTGGTCAGGGGTAACTGCGCTGCAGAGCAGGAAATCCCATTCAGGCCTGCACTACAGTGCACTTAGGCCCTCTTTGACCTACGTTGGGTGAGAATGAGCGAAATTCACATTAGATTCTGGGAATATTCCTTGATTCTAGGTCATTCTAGAAGGATCCCATCTCTTATCTCATCCTATGTGCTCGAATTTGGATAGGATAAGGATCAATTAACCTCCTATCCTCTCATCCCTTGCTCCATGGAAACTAACTCCAAGTTTGGAAGGTCATTCAATACCCTCATTTATGAAAAAACCACCTCCATTTCCCTATAAATTGAGCACTCATCATAGTGATCAAGGGGCTAGAATACGAATTTTGTAAGGAAATTCTATTGGTTTGAGAATTGAGTTCATGTCAAGCAATGTTATGCTGTTGAATTGGTGTGCTTTTGATGTGGCGAGGGTTGGACTGAAGCTAGAGGAGTGGCATATGATTGAACTATTTTGGGTGAAACTCTTCCTTCTATATTAATAAAGAGTTTATTCCTTTCCTCATATTCTTGTTCATATCTATGATGATTATGTGTTTCAATGTCTTCGATTCCATTGGTTTATAGTAGATAGATCATGTCTGCTTTGATTGTTTGTTGTTTCTGTTTCTATTGACACAGGTACCAATTGAGTGAATTTAGTTCAAGTGGGAGTGACGGGAGCAATTCAAAGGGGATTAAGGAAGCGAAAGACTACAAGGAAGTTCCTTCATCTCATCTATCTACTATAGGAAAAGGTTAAACTACTTTCTTTATGTTGTTCTAGGTGTAGCTACCCACCTAGGGAAAATGTGTTTATCCGTAGATGCAAATTCCATATAACACCATTGCATCCATTAGGGGAGAGAGAGTTGAAGCTAAAGCACAAGGTGTCAAAGGACCCATCCCACAAAGGGGGATTTGTAAATCCAAGTCTGCATATTATCCTCACCAAGTGATGAATATGGTGATGAATGAGGGTAATAGAAGGATTCAACGATACCGTTGGTGGCATGAGATGCCCGCGGTGTAGAAGCGACACCAGGCCTAGGGAGATCGGGAAGGACAATATAAACATAATATGACTAGGCATATACCAAATCATATTTCAAGGCTATCTAGAGAGATTTTTCCTTGGTTTGAGGGAAGTGTGAAGCGACATCTTTACATATGGGGGCCATGATAGTTATCAAAATCCAATCCATGTAGACATAGTCATTGAATTCAAGAGATTTATAAAGGCGAGTAGAAAAAGTTTGACAAAAGGAATTCAAAAGTTTAGTACTGGTGTCATATCTAAGAGGTAATTGGAAATATGATAAGAAGGAATTAGAACGAGTCACAAAGGTGGAATGAGAGGCATGTGGTTGGTCGACATACCACTTGGAAGAACTCCAGTTAGAGTAAATTGGAATAGGCAAAGACAAATGGAGTCCTCAGTGATGGAGTTGGAAGAGCACCACATATGGAAAGAGTGAACATGGTTGGTAGGGTCTTCTCTAGGATTCACTTCAATCTTAGGGATGCTTAAGGGAAGTTTGGTTGGCTCAAAGCCAACCATGTAGGGAAGTAGAGGTTGATTAACCGTGCCATACTCAAAGAGGCTCTGATATTACCTCCTTGAGGATTACCATGGATAAGACTAGTGTTACCCCCTGTGTTTCCACCACCTACATTAGCACCTGACATGGTTGCGGTTTTGGGTTGGGAGGGTGCCAAATACGAGGAGGAGCGAGAGGAATCAGAAGAAATAGAGTCTGTATATGGAATAGGTGGGGGACTAGGAAGAGGGACCCTTACTCATTGAGTAGGGGTGAGAGGATGTCCTAAAGGAAACTGGGGACGAAGGCCACAAATTACCAGTGAAAAATTCCTACGAGGCAATTGACAATACAGGAAATTCGTCAACCAAGGGGGTATCCCTGGCATGATGTCCCAACTAGACCTCACATCGTTTGGAGTAGGATCCCCATATAGAGTAACGATCCGACCACCATAAATCTAAGATTTTCCTTGGCTTCAATGAATCACAGAAGAGAGTATGCACATAAAATTTGAAATCATCAAGTAAGTTGACACTATGAAACACCAATTTAAATATTTAAACAGAGACTTTCACGAGAGGGAAATAAATGTGAGCCTCTAACAGGAAAGTAAAAGTATTGTCATTAGAGAGACACATGAGAGCAAGGAAAGGTTTGTTAGTTATCTAGCGAAATATTTCACATAGACATAACGAACATTAAAGTAAATACAACATACATTCAACAAGATAAGCACCAAAAACACTAAAATAGTTCAATTTATTTAGTATAGATGAGAACAACATATATCGTAAACATTTAAAGAATAGTCTTACAACATCTATGACATACACATGGAAGTGTGTTGGCTCAATGAGCTTCGAGTATTTAGTGAAATTTCCAATATACAAAATTACAACGACGAGCCACTAGCTCCAATAGTGGAACATTAAGTCACTTCTTCCTTCTCCAAAGAATAATCTTCTCTCCTATGCTAAGCTAGAGAAGCCAAGGCTAGCTCTCCAAATGCTAAGCCTTCAAAATCCCTTTGCTTGAGTTATGAGGTTTCTTTTATAACAAGTGGAGTGACAATTCATATCCCCTATGACTCTTGAGTTACCCTCATGACTCTTGGACTTCTATATAACTTTTGGAATTTTCCTAAAGACTCTTTTGTCCATATATCACTATGTGACTTTTCATATTCCACATATGACTCTTGGACTTTCACACATTACATTTTGTCCTTTCCTTTTAATAATTACATCATTACGTCTAAAAATGATTTTGGCAAGACACTTGGAAACACATAACATTGTGATGTCACTGGTACAAGTCACAACTTGATAATGATGACATGGACTTCATGATGAGATGGCAATGCCAAGTTGTTCTTTGTGTTGCTTTGTCTTCAATCTTAGTGAGAGCTCTATTTAATAATTCATTTTCATGAAAGATTTGATTTATTCTTCATCTTCACCCTCCAAGGGGCTGAAGATAGGGAGTCTTCACTATGATCTTGATCTTCCAACTTTTGTCACAATCTAGTGTCCTTTCATCTTCTTGTTCAATGATCAATTTGTCTTTACCACTTCACAAGTGTGTTCTAGCATTGTCTCCTTTGCTTGGGTTATGAGGTTTCTTTTATAACAAAAGGAGTGACCATTCATATCCCCTATGAATCTTGAGTTACCCTCATGACTCTTGGAATTCTAATGTGACCTTTGGACTTCTATATGACTTTTGTGTTAGTTTTTGTAGCATCAGATGTGTTCTAGCCACGAGATTTGGTGGAGAGGCTAGAATACATGTATTCTCCAATACCTAGAAATCGTTTTTGGAAATTCCACCTAGAGACGACCTAATTAGATGTATTAGTCAGTTTTTAATATTTCCTAAGTCTAAACTTAGGAAATATGATTAATTAATCATAATTAATTAAGTCATGGTGAGAATGTTCTAGAAAAGTACATGGATCGATTTCTAGCTAATCCTAGCCATCGATTAAGATTTAATCCTAGCTGTTGAAGTCTCAATGTAAGATTTTAAGAAGAAGTCGATGGGGCTTGGAGAAGATACAAAAAATTAGTTGAGCATTTGATTTTGCTGGGAAATTGATCTCCAGAGTAGCAACATTCAGTTTCCGGAGGTGATTCAGTGAGATTGAAGCAGTGAGAGGGGGGCAGAGATAGTGAGGATAGAGGAAGCTTTTCCCGTTCTGGCGAGTATGTTGTAGAGAGGAAATGATTTCCATAGAGAGGCAACGCAGAGGCAGCGCAGAGCCCTCTTGGGGAGATTTCCGTTTTGCTAGGGAGAAGGAGAAATTCCGAGCCATAAGCTGGGCAAAGTGTCCGGAGGCAAAGAGTATCAGTTTCCCAGACAACAACTGACGAGACAGTGAGAGGAGATGTAGTTCCAAGCTTGTGGGGGATGCAGTAACTATGTAGGTAGACATAGTGACTATGCAGAGGGAGCAAGGAGCAACTCAATTCAAGTTGAGGTCATTGTTGGATTGCCTGTGGAGTGAGAAATTTTTCTCACTAGTTATTATTACAAGTTATTTATCTGTTTGGATAGCCAATTTGAGCATCCATAGATTGTACTCATTTTTTCACTACTGCATAATATCAAAACCCTCAGCTGCTGCACTGATTTTCCCGAGTTGGATTTCTCCAGGGACTTAGTCCAAAAATAATAGTGTATTTTGTGTGTGTGCATTTATTTCTTCCAACGTTTTTATTTATTCCACAATATTTTATTTGTGAAGTTTGCAGTGTATTTAATTCGATATTTGTCGTAGCACACAAGAAGTAAATTGTTTAAATGAATTAACAATTAGAAGAACTATCATCAGTTGCTGCAATAGGATTTGGGGTTAGACGAATTTTCACATGGTATCAGAGCGCAGAATGTAAGCCAGAGAGCTTAGTAGCAGAAGAGAAGAGAAATTTCATAGCTTTGCATAAGTAGCAGTTCAAAACCCTCAGACGCAACACAACTTCTTAGTCAGGAGGGTCAATTTCGTGAGGAAAAAAAATCGATTTCTCTGAGAGAGTGACATAGAAATCATATTTCTCCATTTCGAGGATTACCAGAGGTAGAGGGAGCAACCAATATTTTCCTTGCAAAGAAAATCTCTAGCTGGACACAATATTTTTTAGCAATTGCTATTGAAAAATAGCGTCAGAAGGAATAAAGAGCACACACTAAAGGAAATTTCCTCAAGGGACTTCTAGCTTTAGAAGTTCATTTTTCTCTTGTAGATCAATAGTCGTTGTGAGCAGATTTACTCACTCCAACAAGGAGTGCGTAGATCCTACCAGCAACTAAGCAGAAGAGAAGAGGAGGATTTCGACTTATTTTGCTGAGATGGCCACTACCAGACTACGAGATCAGGACAGGTTGGATGGTGCTTCCAACTATGTCATCTGGAAGGAATGGATGTCCTTCCTTCTGGATGAATATGACCTAAAGCCATATATTGATGCAGTGGTAGCTTTTCCAATGGATGTAGATCAGCTGAAGGAATACCGAAAGGAGATGGAGAGGGTGAAGAGATTGATCCTAGATGGTGTCCAAGATCATGTTTTATCACACATAGAGGCCAAGGGAATGACCAAGGAGATGTGGGATACACTTTCCATGCTATGCCAAGGCAGTTCTGAGCAGCGAAAGATGTACTTGGAAGAAAACATGAGATGCACCAGGATGCAGAAGGGGGAAGGCATAGACCCCTTCCTCACCAGGATTCAGGATATCCGGGATCAATTGTTAGTTGTTAGGCCAGCACCTTAACCCACAAAGCTGGTACGATTGGATCTCAATAGTGTCTCAGAGGAGTGGTAGGTATTTGTCCAAATTATATTAGGCAGAGAAATATTTCCAGGTTGGGACAGGATGTGGACCGATTTGTAGTAGGAGGAGTTGAGACGAGCTCTTTTAAAGAGATCTATCATTGGAAGCAACAACGGGTCGAAGTAGGTGAAGGAGGAGGAGAATGTGGCCCTTGCATCGAAGGGTCCTAGTCAGGTCTAGGGGAGCAACGAAAGAAGAAGGACCTATCAAAGGTCAAGTGGTTCAAATGTGGTGAGCTTGGTCACTATAACACCCATTTTCCTCTCAGGAAGAAGGACAATGAGGAGAAGCAAGACCCGACAGCAGCTCATGCTGATATTGATAGGGTATCCTCCCAGCTAGAGGAAGATTTCACCATGTTTGATGACATACCCCTAGGAGTCGAATGGGGTGAATTAGTGCTATAGCCTCAGAGTGATACAGATGGGTAGGATTCTTGGTGAGGTCTACCTCTTGAATCAGAACCTTGCTACCGAAGCCCACAATATTTCAGTAGCAGGATGGATCAGTGGCAGTAGATGCAGTCAGATGCTAGAGTGACAGATGCAGAGTCTAGTTGCATGTCAGATGTTGGGGAGCGCAGTACAGAGTTGGAAGTAGTGTAGTTGGCATAGTGCAGAGTTAGTATCAACGTAGATTCCTCAGTGACAGCACAGATAATAGAAGCAGTTAGAGACTTGGGTGACAGATGTATCATATTGATCACAATTTATTTAGTATTTAGGATTCTTTTCAGTTGCGGTTGTTGCAGTTGCAATAGCAAAAGATGGAGAGGGAGTTGCAATGCAGATGTAGTGTTGGCAGAAATTTTGTAGAGTCAGCAGTAGCACAAATGAAATACACATCAGAGTTGCATAGTGGTTCATGGGCAGCAACAGCCAGACATCAACAACGTGATAGGAGATGATGCAGAGACAGGGTGTTGTTTTAGTGGGTTGTAGCACTAGAACATAATCCTCGCTAAGAGGGAGTGTTATTTTTTGTAGCATCGGATGTGTCATAACCACGATATTTGGTGGAGAGGCTATAATACATGCATTCTCCAATACCCAGAAATCATTTCTGGAAATTCCACCTAGAGACGACTTAATTAGATTTATTAGTTTGTTTTTAATATTTCCTAAGTCTAAACTTAGGAAATATGATTAATTAAGTCATGGTGAGAATGTTCTAGAAATATACATGGATCAATTTCTAGTTAATGCTAGCCATCGATTAAGATTTAATCCTGGTTGTTGAAATCTCAACGAGGGATTATAAGAAGAAGTTGATCGGGCTTGGAGAAAATACACCAAACCAGTTGAGCATTTGATTTTTCTCAGAAATCGATCTCCAAAGTAGTAGCATTCCGTTTTCGGAGGTGATTTAGTGAGATCAAAACAGTGAGAGAGGGCAGAGATAGTGAAGTTGGAGGAATCTTTTCCAGTTTTTGCAAGTACGTTCCAAAGATGTAGTTATTTCCACAAAGAGGAAGTGCAGAGCCCTCTTGGGGAGATTTTGGAAATACTGGGGGGGTGAATCAATATTTATTTTCAATTGTTATTTTTACCAATTAGATCACTTATATTTAGAACACAAAATTAACAATAAAAATGAATGCTTTTATTAATTTCTTCTTTACAATAAATCAAGTACAATATATGTAGGGATCCAACCCTTGATGAATACACTGATCTTCAATCTCCCAGGCTCCAACCTTGTCAATTTTGAGGCACCAACCTCAAGGTCTCCAACCCTATATCCGGTTCAGGCTCTGACCTGGTTTCTTGAGGACTCTGATCCTCTAGGGCTCCAACCCTATCTTCCAATGCACCAACCTTGTCTTTTTGAGGCTCCAACCCTTAGCTTTACTTTGTCAAGTTATATTTTTTTATACTTCACAGCTCCCAATGTCTTCTTCAATGATTCTTGTAAATCTTCAACTATCCCTTCACTTTAGTCTCCACGTCTTGTCATCAATGACAATCTTGTTCTTCACATGAAGGCGTCACCATTGCTCTTCATGCTACCCAAACAAAACTTCTTTAAGGTCACCTCATGATGGATTCAATGTATAATGGTCTTCAACGATCTCCACAAATCTTCAATATGCTGCTTCACAAAGTTCTCCAACTCTACCCTATTCTTTTCTTAAGAGAATATTTCAACAAGCTCTATTTTTCCAATCCCAATAAATCAACACTTCGACCACAAAAACTATGAAAACTTTGACCATGGTAGCTTCAACCATGACAACTACGACAACTTTGACCATGACAACTATCGAAAATTCGACCACGGTAGGTTCAACCACGAAAACTATGGCAGATGCGACAGCTTCGACCACGACAACTTCGACCACGGTAGCTTCAACCACGGCAACTATGGCAACTTCAACTACGTATACTGTGACCATGACAAATACGACAACTTTGACCATGACAACTATGACAGCATAGACCACGGAAACTACGGTAGCGTCGACCACGGAAACTTAGACCATGACTTCCTTAAAACCTTGCCCAAACAGTGAACTTCAATGTCCTCCCCAGCCTCTTATTTTCTCTTGTAATTCTTGTCCAAATTCTATGCTCAATCTCAGAAAAGATCATCGAAATCTGATGGCTAGAATGAGGAGACAAAATTATATTTATACTGGTTTTGTGTTAAGGTGAGGATACATGTCACTTGAATGAGAGGCCAAGTTGCATGAGTTGGCTCATGTCAACTTGCATTAAAATATATATTTCTCAACTTAAAAATTCATTTTCTCAATAACCACTGGGAGTTTCAGGGCAAGTAAGGGCTCATTAGAAAGAGGAAAAAATCCTCTTTAGGATGGTCTAGGTCCCATTTAGAAAATATGCCTCTAAAGTGGAAAAAATAATTTTTCTTTGTGATTGTCCTTAAATTTTATGCATAAAAAGTTTGGGAAAGCATGAGGAATGTTTGGGACAGTATGGATTCTCCATTGTTTGACTTCTTCATCATCATAAGATCATGTAGGACATCCATGCCATCTTGATAGTATCCAACAATGAGTGTATCATTTCGTGTCATCATATAATGGTGCAGTGATATGTCATAGGTAGCATCATTATAGGAAGCATCATTAGGAAAGTTCCAAGGTAGTCTTCCAACCATCAAATGAGATCTTCAACGTCATCATCTAGTCTTCCAACCATGTTATCAAGACCTCATCAAGTGCCATCATCAATTGTGGTCATTCATCAAGTGTAGTCCTCCATATGTCATCATCAGTTAAGGTCTAGATCATCAAATAAGGCACATGATTGGCATTTGGCACTTGACACTTCTTAAGAATTCTTCATTAGAGGCTTGACATATTAATTGATGCATCCTTATCAAACAAGAGTCATGACATTATCATCTGGAACCAGGCATCTCAAGAATATTTTCCATCTCGGCCAATTCCATATTGACATCAATGTCAACCTTGATTAACAATCTCCCCCATTGTCATTCATGACAATATTCTTGCCCTTCCAACATTATCCCCCCCTTTGACATCAGTGGAAAATGAGGTGCCCAAGTACTCGCCCTGTCAAGATTCTTCTTTTCATCATATTTTCTTCATCAATAGTAGTTCTTCATAGTTATGTTACTCCCCCTATCATGGTGCTCTTTCATATGGAAATATGGTCCAAGTTGCATTTCTTCATGGATTAACCAAGTCCCCCTATTTGCATAAACTCCTCTACCTCAAGAAAGATTAATTTCTTAGTGATAAAAAAAGAAGAGATCCTCAATGATAGTCCACCGGATGAGAAAGGGATCATATTCTTCAATGGAGTTTCTCCTGAGAGAAGATCTATCAAAGGATGATTGTCCATGTATGACTCATCAAGGATTTCATAGGGCCCATTTATGGATAGCTTCTCCAAGAATGCTCAAGAATCATAAACTCCCCTTAATTGTATGCATGGTCTCCTTTTTGGCAAAGTCTCACCATCAAATATTTGGAATATCAAGGATGACTTCATCAAATCAACAACATGTATTGTTGGCTGGAGTGATCAAGATAATTTCATATCCAATTTGCTTCCTTCTCCATACTTGTGTAACTTTCTTCTCTGGCTTGGTTGACATAGTTTTAGCTTGTTGAGGGACCCAAGTCAAGTTATAGTCACATGCCATATGTCCAATGTTATGGCAATTGAAGCACTCCATCTTGTTCATGAATAAGAAATAATGACTTCTTCTTGAAAAATTGCTTCTAGGACATTGACGGGGATCATTATATTTGTCTTTGTGATATTCCCTACAATCTTTTGCCATGTGCCCAAAGTTTGTAAAAGAATAGAAATAACCAAGAAATATACTTTGTTACCTGGGAGATGAAGATTTACTTGATGTACTTCTGATGTCTTTTTACCTTGGGATTCTTGATGATATTCATTTCTTTTGTATTCTTGACACCATCTGCAAGTCTCCTTGGAATAGGATTTCTTCCATTATTGTCTTGACCCTTCTCCTTGCCTTTGCTGGAACTAGGAGCATCAACATTTCTTCCTGGCTTCCTCACATCCTTGTTGTTTGGAGCATTATCATTCTTGCTTGAGGATTCACCTGCATAGCCAAGACCTGATTTATCAAGGGGAGACCTTTGATGACTTAGGATGTCATCTAGGGTTTGAGAACTTTTCAAGTTCTTATTCAAAAAGTCAACTTCCTTTTTAAGAAAGACAATTTCTTCCTTCATTTTCTTGCATTCTTCATCCTTCTTTGATAGAATGATATCCATTTCTTCCTTCATCTTGGTTGCTTCACATGATTGGCCTTAAGAGAAGTGATTTATGATCTTAACTTGGTGATGTCATCATCCTTTTCTTCTAGTTGGAATATCATGGTGTTTCTCTCCTTTTCTGCTTCATCAACTTGTCCTTCTATGAATGCCAAAACTTCCATCACCTTCTCAACTCCTTGTGTTTGTTTCCTTGCTTCTTCTGGTTGAGATATAAGGAAGGAGACATCTTCCTTGTATTGACCAATCTCTACTTCAAGTTTGTTCAAGCTCTTTAGTCTTTGTTCAAGGTGGCTTGACAAATTTTCTTCCCTTTTCTTTGCCTTATCCAATTGATTTGTCATGGATATGACTTATTCATGATGCTTTATTTTGTTTTGATGAAATTCCTCCTTAAGTTTGGTGAGATCCTCATCTCTTTCTTGTACTTGAAGCTTGAAAATACCAACTTCCTTCCTTGTCTTGTCCTGGTCACCATCTTGTGCTTTCTTCTTAAGTTCCTCATTTTTCTTTTTCAAATTGTTAATCTCTTCCATGGAAACTATAATTTTAGTTAGGAGATATTCTTCAAAGTCTTCTTTACTTTCTTCTTCTAGGTCTTCTATGGTCTTGATGTCATCACTCTTATTTTCAAATTCCTTGATGGGTTCTTGATTTCCTTCTTGCTTTCCATCATCTTCTTGACTAGAGGTCATGGTCAATGCTCCTCTTAAGTGAAGGTCATGAACTTGGTCCCATATATCTTTTGTTGACAAAACTTTTTCCAAATTGGCCTTTATAGAATTTGGTAGCCCATTCAAAATTGTCTTAATTTCTCTTGTATTGTACTCCTTGGATTCATTGTCCATCGTGCTATCAGTAATCACTGATTCCCATACTCCAACACCCTGAGCCATTAAGAAATTTTTCATTCTTACCTTCCATACATCAGAGTTTTCATTGAACAATGGAACCTTCCCAATTTGATTGTCTTCAGTTTTCATGATTGAGGAAGAGACATATTTAGGAGGATCTGAGGCTTTCTTCCTTGGCTTTTCCATTTGTGTTCTAAGATCAACCTTCAAGCTATTAGGCTTGTGAGAAGGTACTAGCTCTGAAACCAATTGTTGGAAATACTGAGAGGGGGGGTGAATCAGTATTTCTTTTCAATTGTTATTTTTACCAGTTAGATCACTTATATTTAGAACACAAAATGAACAATAAGAATAAATACTTTTATTGATTTCTTCTTTACAATAAATTAAGTAAAATATATGTAGGGCTCCAACCCTAGATGAAGACACCGATCTTCAATCTCCCAGGCTCCAACCTGTAATATACCAAGCACCGACTTGGACTTCCAAGGCTCTAACCTTGTCAACTTTGAGGAACCAGCCTCAAGGGCTCCAACCCTATATCTGGTTCAGGCTCCGACCTAGTTTCTTGAGGACTCTGATCCTCTAGGGCTCCAACCCTATCTTCCAAGGCATCAACCTTGTCTTTTCGAGGCCCCAACCTCTTGGGCTCCAATCCTTAGCTTTACTTCATTAAGATATATTTGGTTATACTTCACGGCTCCCAATGTCTTCTTCAACGAGCCTTGCAATCTTCAACTATCCCTTCACTTTAATCTCCACGTCTTGTCATCAATGAAAATATTTTTCTTCACATGAAGGTGTCACCATTTCCCTTCATGTTACCCAAACAAAACTTATTCAAGGTCACCTCATGATGGCTTCAATGTATGATGGTCTTCAATGATCTCAACAAATATTCAATATGCTACTTCAAAAAGTTCTCCAACTCTGCCCTATTATGTTGTCAAGAGAAGACTTAAACAAACTCTATTTATCCAATCCCAATAAATCAACACTTCAACCAAAAAAACTATGACAACATTGACCACGACAGGTTCAACCATGACAACTATGACAACTTCGACCATGGTAACTACAAAAACTTCGACCATGGTTGGTTCAACCACAACAACTATGGAAACTTCATCTATGAAAGTTGTGACAGCTTCGACGACGGAAACTATGACAACTTCGACCACGGTAGCTTCAACCATGGAAACTACGCCAGCTTCAACTACGGAAATTGCGACCACAGAAACTACGGTAGCTTCGACCACAAAAACTGTGATAGTGTCGACCACGAAAATTTTGACCACGACTTCCTTAAAAAGTTACCCAAATAGTAAACTTCAATTTCCTCCTCGACCTCTTATTTGCTCCTGTAATTCTTGTCCAAATTCTATGCTCAATCTCAGAAAAATCACCGAAATATGATGACTAGAATGAGGAGACAAATTTTTATTTATACTGGTTTTACGTTAAGGTGAGGAGACACGTCACTTGAATGAGAGGCCAAGTTGCATGAGTTGGCTCATGTCGGCTTGCATTAAAATATATATTTCTCAACTTAAAAATTGATTTTCTCAGCAACCACTGGGAATTTTGGGGCAAGTAAGGGCTTATTAGAAAGAGGAAAAAATACTCTTTAAGATGGTCTAGGTCCCATTGAGAAAATATGCCTCTAAGGTGGCAACAATAATTTTTCATTGTGACTACCCATAAATTTTATGCATAAAAAGTTTGGGACATCATGAGGAATGTTTGGGACAATATGGATTCTCCATTGTTTGGCTTCTTCATCATCATAAGATCATGTAGGACATCCATGTCATCATGATAGTATCCAACAATGAGTGTATCATCTCGTGTCATCATATAATGGTATAGTGATATGTCATAGGCAACATCATTAGGAAAGTTCCAAGGTAGTCTTCCAACCATCAAATGAGATCTTCCACGTCAACATCTAGTCTTCCAACCATGTTATCAAGACCTCATCAAGTGTGGTCATTCATCAAGTGTAGTCCTCCATATGTCATCAACGGTTAAGTTCTAGATCATCAAATAAGGCACGTGATTGGAATTTGGCACTTGGCATTTCTTAAGACTTCTTCATTAATGGCTTGACATATTAATTGATGACATCCTTGTCAAACAAGAGTCATGACATCATCATATAGAACCAGGAATCTCAAGAACATTTTCCATCTTGGCCAATTCCATATTGACATCAATGACAACTTTGATTAATAAATTAGATTTATTAGTCAGTTTTTAATATTTCCTAAGTCTAAACTTAGGAAATATGATTAATTAATGAGAGTTAATTAAGTCATGGTGAGAATGTTCTAGAAAAGTACATGGATCACTTTCTACTTAATCCTAGCCATTGATTAAGATTTAATCTTGGTTGTTGAAGTCTAAATGGAGGATTATAATAAGAAGTCGATGGGGCTTGGAGAAAATACACCAAATCAGTTGAGCATTCGATTTTGCTGGGAAATCAATCTCCAAAGAAGCAGAATTCAGTTGCCAGAGGTGATTTAGTGAGATCGAAGCAGTGATAGAGGGGCAGCGATAGTGAGGTCAGAGGAATCTTTTGTAGTTTCGGTGAGTACATTGCAGAGAGGTAGTTATTTCCATAAAGAAGCAACGCAGAGCCCTCTTGGGGAGATTTTCATTCTGCTGGGGAGAAGGAGAAATTTTGAGCCAGAAGCTAGGCAGAGGGTCTAGAGGAAAAGAGTATCAGTTTCCCAGACAACAGATGATGAGACAGTGAGAGGAGACGTAGGTCCAAGCTTGTGGGATGCATTAAATACATAGGCTGATGCAGTGACTGCGCAGAGGGAGCAAGGAGCATCTCAATTCGAGATGAGGTCAATGTTGGATTGCATGTGGAGTGAGAAATGTTTCTCACTAGTTATTATTGCCAATTATTTCTCTGTTTTGATAGCCAGTTTGAGCAGCCATATATTGTATTAATTTTTTCACTAGTACATAATATCAAAACCTTTAGTTGTTGCATCGGTTTTCTCAAGTTGGGTTTTCTGAGGATCTAGTCCAAAAAATAACGGTGTATTTTGTGTGTGTGCATCTATTTCTTCAAACGTTTTTATTTATTCTATAGTATTTTATATGTGAAGGTTGAATTGTATTTAATTCAATATTTGTCATAGCACACAACAAGTAAATTGTTTAATTTAATTAACAATTAGAATAATTAACATCAATTGCTGCAATAGGATTTGGGGTTAGCCGAATTTTCACATTTTGGACTCTTCCTAAAGACTCTTTTGTCCATATATGACTATGTGACTTTCCATATTCCACAAATGACTCTTGGACTTACACACATTACATTTTTCCCTTTCCTTTTAATAATTACATCATTACGTCCAAAAATGATGTCACAAGACACATGGACACACATAACATTGTGATGGATCTAGTACAAGTCACAACTTGATAATGATGACATGGACTTCATGATGAGATGGGAATGCCAAGTTGTTCTTCTTGTTGTTGTTGTGTCTTCAATCTTTGTGAGAGGTCTATTTAATACTTCATTTTCATGAAATATCTTCTTTATTCTTCATCTTCACCCTCCAAGGGGCTAAAGATAGGGAGTCTTCACTATGATCTTGATATTCCAACTTCTATCACAATCTAGTGTCCCTTCATCTGTTTGTTTAATGATCAATTTTTATTACCGCTTCACAAGTATACTCTAACATTGTCTCCTTCCCTTTTTTCTCAATCGTGATCCTATCATGTCAAGATATAGTACCTACAACTCAAAATCACTCATGACAAGACAACATCAATCCACAAAACTCCTAACCTAGCTTGCTTCATGAAGATCATTGATTGAGCTGAAATTGGGTATTGGACAGGGAAGAAGGCTAAGGGATTGCGCAGTATGCAGTTCTAGAGGCTAGGAGTGAGGTACTAATGCTTGTGACTATGCAATGCACAACACTCAAGGCCCAAGAGACAAGACGGCATAGTTGAGGGTCACAGTGAGGCATTATTTCCCACTATAACTATGCAATGCGTATTTCAAGAGAGAGATAGAGAGGACCAGAGGATTGCGTAATAGCGCAGTTTAGGAAGGCAAGGAGAGAGACTGCTACTTGCAACAATGCAATGCGCAAAATGAGACTATCTAGGAGGTAGGATTGCATAGTTCTTAAGGTTAGGATGTAGTTCTTAGGCACTGTGACTATGCAATGCACAATCCTTGGAGGAAGTAACTACACATTGCACAGTTCTAGGAGGTAGGAGTTCATGCTTGAGGCTTGCAATTGCACAATGCATAGTTTAGAGGGGCAGAGTGAGCTTAGGTTCATTAGGCATGAAACTTTATGGAATTTGACTAAGTGAGGGATCAATGAGGTAAATATGAAACTAAGGTATAACTTGAACATGATCGCACACTCAGAAAAATCAATGACAGGACATTGAAAACTTAGCACTCAAAATCAATATGATCCCCTTAATCCGATAACAAAACAACATTTCCCTCCAAGTGCGACACTTAGGATACTCTTTGCAACAATAGTGACGAAAGTAGTACAAAAATGCATAAATCTTTGGGAATGGGTCTAGTACATGTCTATATGATGGATAGGACCCATTGGTAGCAAAGTTACCTCTCACAATGAACCAAAAATATTCTTTTACAATGTGCAACACATCCCATGCCAAAAAACGACACTTGCGACAGTAAGAGAAAAGTGTAAACAACACTTGCAAAGGCTTAATAGAAGTGAAAGAGACACATGTTGTACAATTTTTTATGTTTCACAATACATTATTCTTATGGATTGTGCAATCACTATCACTAGTGATTGTGCAATCCTTATCTTTCAAGAGCAATGTGCCATCTATGTAAGCTTGCATCGAAAGAAGTGCACTCGTGGATTCATCGAAGATAGAGCATGTGTGAGAAAGTGACTTTGACACTTAGAATCTGAGGGAAAATCAACCGACCATGAAGCAACTATGAATAATCAAGGAATGAAAGATCACAAGATCCTTAGTAGGCTCCAAAATTTGTGTGTAAGAAAATTTTTGGAAGGTGTTTGCCACAACGACAACTCTTGGCGACGCACTGGTAGAACTCCAACTTCTCTTCTTAGGTTTTACCTTTAAGTGTAAGGTCTCAGTATTTTAGGAATTATTGATTTTCCATGAAGATTACCCCGACTTTGCTACTTATCCCGGATAAATATATAGTCTCTTCTTTTCCTTTCTCAGCTTCGAACACATCAACATATGACTAGTCACACCTCAATTGTGTTGATAAGGGAGAAGGATAATAAGTATACTGATATTTTAAGCACATTCCCTAGTGTTTATTCACTGCTAGCGAACCTGGTCAGTACTCTGGTGGAGTCACCTCAAGGAACCACAAGCATTTCTTTGTTGCGAGTGAGAATGAACAATACCCTGGTGAAGTTGCTTGCTTCACCTCTCTATGCAGGAATCCTTTCTTTTCTTCACCTCTTTATTTATTCACTAATATAATGTGAAATGGCAATTATTTATTTTGATGTTGGAAGAAGGATCCTGACTTATTGAGAGGAGAAGAGGTTGGTTCCTTGTTTAAGGTTTTTGAAAGACAACTAAAGTTAATATGATTGTTTACAATTTTTTCTCCTTTATCTTCTCTACTTGATTGAGTTGACAGTTAAAAACACCATCTAATACAAGAATGAGTCAAAATGGAAGATCCTAATAAATATATGGGCTTCATATTTTGACCAAAGGCTTTCCATCTGTAACAAATCATATTTTCCATTCATACATCATAGACTTTGAAGATATGTAAACCCAAAATAGAGAAGATGATAACAGATAAGCCAAGAATTGTTCATTGTCATAATTTCTCTTTTCAAACTTTGTTACATTGTCTTCGAGCCAACAAGAGCAACAAGAGGCATCTTTCATGAAATAAATTCATAACAAAACATGGAAACAAAATGAAAATAGCAAATAAAATGGAGGATGAACTTAAAAGTAACACACGAGACAAAAGTAAGAAAACAAAGCAGATACTAACATAGAGAAAGTGCAAGATTAGTGTAAAAGGGAACTAGGATGCAGTGAGACCTACTCCTAACCTAACTAGTTAGAAGGTCAATGTCAATTGTAATGATATTTCCAATGTAACCACTGTAACTACTCCTGACTTGCAAACACAAACATACTAAAAATTAAAAATGATATATAATAATGTTTAAAAGAGAACATAATAACTTGAATAGCTTGCACAAAAGATTGAAGTTCTTTGCTAAAGGGAGAAATATGTGCCATAACAACTAACCTTAACCACCCAACAAACTTACCTATTTTATGAGAACAACAATCATACAAACCTTGAAGGCTTCTTGTGGATGAATCTTCATCAGTGTCATCCTTCTCAGTAAGCATCAAGAAAGATCGAAGCTTATTATTAGAAAACAAGCTTGCTAAGTAAGATGCTTCTAGCCAGTCATAGATTCGATCATGAAATTCAAAAAAATCCTTTCGAAACTCTTGAAATTATTGAGAGAATGATATTTCAATTAGAGCACTCAAATTATAAGGAGAATCGATAAGATCAACCGTGTAGGACAAATATGATAGAATGTGCTAATTGGAAAATTATTATTGAAATGGAAGTTGTTAGATCCAACATTATGATCATATCGGTAGCTTAACATACAAGACTTAATAATGAATGGAAGTGGGTGGTAGGGTGTGACACCATCAGTTAACCTGACCTTCAAGCGCGAGGAATAAAAGAACACAAGCCACATCTTCGCATTCAATTTCATAATGTTCACAGAACTTAAGAAAAAGAGATGCATGCTTGAACATGGGTGTATCACCATCACCATCATAAGTTCATTGGGCATTCGAGAGACAACGCAGAGGGAAGAGAAGGTAGACATCACCATTGGAGACGCAACCCTCACGCAGGTTGACGCAGAAGTGACACAGAGGTGGGTGAAGGGTCTCTAGGGTGTCCGAACTTCTCCAGGAAGAGGAGAAACTTTGTCTCAGGTGTTTTCTCTCAGTAGTGTCTTAGATTCTCTCTGAAATCATTCCTTGTAAAGCGATTGTTGCTGAATATTAATAAAATCCTCATCTATTGCACTGGTTTTTCCACATTGAGTTTTTCTGGGGACAATTGTCCAAAAACAACTGTGTTGATGTGATTGATTCTTGTGCTTGTATATCGTTGTTATTTTCTCTATGTAATTATGTGATAATTGCAGTAGAACTTATTTTAATGTTTACTAAAGGGGTTTCGTAAATAACTTATTGTGATAAATAAGTAGGTGAAATAAATTAGTTACTATAGTAGAATTGCATATTAGAAATTTTCACACTTGTGTAGGGATATTTCTAAAGCAGGCGTATTTTTCACAGTTTATGCAAAGGAACTAGTTGTTATACAACTTAAATATAATGTTGAAACTACTAATTTAGAAAATAATTTTTCTCATCAATTTTGTGATCCTGTAGTTGATTATATGACAACCTTTCTTGATCAGCAACAAACATTAGTTTTGGGCTATGTATCAACTGTTATGTTTGAGGATTTCATGTGGTGCATACCTATTCTTGTTTTCAGTCTTCAGAAGCATGGATGCATTAGGTCCAGCACTCAAATATTGGCTTGGTACCACTAGAAGCTTGACTTCACTTGAAGAAATTCAGTGTTGTATATAGGTAGGACATGTACATAAATAAGCTCACGTGTCGAGCATTTATTTCCAATTGTATTTTTTTCAGTTTATTTTTGCAGCTGATGGATAAGGGTAGTAGTCCCACTTGGAAACATGTTTGGAAGGGTTTCAAATTTCAAGAATATCAATTTCCAGTTTTCAAATTTCAAGGTTTTCATAATTTTAGACTCCATGCCCAACTAAGGCCAATAATCTATAGTTCTCAGCGCTTTGCAGGTAACGCACTGTCCCCAATTGGATCCAGATGTTGTAGCTAAATTTGCCCCCTGCATAATAATAGTTCTATTGATGCTCATAATTTTCATGACAGGTTTTTATGATTCTTAGTTCATAAAGAAATTTAAAAGTGGGGCAAGTTTAGCTTTTTGTTAAAAACAACTCACTTAGTCTTTTACCAAAAAGATTTTTATTAAAAATGTTGAGACTTTCTTTATTTAAAATGGTTGGTTTCCTTAGGCCTAATGTTTTAGTCACCAATAAAACAACCTCATTTCACTAACTAAAGGGTAATGCCAATCAAGGATTAGCATAAACACAAGGCACCGAGAGAAGGAGCATGCAGCCAAGTGAAAGAAATAGTTAGAACGCATCAAAAGATGTTGTGTATGATCACAAATTTAAAGGGTATATGATATATCTACCTCGTAGATGTGGAACATTGTTTTTGAAAGAAACATACTATATGTGAGACTAGACTCAAAGCCTTTAATGAAATGCTGCTATATATATATACTAGTAATGTTGGCTACAGGTATCAGTGGAGCCGTAGCACCTCATTGGAAATCATCCAACGCTCACTTCATGGGCGATTCTTACAGTGGGAATTTTTTTGTCCATTAATCATGAAGTTCTCAAGCAAGATGAAAGAAACACCCATTTATTTGCATAAATCCAACGGAGTCCCAACAACACAAGATACTCGAATTTTAATTCAAAGTGTGGTCCCGGAAGTCGTTTTTTCCTAACTGCCATCGAAGAGATCTACGGTTAATATTTCTCCCGACATCACCACTTGTACTTTACAAAAACCACTATGAGTGGTCCCGGGGGCCAGAAATTGTTTTTCAAAAACAATCCATGTGTAATGAGAATTAGGACCCGCATTGACAAATACCACGTAGCATCAAAAAGAGGACCATGGACCCTGCTCCAATATTATTATTTAAAATTAAAGCTTCCAGTTGTTGTTCGAAGACTATATTAAAACAATGTTGGGATAAATTGGTAAATTTTAAAATAGTAATGGGTTTTTGTTTATATTCGTATTTTTATTTGTAAATATTTTAAAGAAACAGTGTTTAATGGTTAGATCTGTAATTAATTCAAGAATTAGTTTTGAAACCAATTCATGAACGATTAGTGGGAAGAATATAAAAATCAGAAAAGGAGAGTCTAAAGGGTTTAGAGGCTAGGAGTCCAGTTCTCATGTCTAGCATTGTAATAAAAAATTATCTCTAAAATTATAGAATACACAACAATTTTGATTTCATCTTTGGGTAGTTGCAGTCATGTTTACTTTCTTTTTTTTCATTCTTTCATTTAATGTTTTTCCTTTATCAACATGAGTGTAATGAAGTTGCTGACTTCTTTTATTTAGCAGATTTACTAATGTTGTTTTCTCATAAGAGAGTACCTGCAAACCTCATTTAAAGAAATCTTAAAGGGCGCTCTACCATGTTGTAAATTCATCCACATCTTCTCAACATTTCAATATCATTTCTACAATAGTTGTATTCAAATTCTTAATTTCCTGGGTACGAACTATGTCATCTTTCTTTTCTTCAAATCACTCCTTTAGTTCAAGATCCTACAACTCTTAGAGTTTGTCTAGCCATTTTGTTTTAGAAAGCTAGAGTTTCAGAATTATAAGTTTTGGTTGCAAGACATCATGGTATGTCCTTCTAGTAACTAATTTTAAAAACATTTCATCAATCTGGAGATGTCTCGGGCACTGGTTCCCCCACAGCCACGAACTATCTCCAAGAGTTACAACACCACATCTACTACATTTTTGTTGATTAAGATGATTTTGTCCACTAATTCGACATGGATGTTTTGGTAAAGGCCTTCTGGTTGGGATGGCCAACCATCATAAGCTCTTAGGATAATGGCTAAGGTGTAAGCTCTAGGGAGCCTAACTTCTTCCATACTGTGATGGACATTATGTAAGTAGATTATACCTTATCCATGGTATAGTGATGAATGGTAATGTTTTCTATTGAGATGGGGATTTGGAGACATACTATGTTTAGAATCATCCAAATTTATGGCTATTGATCTAGAATTGAAAGGGTCAGTTGCTCCAAATGTTGATAACAAGGCCATCTTTTGACAAATATAAGTAGGGAGGACCTCCATAGATGATATGGCTATATGGGATTAAGCCAAATCATCAATACTTCTCTAACTATGAGTGACCCTTATATGAGTGAGTCATATCATTAATGGCTTGTGGAGTGTTCTCATTCCTAAAGGAGTAGTTTTATGGTGTTACCCTACCTCAAGGGCTTTAAATTATAAAGAGGAAGCATTCTATGTTATTGTCATATTGCTCTTGGATTTACTTCGACACATATTTTAATATATTTGTAGGTTTACGACATCATATTTCATGAGGATTTCTCAATTGAGATATCAACTTCAAACAATTGATGAAATCATTCGTGAAAATGAACTAGTGAGTACAACACTTAATGGTTTACCTAAATCATGGAATTCATTTGTAGTAGGAATATGTCCTAGAAAAGAATCTCCAAAGTTTGATGAACTATGGACTGCATGTACTCAAGAATAATCACGGCTCTTGTCAAGAGGGAAGATTCAGAGATTTGAAGAAGGCGACTCTCAAGCATATGCAACACATTTTAGGAAAGGTGGAGGAAGAAAGAAGTTCAGTTTGCAAAGAAGAGAGGAAGAAGAAATGAAGGAATAAGACCTGAAGAAAGAAGACCTGCTCCTCAAGGAAAGAGACATATGTCAAAAGTTAAATGTTATCATTTTTCACAAATTTGGTTACTATACACATGATTGTCCTAAAAGATTGAATAATGGAAAGAGAAAGGGAAAGCATCATGCCACCACATTGGTTTTTGAAGAACTTCCAAAATGACCCAAGAATGAAGAATCATGTGAGAAATACTTCTTTTACTTTTATGCTCTTATGGGTTCTATTTCATATAACGATTATTTGTCGCTAGTAAATAATGGTTCCACAAGGTAGATGATGAGAGATTGTGACAACCTCACAAGCTTAATGGAATGAAGATTGTCTCAAAAGGTAGATCTTGGAGACAACAACAATTATGTAGTCAGAGGCATTGGGAAAACTTCTATTGAGTTGGAATCAAGTGAAAACATTCATCTAAGCAACATACTATATATACCAGGTTTGAAAAAGAATTTTATTTCTATTTCATGTTTGGAAGATAAAGGATATATAGCATAATTTGTTGATGGAAAAATTATTTTATGGGCAAAGGGCTCTAGTATAAAATTTACTAGAGTAATTGGAAATCATGAAGGAAGGTTATATAGACTCCTGAAACAACATGCTCATGGATTTGTATGTACTGACATTAAACGATGTGATCTTTGGTATAGAAGATACACTCACCTTCACTATAGATCTTTGCTTGCTTTAAAACAAATGATATAAGGTGTTCTGAAATTGTAGGTGGAGCATGAAGAAGTATGTAAAGGATGTGTGTAGGAATTTACAGGGTAAGTTCCACAGAAAGAATACCAAAAGGACACCACTCACAACCAGATTTCAAATCAATACACCAATATTTTTGACGTGGTTAAAACCCTCAGAGTGCAAGGAGGGAAACAGTCCACGGCCTGTCCCAACGTGGGTACTACAGGCAATTTATTAATCAAAGAATGAAAATTTACATAAGCTTCTCTCATGCACGGATTACCCGAACAATGACCCTCCATGCGCTTTAAATAGAACTCATGGACCAATCGGGTGTCAAGCCACGGATCAAGTGTCGGTAATACCGAGGTGAGAGTGAACCGTCGGATCACTACATATCATGACCGTCGGATTGTAAGTTACAAAATGTACAACGGTAAAGAAACACACTTTACCTAACTCTATCCTAACTCTATACTAGACCAAGTTGAACTTAACTATATCCTATGTGTCGGAATATCCTAACATCCCCCCTTAAGAACAACTTGGGATAGGATTGAAGGATTTACAAATATGACACAATAGGAGAAGGAAGGAGGCACTAGAGCCTATCCCCCCTTAGTGACAACTTCCTGAACTCCAAGCATATATCGAAGTTTAGTGAACTTCGCCTCTGTGAGAGCCTTTGTGAAGATGTCTGCAACCTGATCATCTGTTGGACAATATTGCACTTCAAGAACATGGTCATGAATGAGCTTTCTGATGAAGTGCATGTGTAGTTCAATGTGTTTGCTGCGCTGATGCTGGACTGGATCTTTGCATAGCTGAATGGCACTTTGATTATCACACCAAAGTGTGGTTGGATGCTGCTGCTCAAAGCCAAACTCTGATAGGATCTGACGAAGCCACAAGGCTTCCTTACTAGCTTCCACGGCACCACGATACTCTGCTTCTGCTGACGAAAGAGAAATGGCAGCCTGTTTCTTACAAGCCCATGTAATAGGTCCTGAACCAAGAGTGAAGACATAACCGGCAGTAGACTTCCGATCATCAGGGTCACCAGCCCAATCAGAATCAGTGAAACCAACTAACAGAGGAGCTGCTTTGGCACTGTAATGAATCCCAAACTGTACTGTACCTCGAACATAACGAAGTATTCTTTTAGCTGCTTTCCAATGACTTTCACGGGGGTTTTGCATAAAACGAGCAACAAGGCCAACAACAAAGGAAAGATCAGGACGAGTATGGGTTAAATACAAGAGTTTTCCGACAAGTTGACGGTATAAGGTAGCATCAACTTCAGGAGAAGTACAAGAGACTGAAAGTTTGACTCCAGACTGAAAGGGAGAAGGGGCTGGCTTACAGTCTTCCATGTGAAAATGACGAAGAATATCACAAGCATACTTGGACTGGGAAAGGAAAATACCCTCCTGGGATTGCAAGACTTGAAGACCGAGAAAATAGTGTAAGTGTCCTAAGTCTGTCATTTCAAATTTCTTTTTAAGGCTGGACTTCACATGGTTTATAAGGTTGGGATCACTACCAGTAAGAATAAGATCATCAACATAAAGAACAAGGATGATAAGAGAGTTGCCCACTTTCTTGGTGTAGACAGTATTGTCAGAATGACACCTAGAAAAGCCAGATTCTAAAAGAAAGCTATCCATTTTGGCATACCAAGCCCGAGGAGCTTGCTTGAGGCCATAAAGGGATTTCTTAAGTCGACAAACAAGGCTGGAGTCTGTTTGTATGAAGCCAATGGGTTGTTCCATATAGATTTCTTCCTGCAAGTCCCCATGCAAGAAGGCAGATTTAACATCCATCTGATGGACTTCCCATTTTAAAGAGGCAGCAAGGGAAAGAACAAGGCGGATAGAGTTCATTTTGGCAACAGGGGAGAAGGTTTCAGTGTAGTCAATGCCTTCAACCTGTGAAAAGCCCTTAGCAACGAGACGAGCTTTATGTTTATCAACTTTCCCATCTGGTCCATACTTGGTTCTGTAAACCCATTTACATCTAACAAGTTTGCGTCCCTTTGGTAGAGGAACAAGATCCCATGTATCATTTGTCATTAATGAATGATATTCTTCATTCATAGCTGCTTCCCAATGTGGATGGCCTGAAGCTTCTGCAAAAGTGTCAGGATCATGATTTACTGGAGCTTGAGCCAGTAAAGAAGAGGCTCTTTCAAACTGAGAACGTGTACGTCGCTGATCTGTAGGATCACCGGCAAGATCACCTGCTGCATCCCGAGTAGCACGGACCCATCTTGGAAGTTGAGGATCCTGAGAAGGTGGGGGAGGATTATCATCCTCGCTTTCATCATCTGAAGAAGAAAGGTTTTCAAAAGTAGAAGAGATAGGAAGAGGTGGCACATCCGCCGGACTAGGCTCGCAGGCCGATTTATTTTCATCAAATTTTACATCTCTTCTAATGATAACATTTTTGGACTTAAATGGAATAAGTCTATAACCTTTTACATCTTCAGAATATCCAACAAAAGTACATTTCTCACTCTTAGGTTCTAAAGCTTTATGCTTTTCATCTGGAATATGGGCCCATGCTTCACTTCCAAACACACGAAAGTGACTTACATCTGGTTTAATGGAACTCCAAGCTTCTTCTGGAGTGATATTCTCTAGAACCTTAGTAGGAGTGCGATTGATTATATAATTTGCACAATTAATTGCTTCGGCCCAAAAACTAAGACTGAGTCCTTTAGATTGCAGCATACAATTAGCCATTTCCTTTAAGGTGCGATTTTTCCTTTCAGCTACACCATTTTGTTGTGGAGTGTATGGAACAGTATGTTGCATTTGAATTCCATTTTCGGTGCAAAAGTTGATGAATGTGTTTTTAACATATTCTCCACCATTATCAGTTCTTAGCTTAAGAATTTGATGTCCAGATTGTTTTTCAACAAAGGCTTTGAAGGCCAAAAAAGTGTTAAATACTTCGCTCTTGAGTTTTAAGAAGTATACCCAAGTGCGTCTGGAGAAATCATCAATGAAAGTTAAGAAGTACTTGCAGCCAGAGAATGAAGCAACAGGAAGAGGACCACATAAATCACTGTGCACAAGCTGTAAAGGGGCTGAGGCGTGCCAAGAGGCACGTTTGTCAAAACTGTCCCGATGATGTTTTCCGAGTACACATCCGGAACAAACACCATCTCTGCAAGATACCATAGGAAGACCTGTCACCATATTTTCTTTACATAGATGCTGAAGGGAGCGATAGTTTAAGTGACCAAATCGCTCATGCCAAAGTTTGCTCACTTCATCATTATGAGCAACAAATACTGAGGGAAGATTGGATGACCCAAAGTTGTGAAACTTATACAACCTTTTGGAATCATCAGCAAGACCAGTAGCTAGAATCTGTTTAGGATCTTTTAGATCCTTGATTACAACATCATGAGGTGAAAATTCAACAATTTTACCTTCACCTGAATGAGTTATCTGATAGACAGATAGAAGGTTGCAGGATAAGGTTGGAACACATAATACATCATTAAACTGACCATTGTCTAGATGAACAGTTCCAGTCCCTACAACATTAAGAGATCTATCATCACCAATATATATATTTTTGGTGTTACAATCATTTAAAGAAGAAAACATGGCTTGGTTTTTGGCCATGTGACAAGAGGCTCCAGAATCAATGAGCCACTCATGAGAATGAGAAGAAGAAGAAGATACATTTAATGCATAACCAGACTGAGATGATTGACAATGAGATGCAGAAAGTGCCATTCCGGAAGTTGAAGTTGAAGTAGGCTCCACATGGATGTTATGTTTCTTCATTGCGGCTTCCAAGGCTTCCATCTTCTTAAAGCATTTAGATTCTAAGTGGCCATCTCGATTACAAAAGTTACAATGTCTATCAGTCTTCTTCCATTTGTTTTTATTGGTCTTATCATTTTGCTGAAATGATCTTTCATTTTGAGGCTGAGATGGTTTAGGACCATTCTTTTGAGGATATGACTTCTTAGGATTCTTTGAATTTGGTTGCTGCTGGGCGGCTAACGCTTTCGTGGAAGAGTTTCCAAGATTAAGAAGACCAAGGTGTAAGAGTTTTTCTTGTTCTCTTATTAAGGAATCACAAAAGGAGTCAAAGGAAGGGGCCTTGTAGTCTTGTCCTTGACAAATGAAAGCTTCCCTTGTAGAATGGAAAGTGGAAACAAATACAGAGTAGGCTGGTCCCAACTTAGTAAGGATGGAATAAATAAGGTTACCATCTTCTTTCTTAACTTTAAAACCTTCCAAGAGATATCTAAGGGTCTTGAATTTGGACAAGAAATCTTCAATGCAAGAAAAATTATTAGGATCCAAAGTAAGCAACTCATTTTCAAGTTGATGGGCTCTAATTTCATTTTTAATCCCAAAAACTTTAGCAAGTTTTTCTAATGCTTCATGAGGAGTCTCAAGTCCTGCAATGTGGAATCTAAGATCAGGAGAAATAGACATCCCTATCAAACCACGTGCTTGATCTTGTCTATTTTCCCATTTTGCCGCCTTGTCTTCATCTTTTGGTTTCTTCTCTTGGTTTGTGGCTATTCTGAAGAGACCTTTACTTCTAAGTAAATCTTCCATGTATTCTACCCATTGGAAGTAGTTAGTGCTGTCAAGAATGACTTGGCATGGACTTTCCATTTTTTTAAAAAAATGAAGCTGAAGATGCTGAAAGTAAGTGTTCCAACGGATAGATCTCGAAAAAATAGGCGGTTTTAAAAAAAACAGCTCTGAAAAAGGCTTCCGGATGAAGAAGTTATGGCTTTTTGAAAAAAAATTGTTGACGTTGCCGGCAAAGTGCGCGAATGTGCGGGAATGAAAAAATCCGCCCCCACAAAATGGAGACTTGAACCCAAGACCTCTACTCTCTTAAAATAGCTTTGAACCAATTGATCTATACAAAAAATTTGAGAGAGAGAGAGAGAGAGAGAGAGAGAGAGAGAGAGGGGGGGGGGCCTTGGTTTGCGTGCTTGCCTTGAGAAAGCTCTTTTTCCCTACAAAACACAAAACACAAAACCCAACACGAATATGCAAAGAAAAACGAACCTTGCGGCTCGAAGTTAG
Source organism: Pinus tabuliformis (assembly GCA_031772625.1). NCBI lineage: Eukaryota > Viridiplantae > Streptophyta > Pinopsida > Pinales > Pinaceae > Pinus > Pinus tabuliformis. The sequence continues at coordinate 1,979,888,970 of CM062818.1, read as the reverse complement.
CTTTAGCCAAAAAACTAGAAATTTTTTAAAAAAATCTCAAAGTTAGCTTTAGCCGAAAAACTAAATATTTTTCTCAATGTTTCTGATTTTCCGAGATCACACTAAGGTGCAGGGAAAAGAGCATACGCATGAGAAAAATCCTTCCTTTCTGTTTCTAATTTGCCCAGATCGCACAGAGTCGCAGGGCAAAGAGCATACGCAGAAATGAAAGGTATAGATCCGGTTAAAAAAAAGGCTAAATAAATTGAGACCGAAATAAGCAGAGAGAAAATAACAGTAAACTACAAAAGAAACACTGTATACCTCCCAATCTGAAAAATGACGCAGCTAGGGCTACCGGAAACCTTTTCGCGTGAAACGAAAGGGGTTCCTCACTGGAACAGATGCTCCGAATGCAACAGAGCAGTCCTCTCGGCCCGAAAGCAGTCAGAAACAGCAGATCTAGGAAACGACAGCCGCATGCAGTTCTACCGGCTTCAGATTTGGATCACCAACGGACGCGGCCCTCAAATAGCTCCGATACCATGTAGGAATTTACAGGGTAAGTTCCACAGAAAGAATACCAAAAGGACACCGCTCACAACCAGATCTCAAATCAATACACCAGTATTTTTGACGTGGTTAAAACCCTCAGAGTGCAAGGAGGGAAACAGTCCACGGCCTTTCCCAACGTGGGTACTACAGGCAATTTATTAATCAAAGAATGAAAATTTACATAAGCTTCTCTCATGCACGGATTACCCGAACAATGACCCTCCATGCGCTTTAAATAGAACTCATGGACCAATCGGGTGTCAAGCCACGGATCAAGTGTCGGTAATACCGAGGTGAGAGTGAACTGTCGGATCACTACATATCGTGACTGTCAGATTGTAAGTTACAAAATGTACAACAGTAAAGAAACACACTTTACCTAAGTCTATCCTAACTCTATACTAGACCAAGTTGAACTTAACTATATCCTATGTGTCGGAATATCCTAACAATGTGCACTTGGAAAGAATGTCAAGGATACTTTTCCAGTCAACAAAAGTGGGTCCAAAGAAATTTTGGATCTAGTTCATTTTGATGTGTGTGGTACAATGCTAATGAAATATATTGGAGGCCCTTTATACTATGTAACATTCATTAATGACTTATATCACAAGACATGGATTTATTTCAGAAGACGAAGGAAATAGTCTTTGACAAGTTTCAGGAATTTAACCTTCTGAAGTTGAAAACTTGAAGAGAAATAAGCTCAAGATCCTAAGATCTGATAATGGAGGAGAATATACTTCCAAGGATCGCATTTCCTTTTGTAAAAAAGTTGTGAATAAGATGGAGTTGATAGTCCCTTACAATACAAAACAAAATGGAGTTGTTGAAAGAAAAAACTAAACCATCGAAGAAGATTCTATCAAGACAATGATGCACGATATTATCACCCAAAAAATGTTCACCTAACCATTTTTTACCAGGTGGATCGAAATACACCATGTAGGATTAATTTTACCATGGTAAAACCCACTTTCACCATACAAAATAATTTAGTAAACCATTTTTCTAAATTATTTTTCATTAAAATCCAAAAAACCCATGAGAATAATTAAATAAATCATTATTTATTTAATATTCTCTAGAAATAATTATTTCATAATTATTTCTTATCACTTCTGACTTAATCACCTTGGAATAATTAAATAAATCATTATTTATTTATTATTCATTATTAATCCCTTATTTTCCTTTTAAGAATATTGCTAAATCATTTTTTAATAATTATTTCAAATTCATGTTTTTCTCAATTCTCACAAAGTGATTAATAAATCATTTTTATTTGTTAATTACTTCAACCACTTTCTAAATAAAGATGTTTGACCATTTTGAATATCTTTTCTCTCTAAAAAAATATAATAAAATATGCACAACAGTTAAATTTTGATTTAATCAATAATATTTTATTAGTTTCTAATTCTTAATCTATTCCAATATTTTGTTGTAAATATAGGGTTTTCTCTCCATTCTTCACCATGACCATTTTCATCGTCAACATTATCGCCTCATAGCATTTGAGCTCCCACTTGAGTTCAAACACCTTTTTGTTTTTCTACCTATTTCAAATTGAGAGAGAGAAGGATGTTGTTGAAGCACAAGGACGGGAAAGGAATCATCCCACAAGGGGGAACTGTAGACCCATTCTGTAATTTCTCCCCACCAGGTGTATTCATTAATAAAATTACCATTTATTGAAGTCATTTATTGAGTTATTACACTTTGATTTTATGTTATATGTTTTTATTTTCAAGATCTATTTTGTTGCAGGGTTTTCCTTCATGTTTTATTGCAGATCTGAAGCATAGAAACATCCATCTTTTGTTGTTAGGGTTATAAGTCACCTATAACTTAAGTAAGGGATTTTTGCTCACTTGCAAAAATACTTTACATTAACACGTGGTTAAGACTTTCCTATGTTTTTGTGGAGTGAAGCATCTGTGATAGTTGTCTATATTCAAAATAGAAGTCCTCATTGAATTCTGGAAAACAAGACTCCTGAAGAAGCATTCACTAGATAGAGACCATAGGTTGGTCATTTGACAATATTTGGATGTCTTGTTTATATCATGTTGATGGTGTTGGATACCACCAATATACAGGGGTATCCTCAATGTGAAGTACCAATTAGACCTCACACTGTTTGGAGTAGGAGCCCCATCCGGAGTATAAGCCCGGACACCATAACTTAAGGTTTGTCTTGGCTGCAATGAATAACATAAGAGAGTGTGCACATAACCTTTGAAATCAGCAAGTAAGTTGACAATGTGAAACACCAATTGCAATGTGTAAAAGGAGGCTTTCATGAGAGGGGAGACAAGAGTGATTCTCTAGAAGTAAAGTATTAGTACTATCCTAAGAGAGGCACACAAGAACAAGGAAAGATTATTTAGTTATCTAGAAAAATAGTTCACATAGACACAATGATCATTAAATCAAAACAACACACATTAAAAAAGATAAGCACCAAATCCAATGAAGTAGTTAAATTTCCTTATTACATATGAGCATAACATATACCACAGACATCTAAAGAATATTCGTTCGTGATACATGCATGAAATTGTGTTGGCTCAAAGAGATTTTGATTATTAAGTGAAAGATCCAAGTACACAATTACAATGATGAGACACTAGTTACAATAATGGAACATCAAATCACTTCTTGCTTCTCCAAAGAAATGATCTTCTCTCCTATACCAAGATGAATAATCCAAGGCTATCTCTCCAAATTCTATGCCTCCAAAATCCTTTTAATTGAGTTATTAGGTTTCATTTATAACAAGAGGAGTGATATTTCATATCCCCTATGACTCTTGAGTTTCCCTCATGACTCTTGGACTCCTTAGTGACCTTTGAACTTCTATTGACTCTTTGGTCTACACGTTACTTTTTATATTCCACATGTGACTCTTGGACTTCCACACCTTCAAATTTTTTCATTTTCCTTTTGATAATATGTAATTACATCCCACGTCATGTGGTGAGACACATTGACACATATCACATCGTGATGACACTTGTACAATCCATAACTTGGCATTAATGGCATGGGACTTCATGATGATGTGGCAATACCAAGCTACTCTCCTTGTTGTTGTGTCTTGCATTCTTGATGGTAGATCTGATTAGTACTACATCTTCACCCTCGAAAGGGTCTTGGATCAATGTCGGGACCTTCTGAGTTATCATGAAATGTCTTCATTCTGTCATGGTCCATGATCTCTTCATGTCTTCATGATGTTTCTTCTTTATGTTTCTTCTTTGCAAGTGGCTCTTTTCTTCTTCTCTTTGTCATCTCCCTTAAGGATCACTTTTCCCTGCTAAGGAGATACACCTACCAATTAAGTTCACCCATGTCAAGGAAAGGTCAGTCCTAAAATAATCTATTTTATCCCTACTTTTCTCATGGAAGAAGTTGCTTATGATGAGCCTCTGTGAGGACTAAGGAAGAAAGGATTGCTAAGGATTTTGTAGTTGAGATCAACATTGGTTGTGGGAAGACACCGTTGCTCACTAGAATTACACAATTCACTATGAGGATGGGATCTTTAGGGCCTAACACAGTGGCAAAGTGCAAGAGGCAATTTGATGAGCTTGATGACTAAATCTACGTAGTTCACAGGGTTGAAGGGAGAGGAATACCATGACTATGCAATTTGGCTTCACAATGATTGATGGAGAGTCTCACTATGGACTAGAACTGCACAATGCATAGAGTAGGCCAAGTAGGACAAGATGATTGCATAGTGAGGGATTACAGTGAGTAGTGGAGGCAGACTAGACACTGGAACTATGTAATGCACAGTTCTTGAGAGGCATAATATTATGCTTGTGTAGTTGAGCATTGTAGTGACTCAAACATGGACTGAATTTCCACTAGAAGTGTGCAATGAGCTTAATGAGGCTCACTGGAAGAGGATATTATGCAGTGGGATGAGGAAAGCAGTAGAAGATTAAGTCATTTTGCTAGGAAGGTGTTAACTACACTATGAATGGAGGAGGACCTTTGTATTGTGTAATTTACTTTTGCAAGGAGATGGAAGAGGTATTTGTTGTCATCTATAAATAATCAATGCACTATGCAAGGCATAAGTGAAAAAATCTCATTGTAGTGAGTCAATACAAGAAACAAGGGATAGGTGACCATGTTTTGAAGGTTCTCAATGTGAAATGATAGGAGTTTACCTTGAAAGGGACTTAGTTCACAAGCCTGGGAGGGAGAGATTTCATCAATGAGATTCATTAATAGGTCATGCTCATCACCTAACAAGAGGTTCAATTCCTTCATAACTTCCACTAGGTAGGAGGACCAAGAAGAGATCCAAAATGGCTAAGTGTGAGACTAGTAAAGTAAGGGAGAGAAAAACATATGACCAAGACTCAAACACATATCACACACATGAATGCCATCAATACAAGATAGGGGAATGCACAAGACTCATAATCAGTGGTCACACCTTGAAACAACAGCAAAGCGACACTTATTTCTAAGTATGATAGTTGACTTGTAGCATTACAACATTTAGAATACAATTTGCAACAAAAATGTCGATTGTGACTAGAAAATGCACTAAGTTGTAGGAATGTGTCTAGCGCATGTTATAATGATACATAGGATCATTTGATGCATAATAGTGTGCTATAACTACCTCTACCAATTATGAATTAAATTCTGCAAAGAAATCGATAGGTTTGTGTCTTCTGATTTTGATTAAAATTTCATGAGTAATTGCAAATATACATCATAATTTCTACATATTTCACCATAATTATTGAAAAACTTGTAGGATTATCGCATCAATCCTAAGAATTCTCTAATTTTCTTCAATATTTTGGGGATTTTCCATTTCATCATATATTTAATTTTGTTAGGGTACACTCTAACACCTTCATGAGATACAATATGACCCAAATATTACACTTCCTAAACCCAATGACATACTTGGAAGGGTTTTCTTTCTCTTCCAATAACTTTTAAGTCCCTATCAACATGCTATGCATGCTCTTTGTTTTGGAGAATTTGGTATCTACGGATAAATTCTACCTAGATAAGTAGCCATATATAGAACAACATTTTAAAGCACTTTAGCCTTTTCCTATAAGCAATAGGTAAGACAAAGAGGATGAGAAGACCTACTTGTAGTTTCACTTTCCTCTTGTCTCCTTTGTATTGATCCTGTCGCTCCTTCCCGTACTTAACGCACTTGAGAAGTACCTGTAAACATCAACAGAAGACAAAGAACCGATCAAAGCAAAAGATCTATTGAATACAACTAAATGGAATCAGATAAATTCACACATATAAGCATCATATAACAAGATAAGCATGTGGGAAAAAGGTTCAAATACTTTATTGAATAGAAGAAGGAATTAGAACCATCAAGTCTAATTTGAAGTCACTTCTCCAGCTTTGGTTCCATCCACATCACATCATAAGCATGACATTCCGGCAACATAATGACACTTACAATAGTCTCAAATCTCAAAATAATATTATCTCCTTACAATCATCAAAGTCCATCCCCTTGAACACTTAGATGAGTGCTCAATTTATATGAAGATGGAGGAGGTTTTGTCATCAATGAGGGTATTGAATGGCCTTCCAAACTTAGAGTTAGTTTTCATGGAGGAAGGGATGAGAGGATAGGAGTTTAATGGATCCTTAGCGTATCCAATTTCGAGCTCATAGGAGGGGATAAGAGGTGGGATCCTTCTAGAATGATCTAGAACCAAGGAATATTCCCAAAACCCTATGAAAATTTCGCTCAATATCACCCAGCGCAGGTCAAATTGGGCCTAAGTACTCTGCAGAGCACCCTTGCATGGGCCTAAGTGCTCTATAGAGCACCCTTACAAGGGCCTACCTGCACTGGTCCTTCAAGGAGTCATTTCAAGATGTCTTCAGGCCATGAAACTGTCTAGGAAGGAGGAATTCACTAGGTTGACTTGTTTAGGGCATGTAGCAACTGAAATTAGGGTTTGATGAGCCCTAAAACATTGATTTGGATGATGGGAGTGATGTGCCCAAATGGATCTGTAACAGCTACCCCCTAAAGCATGAAGTCCATAATAATAATGTCGAGTGATATGCTTCACAATGTGATGAAGAGGTTCCAAAGTGGTTGGTGACCTGCATCGATTACAATACATAATATTATGATATTTTGATTTTTTTCTCATGAATTTATGAGGGAAGGCATACCCATGCTCAACATATAAGCTTCCATTACAAGTACATAGATAGTCGTCTACAGATATAGACCCATGATTGGAATGACCATCAATGTAAATCCATTGTATGAATGATTTTGTACATTTTCTGAATTCGCAACTCGGATGGATGAAACTAGATCCGGGGTCTTTTATCTCATTCAATCGTTTTCTCAAGTACGAGTCTAACCATGCGAATATGTGATATGAAGTCGAACATGGGAAGACACCATCTGATTACCAGCCAATGATGTAAGTTGTTAACATATGCGAGAGAAATCACCAATAATGATAATGATCCTCAAGGTACTGCAATACATTCTGCATGGTGTGAATGGATGATTTGATGTCGAACACCATACAAATTCTTTCAGTTGAAGGCCATTGATGTCAACCTATCACATGAAGCAGGAAACTTGCCATTTATGTATGCAAGCCTCAAGGTATTGAAAGGGTGTTTCTAAGTCAACTTCTTGGATAATGAGCTGATGTCAACATGAAGCGACTCGTCACAGGAGGGCCTTGATGTATCCCACATCAACGAAACGAAATGATTGTAATGATTTTGGAGATGGAATTTGAATGGCAAGACAAGATTCAGGAATGGTGGTCATGAAAATGAAGGTTTATGACTATTGCAAAGTATGAATTTTAATTGAATGACTTCTCTTGAACATATCGGCGACACTGAATGAATTGGAAACATTGACCCAAAACCAAAGTAATGGATGGTGTGATAGACCATAGGTATGATAACCATCAAGCAGATAATACAACCCAAATAGTCTGAATGAATTGTCAGCATTGACCCAAAACCAAAAGTGATGGATGGTGTGATAGACCATAGGTATGATAACCGTCAAGCAGATAACCCAACCCAAGTAGTCACAGTGATGAAGTGAAAGTGTCATGTTCGAGAGTGACCTGCTACCATAAAGTGATTTACCCCTCTTTCCATTTTCTCCAGTCATTGCTGACCAATACCTCTTTATTTTTTATCAAGCATGAGGAGGATAACATATGCTTGTTTTAAAATTCCACCCTTCAAGTGAATCCATCGCTATGTGATTTTTTAACAAGTCTAGCGAAGGTGAAACTCGGTCTTGTCTAGATGGACAATTTTGTTGCTATTTGATGTTTTAACAAGTTTAACAACAACGATAACTTGGTCCCTTTCATGTTTATAGAGTTTTAAAAGGGACAAAGAAAACTCCACAAGTTCTTTTTCGTAGATTTGTCTCTCAAGCCCGAAAAAGCGTAAAACAATACAAGAGAGAAACTGTTGACCATGTTCGATCAAGGTATTCCTTTTTTCGTAAATAATCTATCTCATTCTGGAAAACGGTTAAACTTGTACTGAGTAGATGTCGTTTCCAATCCGTTAATGAGCTGAAAAGGATAAGTGCTCGGCAATCTTTTCATATTTTGAGAGTTTGAAAAGAGCTTAAAGAGGACTCCATTTTGAGGAACGAGTGGTGTCTATGGTAGCAACTAGTTCCGGTGATGTTGGAACTTCTCAAAACATGTTGATTTATGTGAAGAGGCTCACTAATAAGACCACTCATTACAATTGTTCCTCAAAAAGGGTAAAACAACCAAGTGAAAGCGTATGATCGGCCAAGCAGATAGTGACAATGGAAGGAGAAAAACCAAGGCTCATTTGGCAAAAGAGGCTGATAGAATCAAGAGCGTTAAAATGGAAATGGGTTCATTTTTAGACAAGCTTGAACCATAGGGAACTATGCTTGGATTCAGTTTCATGTTTACACATGCTTGAAATGAAGAACTATGCTTGAGATTTGTTGCGAAAGAGACTGATAGAATGGAAATCACGAGGGTTAAAATGGAAATGGGTTCATTTTTAGACAAGCTTGAACCATAGGGAACTATGCTTGGATTCAGTTTCATGTTTACACAAGCTTGAAATGAAGAACTATGCTTGAGATTGGTTGTGGAAGAGGTTGATAGAATGGAAATCACGAGGGTTAAAATGGAAATGGGTTCATTTTAGACAAGCTTGAACCATAGGGAACTATGGTTGGATTCAGTTTCATGTTTACACAAGCTTGAAGCAAAAAACTATGCTTGGATTCAGTTTCATTTTTACACAAGCTTGAAATGAAAAACTAGGCTTTACATGCCCCCAGCATGATGACTCGATTCTAGGTGCATGACCCCCAAGCTTCATTGAATTTACCTAAATAGACTACTCGTGGCTATCAGGTGGATGGAATGAAGGTTCATTTATGAGATTAAGTAAAAGACTCGACTAGGATTTTATGAGATCTAGTCAAAGACTCGAATTGGAACTTTTCTCTAAAGGACCTTGTTTCAATTTTTAATGAGCTTGACACAAGACGAGGAACTCTACTCATATTCCTTGTTTCATTTTTTAATGAGCTTGACACAAGACAAGGAACTATGCTCTGGGACCCATTTCATTTTTTAATGAGGTTGACACAGTAAAAGAATTGTCCTCATATCCTTGGTTTCATTTTTTAACGAGGTTGACACAAGACAAGGAACTATCCTCATGGGAGTTGTTTCATTTTTTAATGAGGTTGACACAGTAAAAGAACTATCCTCGTATTCCTTGTTTCATTTTTTAATGAGGTTGACACAAGGCAAGGAACTATCCTCATATCCTTGGTTTCATTTTTTAACGAGGTTGACACAAGACCAGAAACTATTCTCATATCCTTGGTTTCTTTTTTAACGAGGTTGACACAAGACCAGGAACTATCCTCATATCCTTGGTTTCATTTTTTAACGAGGTTGACAGAAGACACAGAACTATCCTCATGGGAGTTGTTTCATTTTTTAATGAGGTTGACATAGTAAAAGAACTATCCTCATATTCCTTGTTTCATTTTTTAATGAGGTTGACACAAGACAAGGAACTATCCTCTAACGAGGCTCACACAAGATCAGGAACTATCCTCATATTCCTTGATCACGACCCATACGAGGTCATGACTTCCAAGAGGTTCTAATCTGATGGGATAACAATGCTCTGGAAGGGATCTGTATCAAGGAAACCATTAGAGAGATCTGGTTCCAATGCCCCCAGTACTTAATGTACAACATCACTGAATTGATTGTAAGTTGATGTAGACATGGAACAGATTGCCACATAATTAACCCATGGCAGGGTGATACCATTGGTACAAAAGGACCACCTAGGGAATATGGTTGACTAGAATCCATATCTGGACCGGGAAATGAAAGCTGGTCAATGGTGACAATTCTGCCTTCATGTGGGAAACAAATCACTCAAAAGAGTGTTGAAACAATAGCTCCCATGCCATAAACATAGTCATGCCCAAGAAGTAAATTGTAATCTAAAGGGCCTGGAACTACCATCACATTCAGATAAATGATTTTTCCTCCCAAAGTAATAGGAAACTGAGGAAGGATCCCTAATGGTTGATTAGTTCCTCTATTAAAAGCCAACAGATTCTGGGTAGCAGGCACAAGTGGCGGAAAACTGAGCGCTTGCCAAGAAGTAGAGGAAAGGACACTAACGAATGCACCTTCATCTATAATAGTGCCAGATACAATCATATTGCAAACCTATACTATGATCTAGAAAGGCACATAAGAAGGAAGAGGACATCCTACTAGTCGATTCCAATCAAAGGAAGTGACTAGACTACTTGGAGGGGGTATCGTAAGAACCGAAGAATTGTCCCTTAGAGTTACAAGAACGTGTGGATTTTCCTCTTGTGTGGATGGAATAAAAGCGTTCCCTCCAGGCTCATTAGAATCTGAAGAAACAAAAAGAACTTGAGTGCTATCATATTCACTCTCTTTGGGAAAGGTATGATTAACTGAAGATGAAATCGAGTCAACTGTTTCCTCGACCTGTGATTGGTCAAGTATAGACTCATGGGATTCAAATTCAGAGAGAGTGGGTTTGACCAATGGTTGATTTTGGTTAGTCAATTCATCAATTAAATAAGGATTAAGGGAGAGTCTCCTATAACCAGATGGAATTCGTTGCGATGAAGCAGGACGGTTATCCAACACTTTTTTGGCTTCATCCAGATAGGGACAAAGGTGAATGGGGTGATTCCCTTCACATAACCTACAGGGAAACTTAATCTTACCCTTATTTCCATGAACTTTACTACCACTAGTTGATGGTGTGTCACCAGCATTATCTTCAGAAGTTGATGACATAGGATGATGTGAACGAGAAGACCATTCTTCTAAGATCTGAGGAATATCAGGACAATTTCAAAGAATATGGTCTCCCGCACAAAGTTTGCATGGATATCAAACTTTGTGAGGCTTGATGGATGGTTTCTCATCAGATGTTGCATTCAAAGCAATGGTTTCTTGGTTTCCCCTCTGATGAATTTGCTTCTTCTTCTTCTCAGCCACCTGGTTACTAGAACCAATACTTTCTCCAAGTGAAAAGGAAGAAGGGGAGGAAGAAACAATCCAGGAAGAAGGAAAAGGGTCAACTTGAGGATCAACTGGAGGTTGATTTTGTCCAGTTGGAGGAGTACTTGATTGTAGAGAAATCACGACATTTTGAACGAAGGAGGTTGAAAACAACCATATTGGCAAGCCAATGGTAAATACCAGAAGAGCCAATGTAGCCATATATGGAGCACCAATATTTCCAAAAGGAGGAAAAGGACTAGGATTCCCATCAAAAGAAATTCCTTGATTGGTGGACTTCAGATTTGTTGCCATATGTCTCAACCTAAGACCAACTAAGGAGCGAACGTGGAGGATTTTATCCATATTGAATTAATTTTATTTTAATCAAACTAACATAACAAAACAAAAAAGGGATAATGTAGGCAAAAGGTTTACCAAGCAACTATGAATTGCAGAATACCTCCCAGCGAACCGAGAAGTACGGGCAGACAATCTCCCCGAATGTTATGTTCGGTGTATCACAGTGTACAAGGTGGTTGACTCGGTTACCTAAGGATGGATAGAAACCTAGTTTTGTCCTCCCATATATACCCGAAAGTACATGGAGGTCCAATCTGTATAAGCGCTTTCTAATGCAAAACCGCACAATGAGAGCATTCCCATATACTTTACGTACTGTAACACTGCCCTATATACCCAAAGGTACGTGGAAAAGCTACAATATACTCACGTACGTGGAATGAGGTATCACACTCGAGATATATTGCAGACAAGTTAGCAACAATTGCTTTGTTTTACGACACTGGAACACATCTCTATCCTAGAACCACTAAATGTTTTTCATTAGGTGACAATGCTCCATTAGGTAAATTCAGATAAAATTTAAGTTGATCTTCTTTAGAATTTGCCTTTCAAGGTTCAAACGTGATGTATGTTTTCAATTCCTAAAATGCAACTAATATGATAAGCATTATTTTCTTTCAATTAAAAAATGAAAACCTTAGCTAGTAGGGACAGAGCAATCAAATCTTTGACAGAGAGAAAAGAGTACAATGAATGCAATTTCCCTAGCTATTCCTATCAAGCATTCACAAACTTTAGTATGCACGATGCATTTTTTTCTTTTCAATTTCCTTAATATGAATATGAACAAAAGGAAACTAATGCACATACAATCAATCAACCTTTAACAAGAACGAAGACTTTACGACAATTCTATTTCGAAGGAAATGAATACTTTACGACAGTTCTATTTCAAAGGAAAAGAAAACTTTTACGATGCTTTCTTTCGAACAAAGATTAACTGACTATAATCTAACTTTGACTATGGATTGATAATGACAAAGAAAACATTTAAGAAACATTAATCAACCAAGTCAAATTAGGGCTATCAAAGGAGATAAAAACTTGTTTTCTCAGACATGACATTCATTGATCAATCAACAAGTAATCAAACAAAGGAAATTTGGCAAAAAATCAATCGAAAGGTGGGAATTTTCCCTAAGGTGGATCAGCGCAGGTCAAAGAGGGCTTAACTGCACTGTAAAGCATAGTCTCTCACTCAAGGGTGCTCTACAGAGCACTATCCCCTAACCAAGCCTGTGCTGATTCCTAAGAGGCCACTGAAGAGTCATCTAACCTCAATTTTTTGACCAAATAACACTTCAACAAGGCTGAAATACAATTAATGAAAACAAGTACGGTCTGCAAGGGTGTCTTAGGAGGTGGATAAGCTACTTGGAATGATGATCGTTCCCCAGTGGAGTCGCCAATTTGTTTTGGAGAATTTGGTATCTACGGATAAATACTAATTTCCTAGATAAGTAGCCATATCTAGAACATCAGTTTAAAACACTTTAGCCTTTTCCTATAAGAAATAGATAAGACAAAGAAGATGAGAAGACCTACTTGTAGTTTCACTTTCCTCTTGTCTCCTTTGTATTGATCTTGTCGCTCCTTCCCGTACTTAACACGCTTGATAAGTACCAGTAAACATCAACAGAAGACAAAGAACTGATCAAAGCAAAAGGTCTATTGAATACAAGTAAATGGAATCAGATACATTCACACATATAAGCATCATATAACAAGATAAGAATATGGGAGAAAGGTTCAAATACTTTATTGAATAGAAGAAGGAATTACAACCATCAATTCTTATTCGAAGTCACTCCTCCAGCTTCGGTTCCATCCACATCACATCATAAGCATGACATTCCGGCAACATAACGACACTTAAAATAGTCTCAAATCTCAAACTAACATTATCTCCTTACAATCATCAAAGTCAGCCCCTTGAACACTTAGATGAGTGCTCAATTTATAGGAAGATGGAGGAGGTTTTGTCATCAATGAGGGTATTGAATGGCCTTCCAAACTTAGAGTTATTTTCCATGGAGGAAGGGATGAGAGGATAGGAGGTTAATGGATCCTTAGCCTATCCAATTTCGAGCTCATAGGAGGGGATAAGAGGTGGGATCCTTCTAGAATGATCTAGAACCAAGGAATATTCCCAGAACCCTATGCAAATTTCACTCAATCTCGCCCAGTGCAAGTCAAAGTGGGCCTAAGTGCTCTGTAGAGCACCCTTGCATAGGCCTAAGTGCTCTACAAATCACCCTTACATGGGCCTACCTGTGCTAGTCCTTCAAGGAGTCATTTCAAGATGTATTTAGGCCATGAAACTATCTGGGAAGGAGGCATTCAATAGGTTGACTTGTTTAGGGCATGTAGCAACTAAAATTAGGGTTTGATGAGCCCTAAAACATTGATCTGGATGATGGGACTGATGTGCCCAAATGGATCTATAACAACTGCCCCCTAAAACACGAAGTTGAAAATAATAATGTCGAGTGACATGCTTTATGATGAGATGAGGAGGTTCCGAAGTGGTTGGTGACCTGCATCGATTACAATATATAATATCATGATATTTTGATTTTTTCTCATGAATTGTTAAGGTAAGGCATACCCATGCTCAGCATATAAACTTTCATTACAAGTACATAGATAGTCATCTATAGATATAGACCCATGATCGGAATTACCATCAATGTAAATCCATTGTACGAATGATTTTGTACATTTCTTGAAATTGCAGCCCAGATGGATGAAACTAGATTTGGGGAAGAGGGCCTAGCAACTACGCAATGTGTAGTTCTAGGTGATAGGGAGGTGGACTAGTTACTGAGACTATGCAGAGCATAGATCAAGCTTGGCTAGGAACTCCAGGGCATAGCCGTCATTTTCTCAGAAAACTATGCAGAGGCCACTGGGGGGAAAAATTGTGCAACTGAGGACACCAGTGGTTTCTTGCAAGGTGGGACCCTGAGGGACACCTTTGCAAAGTTTCTAGAGTAAAGGAAAGACAGGATAACAAAGGTACCAGAGGACAGTTCTACGCAATTTTTTAGAGCAATGAGTCCCGACTGAGGGAGGTCACTAGGAGGACACCTCTGCTTAGTTTCTGGGAGCAGTGCATGCTCAGGTCTCTTTAGGATATGGGGTTCCAGCACGCAGGAAGGAAGCTTGATCACTGATCTTGCAAAGTGCGTAGTTCAGGTCAGACTTTGAGGTAGTTCTGGGAGGAGTACAAGTTTATAACCTCTGGGATTGTGTAGTGCAATGGACCCAAAGAATAGCCTCAATCACTGCACAGTTCCAGATAGCAGGGCAGCACCACTGAGGGTTGAGACTGCATAGTGCGGCTTATTCGAGGTTTGATGAGAGAGGGTTTGTTTGGTCGAAAGGATTTTCAGGAAAATGATTAAGTGCGAGAGAAAGTATCTCTGTGAGGACTTGACATTGTGATCACACACTTAGCATACTTCGACAACATGACAAAACTGACCACCAGGATGACATAGAAAAGCATGACCCTATGTGGGACTACCTAGGGATGAAAGCGACAAGTGCGACACTTGAGATAGACCTTTGGACCATCATGATGACACTTGTGCGACAATTCTTACAACTTTGCGTGTGGGGGAGATGGGTGTTCACAAAGCTAAGACAAGCCTTTGAAATCACTAGAATAAGATTGCAAGTATGAGAAATAAGCCTACATTCCAAAAGATGACAGTTGGTTAAGCAAGAAAAAAGGTGAAAAGACTCTAAAGGATCTAAACTCGGATAATCCACAGTTTCCATTTTTCTTTGTTGACGTTTCGAGTCTAGACCAAGACTCATCATCAGGACTTGATTTACAAAGGAGAGAGAGAAAACAATGTTGATAAATAGGGTTGAGGTTGAACTGTCAAGAATGTGAGCCGACCAGTTTCATGATTTGAATAAACCGGATTATTTTTATTATTTCTAATATATATTCCACCAGTGTGGATTGGCCACATGGGGAGGACGAACTGAAAAACTTTCTAAACCATCTCAATAGCATTTCTAAGGACATCAAATTTACAATGGAAATGGAAGATAATAATTGCATCTCTTTTCTGGACATCCTCCTCGTTAGAAACAAGGATGGTTCTATAGGTCACAAAGTGTTTAGGAAAAGGGCGCATATTGATAACTATCTCCACGCAGATTCCCACCACCACCCAGCCCAAAAAATGGGAGTTCATCAAACCCTCTTCACTAGAGCTTGCAGAAGTTCAGATGAAAGCCACGCTGACGAAGAAATCACCTACTTAAAAAGAGCATTTTCCAAACTAGGATACAATAATAAAGATATCTTCAAAGCCATTAAAAAAGCCAAAACTGGAAACAATAAAAACAAAACTAGAAAACCCCCAGCTGCTAGTGCCCACCTACTGTATATTCAGGGTGTAACTGACAAATTAGCCAAAATTCTCTTAAAAAAGAATATCAAAACCCCATTCAAACCCTTGACAACTGTTAGAAAAAGAATGAAATCAGTAAAAGACAACCCAGAACATCTCCAGCAAAAAGGTGTCTATGTCATCAACTGCTCATGTGGAGAGCAATATATCGGGGAAACATGTAGATCTGTCAGTATTAGGCTAAAAGAGCATAGTTTAGATATCCAGAGGGAAAGAACCCGTTTCTCGGCCTTGGCAGAACATGCTGGTAAGACAAACCACCATATATGCCTTGAAAACACAAAAGTCATTGCAAATGAAAAACACCATTTCAAGCGAAAAGTCCGGGAGGCTCTTGAAATCATAAAACACCCCCATAACCTCAACAGAGATGGAGGCTTGGAAATTAGCAGGAATTGGACCTCTCTCCTCACCCCCATAGAGTAAATTGACCCTCCTTTTCCCTCCCTTTCTTCTCATCCTCCCTTCCTTAGATCGAATCGGCCCCTACCCTTAAAACTTTGTATAAAACGCCATCTAGCTTATAGGCCAAAAAATCTCAACATTAATAACTCATTAACCTCTTAAAATCTTACATGCATTAAATAAATTAAATGAAAAATAAACAAAAATTAGAAAAATATTACAATTAGTTAAAACAAATTATGATTAATTTTGTATAATAAACAAAATTAAAAATAACTTTAATATATTAAAAATTATAAGAATATTAAATATTAAAATCATCCTAAACATATATAGCTTTATAATACACTTCCTTTTAGCATTATAATACATACTCCTTAAAAACCTTGTAACAAATTAAAATATAAACATAATTACCATAAATTCACAAATAATTAAAACAAAATCATAATTTTATTAATAAAAACATAATAAAAAAACTTATTACAAAAACAGTTCACTTAAAAGAAATTAATATATAACTATAATAATTACTCATAAATAATAAATAAAATTAAAAAGATCCTTAATGGAATATATATTAGAAATAATAAAAATAATCCGGTTTTTTCAAATCATGAAAGTGGCAGGCTCACATTCTTGACAGTTCAACCTCAACCCTATTTATTAACATTGTTTTCTCTCTCTCCTTTGTAAATCAAGTCCTGATGATGAGTCTTGGTCTAGACTCGAAACATCAACAAAGAAAAATGGAAACTGTGGATTATCCGAGTTTAGATTCTAAAAAACTAAACCACAAAAATCTACAATCCATTAACTCTAAAGGATCTCAAGGAATGAGCTCGAATGTTTGCAACCATCAAAGGAAAAACCAAGGAAGGCTTTGAAATTTGAGTGAAAGCCAAAATTTTGGAGAGTGTTCCAACCACTACAACACTTGGAAAAACACCGATTGAATACTAACTTCTCTGTTTTGGTTTGTTTTTTATTGTAGGGCCTTGGTCCTTCGGGGAGTATTGATTCATCGTGTAGATTACTTTGGCTTCCCCACTTACCCCATGGACAGACATGGTTCACCTTGCACCAACTTAGTTGAACGCAACATAAGTTTCATCCAGATCAGAGTGTTTTGAGTTAGGAAGGGTAGTTTAGCTCACAAGCTCAAGATCTTCAGAGTATAAGTTTTGATCTCTCGTGTTTCTCCACTGCCAATAGGCCTGGACAGTACCCTGGCAGATTCACATAAGAACACAAGCATTTCTCCACTGCTAGTGAGCCTGGACAATACTCCGATGGAGTTTCCTGCTTCACCTCTTTGCGTAGGAAGCCTTTCTCTTCTTTTTCTTTTATTATTTTTTTCAAGAGAAATGTGCATAGACACTTATTTAATTTTGGGGTGGAAGAGGGATCCCGACTTATTGAGAGTAGGAGAGGTTTTTCATTCAGAGAAGCATGTAAAGACCTCAGATTTAGGTTTTCTCATTTAGATTTCCCCTTCTTCATTTCTACTAGTTGAATAAGCTTGAACACACTAGAGTAGTGTAGGTTTTAACCCCGTACAAAAATTACCTGCATACGAATTTTAAAAACAGAAAATAAACAAAGGTGAGAGCATAACACGTATACACAGATATTTTCCCCTGGATCTGAAAACCGGGACTACCAACTTGATTTTTCACTATGTTCCTTTCAATGTTACAATACATATATATACATGCCAAAGCATCCAATAGCATGGACCGAAAAACCATTGCACCCAAAACCGTGTGCTAAAACCATAGTAAGGTTTGTCCCACATAATATAGGGTCCCAAAAAAAAATTTCACGGGGCGCTGCCCTGGACCCCGTAGAGGGGGCTACCTGACGCCCTCAAACCCCTTGTGACCCCCCCGTTGCGCAATCAGCACGACGAAGGGGGGGCTCCGACCCCCTTGTAACTCCCTAGTTAACTAGGTGTGCTAGTCGTGTAAAGAATATAACACAACCCACACATTCCCATTTTTTGTTTTCTTTCCATAGGGGGCCATAGGAGAGCTTAGTCATTTATCCAGCCTTGCAATGCCCATTGTTTCTCTACACCAAGAGAACTTCTCAGAGCTTATATATTTTGTCAATGCATCTTCAGTATTCTTCAAAGTGTCCACCTTCAACACCTTTTTGTCTTCTATCATATCCCTCACAAAGCAATACTGAACATCAATGTTCTTTGTTTTTGAATGGTAAGCAGGGTCCTTTGCCATGAAAATTGCACCTTCGTTGTGTTGAAGCCTCAAAAATCACTGCAACAACATGGGGGATGACCACCCGGTCTGAACCTTAAAGTAGCTCCTTTTCCATTTGGAATGGTCGTTCAGATTGGTTTAACTAGGTCCAGTGACCTTCTCTCAGTCTCCAATGGCTTTAAAATATGACTTTCATTCACCAATGGAGAAGAGACATTAGATCAACCCTCTTGCTGATCAGGGAAGAAAGTGATCCTTAAGCTGATTTAGGGCTCAGCCAATCCACTACTAAAGTTTGCCTCTTTAGGAAGAAGACTTAAAAGAATGTAGAAATTAATCTAAATGCAAATTTATTCTATAATGCAAGCAAAAGAAACTAATCTTAATCCTATCTCAATTAGGAAGATATAGATCTAGCCCAACCAAGAGCAAGATATTTAAAGTATTGGGATTTAAATATGTCTGGCTTATAATGAATATCAAGCTAATGAAATAGTTCAATTCT
The DNA here is from genome assembly GCA_031772625.1 of Pinus tabuliformis. Taxonomy (NCBI): domain Eukaryota; kingdom Viridiplantae; phylum Streptophyta; class Pinopsida; order Pinales; family Pinaceae; genus Pinus; species Pinus tabuliformis. The sequence goes on along the minus strand of CM062818.1, from coordinate 1,979,869,904 downwards.
GACATTATGAATACCGCACACATCCTATTGAGATATCTTAACTGAAATAATCAATCAACAACACTCAGAAAAAAGTTCGCAGAATGATTTTGATCATTTAATCAGTAACTTGAATTATTAAACAATAATATGCGGAAGAAGTTTTCAACATATCACTATTCAACAAATCAGTTTTATAAGACAGATTTCTAATTAAATAGTTACTTAGAAATCAGAATTTAATCCATAAGAGTAGAGATAAATAATAACATAAAATTGAGACAAATTACCCATATCGACAAAAATGCACAAATATGAAAGTAAATTGAGACATTCCTGTCATCATAAAATGAAACTAGCATTAAAATAATAGTATTCAAAATACCAATTTGTTGAATCCATTTCTCCATCTCCGGTCTCTAATAGTCCTTTACAATGCCTGAGCTTTTGCTTTCAAAAGCAGAGCTACAATAGTGCAAACTCTGTTCATTATACATAACTCAGAATGTAAAAGAAAAACCTCAATAATCTCCAGATCTAAGATTCCTCTCCTCCCACCTACAACTCTAAATCCCTATTACAGAAGTGCTTTTAGAATTCCAAAATTGCAGAGGAGAGAAGCCCCTAATTACATTCTGCAATCTTCCATTTATAATATTTTCAAAGGTATTTTTGAGAGGAAAGTTTGTTGAAGAAAAATCTGCCCAATCAATTTTATTTGCTCAAAATTCCCATCTTTAATTGCTGGAGCATTCTCATTGATTGAGATCCTTCTCTCCATATCTCTTCTACTGTTTTTCTACAAAAAGAAATCAAAATAAATTAAGATGCAACCATAAAATCAAAATGTCATTTCTGCCATTAAAACAAATCCAATTAATTAATTTGAAAAGGAAATCTGAGCTTTCTATTGATGCATATGATGATTTTCATTGGCCAAGGATTTTATTGACGAATGAATCTGCACTTAGAAGAGGCTTGGGCAAATGAAAATGAAGAAAATAAAACTCAGAAAATTGATTTTGTTGAAAAATTCGGAGCTTGATCTTCTGCTGGTTTTTAGATCCAATAAATGACTGAATATGTTAGTGAAACCTCATCGGAAATGTTCTTCTTGATTTTATCTTTTCAATGAGCCATCCTGGGCCTCATTTGGCCAAGTAAAACTCAACCTATGAGCATCCAAAGTTGATGAGTCAAATTTGACACAATTCTGGAAATTCTGTTGTTGGGCTAAAAATAATAGAATTTTAATTAAAAGATCTCATCCTAAATTAGACTTTAATTACTTAAAAATTAATTCTAAATTAATTATTAAGTAATTAATAATTAATTTTAATTAATGCTCATTTAATTAAAAGTTAATTAAATTACAATTAAGTTTAGTTAATGCTAATCTGATATTAATCTAAATTATTTAGAAAATAATTATTAATAGAATTAAATAAAAATTAAAAATTAATTAAAATATTCTCCTATTATATTTATATTATAATTTAAATTATATTAAAATTATAATATAAGTTATAATTATAATATAATAATATTATAATGTAAATATAATATTTTAACAAACCATTAGAATCAATCTATTATATAAATAAACCATTTGAATCAATCCAAAGTCCATACCATACAAACCATTAGAATCAATCATTCCTTATTTATTCATCCACGTGAGTTTATGGAGGGATATGGTGAGTGGAGTGTGAGGTGAGTGTGACGTGAGGGTGAGTGAGATGGAGGTACGGGAGGCATAAGGAGTAAAACAAAAAAACTTTATACTAAATTTTTGTACCCATCACATTTGGCCTCATCACGTATCACATTTTGATTTGTAAAAATGTTAAGGCTTCTAAAAATTTGTGATAAGTTTTTGTGAGAAATGTTTTTTTATAAGTTTTTTGTGTTCTAGGTCTCAGGGGCTATAAAATCAGAATTTTTAATTAAATTCTAATCTTAGATTAGATTTTAATTATCCAACGATTAATTTTAATCTATCTATAAAACAAATTAATTATTTATAAACTAAGTAAATAATTAATATTAATCTAATTACTCATTAATTTTAACTTAATTAAACTAATTATATCTCATTCATTAATTAACTTAATTAATTCACAATTTAATATTTAAATATTAAATATTTAAATTAATATTAAAGTAATCTAATCCAAACACATTGATTCATACGGGAATGACTCCAAGTTTAAAAATCGAATTCCAAAGATTAAAATGAGAGCTTGTATTTTCCCTTTTAACTTTTCGCAATTGGAAGAAACCTTGGATCGAGGTTTTGTTAAAAATGTTGCGATGAGAAAGATGATGTAATATAATTTTTTTTATTTTGTATGTACATATATTTTTTATATTAAATTTTAATTTAATTAAATTAATTATATTTTATATAGTAATTAATTAAATTAATTTAAGATTTAATATTAAATATCAATTTTTTGTTTTTATTTTAATGATGTTTAATTAAATTATGAAATTATCTAAAGTGTATTTTCTTATCTAAACTACAGCCACTTTGATAAAATTAAAAAAAATAACTACAACCACTTTGACATTTTGAGTTTTCGAGATTAGTAATTTATTTGAAAATAGAAAATTGGAATAAATGACTGAAATCCTGATGCTTTATGATTTGGCTGTACAAGTAAAAAAATAAAAAATGTTAGTAATAACTAACTAGGGGTTAATATTTAAAATAAATGCATTATTGAACTAATTTAATTACAAAAATGGAATATTGTACATTTTACGCATTTTAACCCAGGCTACATAAATGATTAGACTTCAAAGGAGTGTCATTTATAAACCAGTTGACCAAGTGAGGTAAAACAAGCATCAATGGAAAGCTTATAAAAAATTGATTTTAACAAAGCAATCAAAATAAGAATCTAAAGAAAATGAAAAATTAACAAAATCGTAGGATAATCAACTTAATAAAAATCTTAAAAGGCATTTAGCCAAAAAATTTATAGAAAGGGTCCCCATTATTTGAAGTGAACAAATAAAAAATGGGGGGGTTGTGTTTTACCACAACAGGCTGTCACAGTCTATCTTTATAGCTCCTTGTACTAACCCCATACTTGAACACAATCTCTGTAACCAAACTGCTTCCTTGCTTGCATGAGTGGCTGTCATGTATTCTGCCTTTGTAGTTGATAGTGCCACTATAGATTGTTTCTTGCTCATCCAACTGACTGCACCTCAAAATAGGTTAAACACATACTCACTTGTAGATCTTCTATGATCTAGATTTCCAGCGCAGTATGCATCAAAAAAGCCACGAATATCCAAAACTCTGTCCAATTCTGGTTTTTCTTGTTAGCACAAACCATAATCACTAGTGCCACGCAAATACCTGAAAACCCGCTTCACTGTTGTCCAATGCTGCTTCCCTAGTTTTGGCATAAACCTGCTCAATACTCCCACTACATGTGCAATGTCTGGTCTAGTACAGACCATCGCATACATCAGGCTACCGACTGCACTTGCACATGGAACACGGGACATGTTCTCTTCCTCTTTTTGTGTCTTCGGACATTGTTCAGCAATCAACTTTACACCTACAGGAATAGGAACCTTCACTGGTTTACTATCCTGCATATTAAACCTCTACAATATTGTCTCGACATGCTTCCTCTGGTTTAACCAGAGCTTCCTCTTTCCCCGATCTCTTTTAATTTCCATGCCAAAAATATAGTTTGCAACACCAAGATCTTTCATGTCGAATTTGGAGGACAATTGGGTCTTCAAATCCTGGATAATTTCTTTGTCATTTCAAACCAGCAACATATCATCCATATACAAGACCAAATAAAATAGCACGGCCACCAATTAATTTAAAATACACATAGTGAACTACTTTTCTTCTGATGAAGCCAAGTCCCCGTATAAATGTATCAAATTTCTAATACCACATCCTTGGTGATTGTTTTAACCCATATAGCGACTTTTTTAACTTGCATATCAGTTCTTTCTTACCCTTCACCGCAAAACCTTTGGGTTGATTCATGTAGATCTCTTCTTTCAGACCCCCGTGAAGAAATGTTGTCTTCACATCCGTTTGTTCTACCTCAAAATCAAAAGCAGCAACAACAGATAAAAGTAATTTAATAGAAGCTACCTTGGCAACAAGAGAAAAAATATCACCTAAGTCAATTCCCGGCACCTAGGAATAACTTTTTGCTACCAACCGAGATTTGTATTTCTCCACCTTTCCTTCTGCATTTGTCTTCTTCTTGAACACCCATTTGTTGCTAATGGTTTCCTTCTAGCTAGCAACTCCACCAGATCCCAAGCCTCATTTTTGTGCAAAGATGTCATTTCATCAACAATGACCTCTTTCTAGAGTTTTTCATCCTGTGAATTTAACGCTTCCTTCACAGTTTTTGGATCATCATCAGTAATAGATAAAGAAAAATTTGAACAGAAAGCAGATGGACTATACCTTGCTAGCTGCCTTCTTTCTCGAACTGATCTTCTCACAACCAGAGTTTGTGGCTCTTAATCTTCTGATTCCTTTTTTGCTGTAGAGTCTTATTCTTCCTCATTTAGCTCAAACTCTATCTTCTCAAGTTCCTTTAATGGCACTTCATGTTTAATAACATCTTTCACCTCTCTGAACACCACATCTCGGTTGTACACAACCTTCCTTGTTACTGAGTTTCAAAGCTTATAACCCTTTAAACCATCCTTATACCCAATAAAAATGCACTTTTGAGATTTACTATCCAACTTTGTTCTTTTCTCCTTTGGAACATGTACATATGCATCACATTCAAATACCCTCAGATGTGAAAGAGAGGGTTTCTTACCAGTCCATACCTCTTGTGGAGTCTTATCCTCCAATGCTGATAAAGGTGACCTACTGACCAAGTAACATGCAGTCCCCATCGCCTCTTCCTAGAATTTGTGTCCTAACCCGACACCACTAAGCACGCTTCTTACCCTTTCCATCAATGTCCTATTCATTCTTTCTACAACTCCATTTTTCTCAGGTGTGTATATAGTAGTCTTTTGTCGTGCCATACCACACTTCTTATAGAATTCTTCAAATTCCTTGCTGCAAAAATTTCCACCGTTATCTATCCTCAACGCCTTTATCTTCTTCTCTGTTTGATTTTCCATTAGAGCCTTAAATTCTTTAAACCTGTCAAAGACTTCAAATTTATTCTTGAGGAAATATATCCATGTATTCCTTGAGAAGTCATCTATAAATAATACATAGTACATAGACTTACCCAGTGATGGAACCTTCACAGGTCGAAACACATCACTGTGCACAAGCTCTAATATCTGTTTCACTCTCTTACCACCAGAGGGGAAACTCACTCGATTCTGCTTCCCATATACACAATTTTCACAGAAATCAAAATCCAAAGAGCTATTAGTGATACCTTCTACCATATCTTTACCATTAAGTATTCGAAGGCCATTCTCTCCAATATGTCCAAGCCTTTGATGCCATAGCATGGTCTTTTCTCTAGAGAACACTAGATTTTCTACTCCACTTTTAGGAATGACAAAATTGTTGCATCCATCAATAATAATGTTACCTTACAGCTTGTACAGATTTCCAGTCCAAACTCCTCGCATCAATACCAGTGCTCCCCGAACCATCTTGCAGGTATCTTTCTTTAACACTGTTTTTACACCTGCATCATCCAGCTTGCTTACAAAAATCAGGTTTTTGGCCAATGTAGGAATATGCAGAACACCTGGAAGTTTTATAACCCTTCCACCTTGCAACTTCAACTTTACTTTTCTGCGACCAACGATTCTAGCCTTCCTATCATCCCCTAAGAATACATCACCACCATAATATTTCTCATACTCGCAGCACCACTCTCTATGGGGAGTGAAGAGAAAGGATGCACCTGAGTCAATCAACCATGCCTTATGATTTACATGTGTACTTGATGAAGCCAAGTATACATCCCCACTTTCATCTGAGGTGGTTTTCGCCTCTGCAAAAGGAGCATCATCAGATCCATTTCCTTTGTCAAGAGATTTAGAGTTATAGTCCCTTTTGTAGTCCCTTTCCTTTCCGCATTTCTAGCACACCACCTTTACAGGTTTTCCCGGAGATTTAGATCTCCCACTCGATGAATTATTTTTGTTTTTGTTCTAGGACCTTCCTTGTACAGACAATGCATCACCATTCTAGTTCTCTATATTTTTCCTTCTCATCTCCTCCGTCAGCAAGGATGAGACTATTTCATCAAACTTCAAGGAAGTTGCATTGCTACCTATTGCAATAACTAGACTATCCCATGAATCTGGTAGAAAACACAACAAACTGATGCACTTATCTTCATCTGAAATTCTAATATCAGCAGATAATAACTAACTTAACACAGTATAAAAAGCATTCAGATGCTCTGTCACTAAGTCTCCATCTTTCATCCTCAGGTTATACAACTTTTTCCATAGAAACGGTTTATTCACCAAAGACTTAGATTGGTACAAAGTCCCTAACTTATCCCACAAAGCCTTTGTCGTAGCTTCCCCTGATACATTTAGAAATATTGAATCTGAGACACAAAATCGTATTATGCTCTTTTCCTTCTGATCCAACTTCTTCCATTCTTCATCGGACGCTCTCATTGGTTTAGAACCCGGATCTACCGTGATCCACGGATATTTATCCACCAACAAATCCTCCATCTTGAGTTTCCACAACTCAAAACTCTGACCATTAAATTTCATGATCTGTATCTTTCCACTACTCACCATATTCTTTCACAACCAGAATGGATCCCGTAGATCTCCCACTGAACAGGGTCTACCACAGACCTGAGCGAAACCCCTCAGCAACAAAAAATTCCCCTTTAAGCCAAAACACCTCTGATGCAAAATGTAGGTTTTAACCCCGTACAAAAATTACCTGCATACAAATTCTAAAGATAGAAAATAAACAAAGCCAAGAGCATAACAAACAAAACACATATACACGGAGATTTTCCCCTAGATCCCAAAACCAGGACTACCAGCTTGGTTTTTCATTATGTTCTTTTCAATGTTACAATACATATATATACATTCTGAAGCATTCATATCATGGACCAAAAAGCCATTACACCCAAAACCATGTGGTAAAACCATGCACAAAACCATAGGTAGGTTCGTTCCACCTAATATAGGGTCCCAAAAAAATTTCCCTGGAGCGTTGTCTCAAACCCCATAGAGGGGGGCTACCCGCCCCCCTAAAACCCCCTATGACCCCCCTGCTGCGCAATCGACACAATGAAGGTGGGGCTCCAGCCCCCTTCTAACCCCCTGGTTAACTAAGTGGGCTATTCATGGAAAGAATATAACACAACCCAACAAGCAGAAGACTGAGTACAGGCACGAGGTTTCCCAAGATGGACACAGGGTCATGGTTTGACCAAAAATCTCCTTACAGATGGATCATATTTCCTGTCAAGACTTCATTGGCCAAAAGTTAAAACCAAACACAAATAAGATGGACACGAGATTGGCTAAGCACTGCAGTGTCACAAGACTCTTTTAACTTCAACCACATACACATTTAGAAGCCAGAATGCAGTGTGGCACAACACTTTATTTACAAAAGAAAAACAACAAAATAGTAAGGAAAATAAAACATCAAATAAACAACACAAAAACCAATTAAAATACGATGCACATAGCGCGGGGCATGACCCTAGATCATTGAAAATAGCACTTTAAGTCTTGGCCATTAACAGGGAGAGTGTCAATCCTCCCGTCAAGGGATTGAAGATGGTACATGTGTTGTCCAAACTTCTCATGGACTGTGAACAGACCAATCCAAAGGGATTGAAAATTCGTGTGTTTGCCTTTGTCCTCATGGGATTTGTCCCACTTTAAGACTAAGTCACCCACACTGAAGTTGGTGCTCCTTGCAAATGTTGGCAATTTTGTCATTGATGGCAAAGGAGCAGCATAGGAACAAAAGGAAAAGGAGAAAAACAGGAACAACAAGGGACAAAGCAGTAACAAATACCTCGATGGAATGTTGATGGCTTGATGCTTGGATAATGTTGCAGGGATTGTTTAATGAAGAATTTGTGATGTGAAATTGTTAATTAAACTTAATTGTTGTGATGCAAAGGCAAGACTCCAAGGCAAAGGAAAATATGTTGCAAAGATTGTTGTGATGCATTAAAGACAAACATTGTTATTTGATGTTGACATTAGTTTAATGCATTTAATCATTACATATGGTTGAAATTAATATTGGATGGATTATTCATTTTTTCTCTAAATATTCAAGATATGAAGAGTTTGTAATCAAATAAGTGGAAGGAAAAGAGTCAAGCCTATTCACTTCATATTCCTATGTGGGATACAAACAACCAACAATCTATTTCTATAAAAAGTGTGATTTTGGAAGGTATATGATGTTAGAGAATGGGATAATGTGAGAGAGTTGATAGAACTATTATGCATTAGTTACCTGGAACATATGGAGCTGATGTGATGCAGATTTGAAGGGAAGAAAAAGAAAAAATGAAGAGGGAGACATACAAAATTTATGACTAGGTAAACCAGCACATTGTTGTTTCGTGTTTGCATCAGGGGATGGTAGTTTCCTTTCAAGTTGTGGCTTGATAAATATCCAAATGGAGCTGCATGAGGTAGGAGTCTCCTGTGGGTTGTAGCCTATAGAAAACATATGGGAGTTGGAGCTTCCTTGCATGTTGCAGCGTGTAGAAAATTAAGGTGGCATCCTCTTGTAGGTTGGAGCCTATAGAAAATCAAATGTAATAAGGAGTAGGAGTTTTCCTTTGCATCACAACAATAATAAAATTGTGGTTTTCTCCCTTTATGGGTTTCCACATATATCTGGTGTCAATATGTGATGTTATTATGTGTTCATGTGATGGTTTGGTTTTCTTATTACTTGTTTTTCACATATTCAATATGATGGTCGTTATTTGTTAATTTTCTCATGTAATGTTTCAGTTAAGGAGATTAATGAATATAATATTAATTTCCATGAGTATGCTAAACTAATTCACTCCCTCCCCCCTCTCAGTTTAGTCAAGCTTTCATCAATTGGTATCAGAGCAGGTTCCTTCTGTATAAGCCTAACAACTTGAAGGTAGATCTCGTTGAGTCATGGAATATCAAAGTTCACCTATTTTGAGTGCAGAAAACTTTCATGAGTGGAGAGATAAGGTTAAAACCAAATTGATAGCTTATGGACATGGTGTATGGAAGCTTGTATGTGAAGGTTACTATAAAAACTATCCCTTTTTGCAAGAAAAACAATGGAATGCTAAGGTAAAATGTCCTATATATAACAACCTTCATAATAAGGATCTTGATACAATAATAGATTTAAATTTTGCAAAAGAAATCTGGAATAGATTGCAACTCATGTATGAAGAGGCTAGCAACAAAAATGTAGAGAAATGAAAGAGAAAGAGGAACGAGAAAAAAACATGTCAAAGGCAAAGTGCTCAGTTAAATGAAACCTCTACCCATGTGAATGTACCTAGCACTCTTGAAGAAAAGGAAAATGAAAATCAAGCTAGGCTTGACTTATCATTGGCTAGTATAGAAAGACTGAAGAATGAAAACAAAGATATGAAGAAACTCAAATATGTCATTAGAGAGAGCATGAGTACAAGGAGGAAATTGTCAGCCTGATGGAACAACTTGAAGAAGCAAGGAAGATAGAAGAGGTGATGAGCAATAAATTCAAGGAGACAAACCTACAATGTAAAAGATTAGAAGTTGAGGTTGATTAAGCTAGAATTAAGTTAGAAGAAAAGAATAGGTTGTGTAAGCAGCTAGAAGAGGACTTTGCCTCCATGAAGAACTCAACAAAGGAAACCACAAATAATAATGAAGCAGCGCTAAAAAGACCTACAGAAGAAAATGCCAACAACATGATTTGTAAAGAAGAAAACAAAAACAAGCAGAAACATCAAGAGCCAAAGAATAAGATGAAGAAATGGTCGTTTCCCCCTAGAGATAAGTTCAGAAAATTTGGAAGATCTCAAAGGAGATTCTTTGCTCCTTTTAAATATATGAAGTGTTTTTCTTGTCATGAACCTGGAAACATTGCAGCAGAATGTAAGACAAAGAAAATCAAGTTTAATCAGGAAAAGATGCATAAAATGAGACGACTCTCTCAAGAAAGAAAGAAGAGAAGAGATTCATTCATCAGGTACACAAAACATTTCCACGATTACTATTATTTGTGCAATGAATTTGGACATAAACTTGTTGAATGTAAACTATATGTAAAAAGGGGCACAAAAAGCCACACACTGGCTCAACCATACCTTAGTCAAAGAAGATGCTATCTATGTCACAACCTTGGACACAAAGCCAATGAATGCAGGTTGCCATATATGCTAAATAGTCTTAAATAGATGATGGAAGCAAATCAAAGCAGACCAAACTCTGAATTAAAAAGAAACACGGACAATAGAAATCAACCTACCAAAATATGGAAGAGGAAGAAAAAGGAGGACTATGTTACTTCAATTGTTATGCTTCTTAACCTGCAAAGCGAGACCCAGACATAGAAATAGCGAAGAAAAGATACCGAGACATAAAATATGCGAAGCAAATATACCCAGAGCACAGAATAGCAAAGATTTTATTATCCAGAGAGAAATGTTCACAGGCCTCTTCGAGGGGGCAACCTCCAATAGAGCAGAGCTCGATTACAAAACAAGACACAATCTCCTCGCAGGGAGTCTCTATCCTTTATATATGCAATATCTATCTAATACTACCGCCCATTTGCAACTAACTGTGGTCCCGTCATTAACTGCGGGTTAACCACTTACAATTATTAATATGGGCTTTATTGACTCTAACTAATACTACCGCCCATTTGCAACTAACTGTGGTCCCGACATTAACTGCGGGTTAACCACTTACAATTATTAATATGGGCTTTATTGACTCTTGACTATGACGTGATCCCATGACATAAATAAGGGGGTTAGGGTGGGACCCTAACATGCCCTCCCCCTTAAGACTAGCCTTGTCCTCAAGGCTGAAGCTGCGGAAACTGCTGAAGAATAGCAGCTGGTTCCCAAGTTGCATCTTCCGGCGAGGTGTCTTTCCATTTGACGAGGACTTCCTTAATCACGCGGCCACGCAGGTGCTTGTCTCGTGTGTCTAGAACCTGTTCAGGTTGAAGCCATATTGATCCTTCTTCATCCAATTCCGGTAGACTGGTTTGAATACGGCAATTGTTCCCAATCACTTTCTTGAGGCACGATACATGGAAAACTGGATGGATTTTTGCTGTAGGTGGCAAAGCCAGCTTGTACGCCACTTCTCCAATGCGCTGAAGTACTTGATATGGTCCGTAGAATTTTGGAGAGAGCTTTTGACAGCCCTTGTCTTTGAGTGAGGTCTACTTATATGGTTGCAGCTTCAAGAAGACCTGATCCCCTTCTTGAAATTGGCGCTCTGAGCGATGTTGGTCAGCCTGTTGCTTCATACGGTTCTGAGCTTGATGAAGATTCTCGCGCAAGTGTGCCAACATGGTTGCACGGTGTTGTAAGAGTTGATCCACTGCTTGTACTTTGGAGCACCCCGTTAGGTAAGAAGTAGGGGACGGCGGAAGTTGTCCATAGACTGCTTCATAGGGAGTCATTTTGGTGGTGGCATGATAGTTGGTGTTGTACCACCATTCCGCCAGAGGTAGCCACTATGCCCAAAGGTGTTGTTTTTCTGAAGTGAAACACCTAAGGTAGGTTTCTAGACATTTGTTGACTGCTTCGGTTTGACCATCTGTTTGTGGATGATATGAGGTACTGAGTTTGAGTTGCGTGCCTTGTATTCTGAAGAGCTCCTGCCAAAAATTACTAGTGAAGATTGGGTCACGGTCGGACACAATCGAAGTGGGCATGCCGTGCAATTTGAAGATTTGATCCATGAAGGTTTGAGCAACCAAAGTAGGTGTGAATGGTTGGGGTAGAGCGCAAAAATGAGCATACTTCGATAGTCGGTCTACGACCACCATGATGACTGATTTGTTCCCCGACTTTGGAAGACCTGTAATGAAATCCATGGAGACCTCCATCCAAATTGATGCCGGAATGGGCAATGGTTGTAATGTGCCTGGTGTGTTGACTGTTTCTCCCTTGTGGCGTTGACAGACGTCACATTCTGCTACAAAAGTAAGGATGTCCTGTTTCATACCAGTCCAAAAAAATGATCGTCTGGTGCGAGCGTATGTCTTCTGAAAGCCCGAATGTCCTGTAATGGGGGAGGAGTGCAATTCTGCCAAAATGCGACTTTTGAGGGTGGAGGTTGGTGATATGACGACTCTGTCCTTGTAGCGAAGAATATCATTTTGCCACGAGTAGCCTTTGCTGGAATTAGGATCTGCCTGTAATTGAGAAATGAGTTGGGAGAGCTCAGGATGCGAAAACCATTCCCACGAGCCTCTTCAATCCAGTCTGGAATGGGGAGGGATATTGCGAGCAGAGTACTTTCCTCCTCAAATTGGCGTGACAATGCATCTGCTACCTTGTTGTCTTTCCCTTTCTTGTAAATGATCTCATAATCATAACCCAGCATTTTGGCTAACCATTTATTTTGTTGGGGGGAAGATAGGCGTTGCTCCAAAAAATATTTGAGACTGTGATGATCTGTGCGGATTTGGAAACGTCGCCCCAACAAGTAAGGTCGCCAGGTCTCCACTGCATGTAAGATGGCCATCATTTCCTTCTCATAGGTAGATTGGCCCAAGTTCTTCCCACTTAGTTGTTGGCTGGTGAAGGCCAATGGTCGCCCTTCCTGCATTAATACTGCTCCAATACCTGTTCCCGAAGCATCAGATTCGATGACAAATGTTTTGGTGAAGTCCGGTAGTGCTAAGACCGGAGTGGAACACATAGCGGTTTTGAGAGCGGTAAATGCCTGTTGTGCCTCGTCGTTCCAGAAGAATGAATTTTTCTTGAGAAGTTGCGTCAGGGGCTTTGCTATGCGGCCATAGTTGCGGACAAATTTACGATAATAGCCTGTGAGACCCAAAAATCCTCTCAAGCTTTTCAAGGTCTTAGGTTGAGGCCATTCTTGCATTGCCTGAATCTTTTTGGGATCAACCTTGACACCTTCACGGCCCACAATGTGGCCTAAATACTCAACTTCTTCCTTGCCAAATGCACACTTAGACATTTTGACAAATAATTTATGCTTGCAGAGCAGTTGCAAGAGGATATCCACATGCTTAAGATGTGCCGCCCAAGTGCCACTATAGATGAGGATGTCATCGAAGAAGACCAGGACAAATTTTCTGAGATATGGTTTGAGGAGGTGATTCATAAGGCTCTGAAAAGTGGAGGGGGCATTACAGAGACCAAATGGCATGACCAAGAACTCATAATGGCCTTCATGAGTTCTGAAAGCTGTCTTGGGAATGTCCACTTCCTTCATGCGGATTTGGTGGTAGCTAGAGCGAAGATCCAATTTAGTGAAGAATTGAGCCCCATTGAGTTCGTCCAGCAAATCGTCAACCACTGGGATGGGAAATTTATCTTTGACTGTTAACTTATTGAGGGCCCTGAAGTCTGGACACATCCGCCACTCCCCATCTTTCTTGAGGACCATGACGACTGGAGATGAGTAAGGACTAATACTGGGACGAATGACACCTGCTTCCAACAATTCCTTGATGATTTTTTCTATTTCATTCTTTTGGGTGAACGGATGTCTATATGGCTGCACATTTGGGGGTTGGGCCCCTGGGACCAATGTGATGCTATGATCATGTTCCCCTCGCGAAGGTGGAAGTTCATGAGGTTTGTCAAAGACCGTCCGATGTTTATTCAAAATTTGTTGCATCTCAGGATGAATTGGCGCAGACATGGTATCTACTACCTGGATGGCATTAAATTGAGCTACTACTCCATGATGGCCCTTTTTTAACAATTTTTCCATACGATGCGAGCTTATGATAGAAGGGGCTCCTGCTTGTAGCCCACGGAGGGTATGTGTGTAGTCGTTCTGCTTAAAACTCATATATAACTCCTGGAAATCCATTGTGATTGGCCCAAGAGTGCGGAGCCATTCCGCCCCTAGGACAATGTCGCAACCCCCCATGTGTATTGCAAACATGTGGGTTTTCAATTGATAATCCCCCATTTGAATTTTGACATTTTCACAGCGACCTTCACATTTCATTGTGCCTCCATCTGCAATCTGGACTTGGAAGTTAGAAACTGCTCGTACATAACAATGCGCTGCTTCAGTGATCTTTTGGTGGATGAAATTATGGGTACTTCCACTATCAATCAAAACTATTACTGGCCTATGTTTAATAAAACCCCTGATTTTAAGAGTTTGAGGGGAAGAGATTCCAGCCAATGCATGCAGCGAAATCATTGGTTCATCAGATACCATCTCCTGTTGGTTATCTTCTTCGGTTGCCTCTGGTTCCTCAAGTGGTGGATCGTCCTCGGCGGAGCTGTATTCAGTGGCATCGATTTGAAAAAACTTGTGCTCTTTGCATTTATGACCCGGGGAGTATTTTTCATCACAGTAGTAACATAGTCCTTGCCTCCTTCTTTCGGCCATTTCTGCAGGTGACACCTTTTGAATCTTGAGTGTTTGGGTCATATTGGGAGCCTGTGAGGGACGACCTTTAGCGGCAAAGTTGAGGCGGCTGGATTGAGCTGCTAATGCCCGTTCCACCTTACGGGCTATCTGGCAAGCCTCGTTCCATGTGGGGGGGTGGTGGAGTATAACCTGAGCTTTGATGGCTTCTTTAAGACCGCTGATAAAGCATTCCATGTAGAATTCATCTGTGAGAGCCTTAGTGCGGAATGCTAAGGCTTCAAAAGCGGTAATATATTCATCCACTGTACCCGTCTGTCGGAGCTTAGTCAAACGCCCCAAGAAAGAGTCTTCCTGTTCAAAGCGATTTCGTAGAGCTTTGGTAAATTGGCCCCAACTCCGAAATTGTCCATTGCATCGCTGATACCATTCCTTCCATTCCCATCGTTCACTGTCCAAGTACATGGTGCCCACCATAAGCTTAGACCCCTCATCTACGATATGATTCAATTGAAAATACTGCTCCATTTGTGCTAGCCATGCTGACGTGTGAGACCCGTCAAATTTATGCATATCCAACTTGGGAGGTCTCTGATTGGGTGGTGGGTGGGTGTGCCATATGTGAGGAGAGTGGCTAGATTCCCCCTCAGGGTATTCATGGCCCTTATACTCCTCCTCGTGGGCTGGCATCTTGCCCTTGTCTGTTAAGAGGCCCTCTAATCCTTTGAGAAGAGTTTGCATCTGTGCCATCGTAGAGTTGATGAGGTGCACCTCTTCTTCTAGTTTGTCCATCCTTTCAGCGGCCATTGCTTGAGCGCGAGTTTCTACCATACACTCGGCTGACGAAAATTTGGGACCGCCGAAATTTTTTTACTAAGAATTGAATGGTACCACCTTGCTCAGCTCGTCGTCCTGATTCTGATGGGCTAGGTCACCAATAAACACCCCGGCAGATCCCAGACTCTTTTTTTTTTTTTTGGAAAACTCCTAACGGAGTTTTACTCCTTTCTGATCAATACTGCAGTCACCAAATCCTCAAAATGTCAATGCCACCAAAAGTCCTGCGAAAATCATATGCAGGTACAGGAACCCTTCGCAACTACTCCGATCTGATGGATCTGAGATATCTGAATGGTGGAACACTGCTGCTGCTGATCTGAAATATCCGATCTGGTGGATCTAAGAGATCTGAATGGTTGAACAACTGCCTCTCCTGACTGGAATAGATGATGTGTGATCCCCCAATAGAAAAGGGAACTATGGTCTTGGGGAGTGTCAGGTGCTACAGATCGCAATATACATAAGGGTCTGACAGTAGTACTCGGCCCAATGTTTCAGGGCTCTAACTAAGGAGGATCGACCGTACCCTTAGCCGTACAACCCGACTACCCTATCGTACGGGCGAGTAATCTCTCCGAGTGCTGTTCTCGGTGTACTGTAGCAACAAGACGGCCGAAGTTTTATCTATGGCGAGGTTTCAAGGGAGCTAGGGGGCTTCCTATATACCCAGAGGGTACGTGGAAGACAGTCCGTGCGCGGTTCTGTCTAATGCGCTACTACTCGAAGGGGTACCCACAGGGGTTACAAGGGAGTCCAACAGACGTGACCACCTCTTGTATTTCCTGCGTGCATGCCTCCCCAAATCCACAGGTTTATGCGCTTAACGACAGATCCCGTGGTTTAAAGACGCCGGAACACGTCTCTAGCCTAAAAAAATTTTGCTAAAATTTGGAGATCCCACCGAGCCCTGGAAAGTGCTCTGATACCACTTGTTATGCTTCTTAACCTGCAAAGCGAGACCCAGACATAGAAATAGCGAAGAAAAGATACCGAGACATAAAATATGCGAAGAAAATATACCCAGAGCACAGAATAGCAAAGATTTTATTATCCAGAGAGAAATGTTCACAGGCCTCTTCGAGGGGGCAACCTCCAATAGAGCAGAGCTCGATTACAAAACAAGACACAATCTCCTCGCAGGGAGTCTCTATCCTTTATATATGCAATATCTATCTAATACTACCGCCCATTTGCAACTAACTGTGGTCCCGTCATTAACTGCGGGTTAACCACTTACAATTATTAATATGGGCTTTATTGACTCTAACTAATACTACCGCCCATTTGCAACTAACTGTGGTCCCGACATTAACTGCGGGTTAACCACTTACAATTATTAATATGGGCTTTATTGACTCTTGACTATGACGTGATCCCATGACATAAATAAGGGGGTTAGGGTGGGACCCTAACATCAATTACATAATGAATTCATCATAATTTCAGGGGGAGATGCTCTAAGCAGTATGGAAATCATCTGGTTAATGTTAGAAGAGTAGCATCATCATAGGGGGAGTGGAAATATCATGAGCACAGACTTGTGGCATTATGCATTTAATAATAGCCTTGATTGAGAATATGAAAATAGAGAGAAAGTGTTATTTGCAGATTCTCTTGTAACCTCAAAGGACATAAGACAGGAGCACCAAAAATATCTTGGAGGAGATAATCAATATAAGAAGTGTCTCTGCAATAAAATCTTGAAAAAAAAAAGAAAACAAAAAGGAGGGTGATTGCTAGACAAGTTTTTGAACATTACATACAAATATTCAAAATACAGTAGCTGCAAAACTTCTCTGAAAGCTTTATAAAGAAAATGGATATATGAAGTCAAATGAAGGAAAATTGAGTTGCGAAAAAGGGATGGAAGTTGAAAGCATATGGCTCAAAGATGAATCTACAAAGAAAAGTTTTTGATGATTGATTTCATAGAACCAAACCATCAGACAGGTAGGCAAAGTGGAAATTCCATTCCTTCCCGTGCAAATAAATTTTGGGCATAGGAAAACCCACAGACACTAGATATGGAAATGAAGCACATCTTGAGCTTTTGAACCCTCTAACAGATTCAATCATCACAAGAAGTCTGAAGTTATTGATATAATTTTGTGAATAAATACTAGAGAAAAGATATGAAGGTACTCATGCTTGCTCATCCATCTCTACTCTTCTAGTTTCTTCTCCATACACAAGACAGGGAAATGAGGAAGAATTGAATTGAAAGTCCAAAAAATGAAGAGGGAACACCAAGAGGATGAAAGGATTCCATTACCATCTTGGAAAGGGCAGAAGAAAAACCCAAAACCCAACTCAGGATTTGGCCTCAATATTGAAGGAGGCATCATCAAGACGCTCCAAAAGATTAATAGATCGCAGTATTCACCATCTTCGTAGGAAATTGTTGGTGCAAATTGAATATGAGAGGCTAAAAAATGAGAGCCAACCTTCAAAGCCCAACATGTCAAAAAACAACCAGTTGGGTTGTGCTAGAATTCCTCTCACAGACACAACCTTCAATATCACCATTCATGCACTTTGTCATGTCAAGAGAGTAGAGGAGGTCGTTGGGCTTTTACGACAAATGCATGAACAAAAATGGCCCCCAATGTCTACACTTATAATACACTTATAAGAGGATTCTCTGATAAAGGAGATGCTGAATAAGCCGCCAATTTGTTGGATGAGATGGTGGGTAAAAATAAATAAAAAAATTAAACCGGGTTTTAGAATTTTGACTATGCTGGTTCATGTTTTTTGCAAAGCAGGTGACCCTGAGAGATCTTTGGAAATATTCAATGAGTTTGTGATAGAAGGTTTATCTCCCAGTGTCATCACATATAGTATACTAATATCAGGCATGGTCAAAGAAGGATATATTGATCAAGCCACAGAAATTCTACACCAGACGCTGGCACAGGGTTACATTCCAAATGTGTTCTCGTATAGCTCTACCATGGTTGGTTCCTGCAAATATGGAAGGTTTTCTGACGCATTAAAATTTTTCAATGAAATGTCGCAAATGGGCAATGTTCCGAATGTGGTGACCTTCAATACGCTGATATATGGACTTTGCAAAGAACAACGTTTGGAAGAAGCGAATTAGATTTTGGATGAAATCAACGATAAAGGAATTCATCCTAATGTTATTACTTATACTACTTTGATTGATGGATACTGTAAGCTGGGTGATATACACAAGTCCATGGAACATCTCAAGAAAATGAGGGCAAAGGTCCATGCTCCTAATAGCATAACTTACACTACCTTGATAGATACACACTTAAAAAAAGTGCAAATGGGATGAGGCTGAAAATATTTTTTGTGAGGGCATGTAAGGTGTATTGAATCCATCCCATCCAATGGCGATCCATCATCCATCTGTAGGCATAAGAGGAGGTTGTTTCCTAAAAGAAGAAATAAGGAGGATCATGGAAAAGAACGTTGCTTTAATTAAGCATGTGTAAGAATGTTACATTAGTCCGACAATATTCAAAGGCTATACCAGGGTTGTGATATTCTGATAATGAAAACATTACATTAGGGAATTTAGACTTCTGTGAACCAACCACACTGGTTGGTTCGAAACACGTCGACAAAAGATTGATTATGTGATTTTGCCGAAGATTTCTAAACAAAACATTACATTGTTTGGTATTGGCGTAATTGTAGAAAATCCTATAGATTCACGAGCTCATGCAATGTACTAACACAAAAGACAAGAATCTAAGTCTACTTTCAACCAACGGAAGCCAATAGATCGATGAAAACAATATGAACAAGAAGAAGATAAATAAATGGCACATAACACAAGATGTATCTGGGGAAAGGCACTGCTCAAAACCCCACTATATGTATTGCATATATCAGAAATATGAGTGAAGATACAAATATTGTTCTCACTATAACAATTCCGCACAAGTATGTTCAACTCTCTCAGCTCACAAGCTAACTCTTGGCCAACACTTAGCCAATTCTGTAGCTCTCCAAGCCCCTAATATCTTGCGTAACTCCTAGGATGAATAGCCTGTATTTAAATGGAATTCATGCTTCCAAAATTGTGCAATCCAAACATATGATCGATCTCTGATGCATGCATTATATTTACACTCCAGTAAATAATACCATTAATAGTACACTCTCCCTCCACTCTAGTCTGAACTGGGTCTTTCTCTGAACTGACATGCATGAGTTTCTAATGTGGGAATCTTCAGTTAACTAGAGTATCACTAGTGCACCAACTAACTGTTAGTCCTCTCTTAGTTCCAAAAATAATTTGGAACTAATTTAATTGAATTTAAGTCAGTAAACTGACTGGTCTGATTTCCAACTCAATTAAAACTCACACTAGACCCCTAAAATTTAGGGAGAACATATACATGACTACATAAAGACTTCCAACTTGAAATTCCTAAGATAATTAAGTTAATTAATCTTAATTAACTATTTACAAGTTGCTATGAGAATAGAATTTGATTTTAATTCTTAGTTTAATTTAAGGACAAATTAAACTGGAATTTCTTGTTGCCTTTTTCAACACTCCCTCTCAACAAGAAATGGATTATCAGTTACCCCAATATTGTCTCTGTGAAATTCAAATTTACATCTTGACAATGCCTTTGTCAAAATTTCAGCATCTTGCTCGTCTGTGGAAATGTACTCTAACAAAATAATCCTCCTTCATACACTATCTCTGAGATGGTGATATCATATATCAATATGCTTGGACCGATCATGAAAAACTGAATTTTCAAATACTTTGATACAAATCTAGTTATCGCAGTAAATCACAATTGGATCCATCTATTGACCAAACAAACCAACCAATATCTTCCTCATCTAGATGGCCTCACATGTTGCTTGACTCGTAGCCATGTAATATGCCTCTACCAAACTGAGTGTACCTGATCTTTGTTTCTTGTTGTACCAAGAAATTGTTGCTAACCCAATACTGAAGATCTCTCCTAATATGCTTTTTTAGTCAGATGAAATCCCTTCCCAATCTGCATTGGTGAAGCCTTGAAGCTTCACTCCCTTTGTTTGTTTGTACCATAATCCATACTGAGAAGTTCCCCTCAGGTATCTCAAGACATGCTTTGTTTCCTTCCAATATAGCTTGGTAGGCCTAACCATCGCTTGAATAAGCTAGCTAATTGCATAGCATATATCTTGTAGTGTGTTCACCAAGTACATGAGTGAACCCACAAGCTGCCTATAAACAATAGCTTCCACTACTTCCCCTAAAGTAGCATCCTCCTTCCTCCAGTTACCTGCTAGAGGAGTCTCCATGGGTTTGCTTCTCTCCATGCAAAATCTCCTGCGTATCTCGTTGGCATACTTTCCCTGGGACACAAACAACTCCCCATCTCCCTGCCATACCTCCATGCCAAGAAAGTAATGCATGATCCCCATGTCCTTCATCTCAAACTCTCTTGCAAGGTCCTCCTTACAAGACTTGATCAATTGATCATCACCCGTTAGTATGATATCATCAACATAAAGTAAAATGATCACAAATTTATCTTCCACCACTATGTGCTATAGGTTTGCATCCACTTCACTCTTTGTGAAGCCCAACCCAATGAAGTATTTATTTATCCTGGTGTACCAATCACGTGGTGCTTTCTTCAACCCATACAATGATCTCTTGAGCTGAGACACATGTGACTCATGGTTAAAGGTCTCAAAACCTTCAGGATGCTCTATGTACACCTCTTCCTCAATAATTCCATTAAGGAAGGTTGTCTTCACATCCATTTGATGTATCTTCCTATCCATTTGTGCTGATAGTACCAATATAAATCTGATCGAAGAGTACCTTGCAGCAGGAGCAAAGGTCTCATCATAGTCAATCCCCTCTACCTGTGAAAAGCCATGGGCCAAAAATATAGCCTTATGATTCTCCACACTACCATCTGTAACTTTCTTTACCTTGTAAATCCAACAGGAGCTCATCATTGACTTGTCCTCCAGTCTTGGGACCGTATCCCAAACTTTGTTACGAACTATGGAGTCATACTCCTCCACCATGGCATCAACCCAAACCGGTTGCTACACTGCTTCCTTAAAGGAAAAATATGGCTCTCTCACAACACATTTTCCCATAAGAGCCATGTATCTAGTGTACCTCTCAGGTGACCTCCTCTGCCTGTGCTGAGAAGTGGGTGCTCCCACATTCTTCCATGCATCATCCAACAATCTGTTAGCATCTTTCATGTGCTTTCTTCCCTCTCTGGAAGACTCTACCTGAGTGGATGTCTCCACTCCCAGATCCTCTACATGTGGCTACTCCACATCAATCTGAGGCTCCTCAAAATTAGGAGCTAAAAGCTCCTCATCTACATGTAGCTCAAGTTCCCTCTCAAGGGAAACTCACATGGCCTTCTCCTCATCAAATCTGACATCCCTGTGAATAATTTTCATCCTGTTGGTCAACAAGTACACTTAATAGTTGTGAGGTGTATCATTGTACACCACAAATATCCCCAACTTTGCTGCCGACTCAATATTTTTCCGTGCATCTTTGGTCACATGGAAATATATCGATGACCCAAAAATCCTGAAGTGACCAACATATGGCCTCTTATCAGAATAAGCCTCCTCTTATGTCTTCATCTCAAGTATCCTATGTGGGCTACAGTTCTGAACGTAAAACGATGTGTTGCATGCCTCAGCCCACAAGTGTAATGGTAGGCTCTGATCATTCAACATACCCCTTGTTTCCCTTACTATGCCTTTGTTCTTCCTCTCGATCACCCCATTCTACTGAGGCTTATGGGGTTCTGTCAACTCCTGTTTAATCCCTTCCGCTACACAAAAGTTCTTAAACCCGTTTGAGACATAGTCACCACCGTTATCACTTCATAGAGCTTTAACCTTCTTTCCTGACTCTTTCTCCACAATTCTTTAAAATCACAAAACTTTGTGAAAGTTTGATCCTTTTTTTGCATGAAAAATATCTAGCATTTACAAGAAGATTCATCAACAAATATAACATAATACTTGTGTTTAGCCATGGATGTTGCTGATAATGGTCCACACACATCTGAATGGACTCTCTCTAGAATAACCTCTACTCTAATGTCTTTGTTGTGAAAGGAAGACCTAGTTTATTTTCCCATAGTATACCCCTTGCATGTATCAACTTGCTCAAGCATACCTTTCGGAAGACCGGTAGAGATCTAGTGCAATAACTTCAAAGCCCCATGATGCATGTGGCCCAATCGCGTGCACCACAACTTGCCAATGTCTTGAATCTGCACCCTTTCTGCTTTTGTACTCAAAGCAACACACTCCGCTACCTCCAACTTATAAATATTCTTCACCCAAATCCCTGTCTTATTTAATTGACCCGTGGTTATGTATCGAAGGAATGCCTTTCCTTTCGAGAAGATGTCATCATAGCCTCTATCCGCAGGCATGGAAATGGATACCAAGTTCTTCTTCAGCCTGGGCACATACATAAAATTCTTCAAGGTGAGTGGAGCCCCATTCTCCCTCTGAAAAGTAATCGTGCCCAATCCAGTAACACTATACTTCCCGTCGTCACCCATCTTGATATGCATTTGGATATCTTTCTCCTCCAGGTCATTGAATAACTCTTTGTCGCCAGTCATGTGGAATGAAGCTCCACTGTCTAAGTACCATACACTTCCCATCATTGATGACACCATGCATGAAATGAGCGAAAATTCCAATTCGAATTAAAAGCCCAAAGATTCATTCACTGCTCCTCTTGAGGAATTCTTCTTGGACTTCTTAAGTGCGAAATTTGCAGCAAAATGACCCAACTTATGATAATGAAAGCACTTAATTTTCTTCATGTATTTCTTCTTACCTCCATGGTAAGAATACATTTTAGAATGGGAAGCTTTCCCTTTCCCCTTCTTCTCCTTAATCGCTAAGGCACAGTTCTCTTCGTCATTAGTCTTTGATGAAGAGCCATCCATACTGTTCCTCCTGATCTCCTCCTTCATCAAATCCGACCACAGTCGTTCCCAATCCGGTAGCTTCTCCCAACCATTGACAAAGTCCTAATACCTATGCCAACTCTTTGGGAGTCCTACAAGAGAAATACTCGCCATATAATCTTCGACAACCATGATTACGACACTTCCAAGTTCATCACGACATTTAAGTGAACTTGGTCAAGTATTTTGAAATAGTCTCGCCTTTCTCCATTTTGATTTTTTGAAGTTTGTCCTTCAGTGTCAATTTCCTTTGGTCAGTGTTGTTCTGATAAAAGTCCATCAATTTTTTCCACATCGCATATAGAGTTTCCTTGCCATGGAGACTCGAGACAATGTGGTATCAAACTCCCTCAAGGATTATCCGCCTCACCTTCACTACACACTTCCATTCGGCCAAATTCTATGCATCCGATGCTGCTGGCTTAGGAATTTCTTGATCAATGAATTCCTTCAAGCAATTATCCTCTAGCACATCCTCCATTTTGTCCCTCTAGGCTGTAAAATTCGAGTTGCCTTCCAAGGCATACTCGAGCCACAAATCGTAGAACGTTATCTGTTGATCTTGAACTATGTATTGCAAATTCGAATTTCACCTGTAACCCAAAACTCAAAAATTTGAAATCTCCTCTAGTATATTTCTCTCAGCTCCAATACCATGTAGAAACTCTTGTAGATTCACAAGCTCATGAAATGAACTAAAGAAAAATACAAGAATCTACTTCTACTTTCAACCAGCGAAACCCAATAGATAGATGAAAAAAATATGAACGAGAAGAAGATAAATCAATGGCACATAACACAAGATGTATCTAGGGAAAGACATTGCTCAAAACCCCACTATCTGTATTGCATATATCAGAAATGTGCGTGAAGATACAAAGCTTTTTCTCAATAGAACAATTATGCACAAGTATGCTCAACTCTCTCAGCTCACAAACTAGCTCTTGGCTAACACTTAGCCAATTCTGTAGCTCTCCAAGTCCCTAATCTCTTGCGTAATTCCTAGGATGAATAGAAAATATTTAAAGGGAATTCATGCTTCCAAAACCGCGAAATCCAAACATAGGATCAACCTCTAATGCATGCATGATATTTACACTCCAATAAGTAATACCACTGATAGTACATTGTCCCTACACTCTAGTCTCTAACATGCATGAGTTTCTCATGAGGGAATCTTCAGTTAACTGGAGTAGCACTAGTGTATGTACTAGTGCACCAACTGACTTTTATTCCTCTATTAGTTCCAAAAACAATTTGGAACTAATTTAACTAAACTTAACTTAGTAAACTGAGTGATCTATTTTCCAACTCAATATAAACTCATACTGGACCACTAAAATTTAGGGAGAACATATACATGACTATAGAAAGACTTCCAACTCGAAAATTCGAAATTCCTAAGATAATTAAGTTAATTAAACTTAATGAACTATTTACAAGTTGCTATGAGAATAGAATTCGATTTTAATTCTCATTTTAATTCAAGGACAAATTAAACTGGAATTTCTTGTTTCCATTTCTCAACAGCAATGAAAACTACCTCACCATTACACAATGCTCAAAATGAACTGGATTAAATATGCAACATTAAATTTTGGCAGTGGTTGCAGAAATGTGGAATGTTAATGTCAGAGTGTACAATGGACCAAATTTATCTACGCCAGTGAAAATATGTTATATGTAATCAAAGATGCTACAGACAGAAAGCATTACAAGTATGTATGCAAACAGAAAGCGTTACCTACCAAATCAACTATTACATGGTATGCAAATTTTATATGTCATGGAACGTTATATTCCAACCAAAAGATATGACAGGCTCGCCCAGAAAATGATGATAAACATCTAGCGTTGAAATTAGGGTTTTGTGCCCTAATTTCATACTCATGCAGAAATGGAAGCGGTGGAAAATAACAATGTCACATCACTGAAGATTTGTTGTTGTGCGTTTTCAACCAAAAAGGACATGCCCATCACCCTAGGGTTGCAGATGGCAATGAAGATACGTTGATAAAAAATGTGTGTGTGTGCAATGGCCTGACAAGAGTGTTGTAATGATTTATAGGCCTCCACACTGCTGAAATCCACTTTGGTTCCTCTTCATAGCTGAAACTAGGCTTCATTCACTCTATAAAGGCTGCGATGATTCAATGTGAGGGGAACTTCTTTCTTTAGGATAAAGTTCCTCGCTTTGGGAAGTTGCTTATGAGCTATGGTTTCGTATTGGGATAGGCTCCTTAGTCAAGTTCCTGATGGAAGAGGAGATGAATAGTATTTGATATGACATTCATATCAAGCGATCTTTGTGAAATGGATTCTGGAGGTTTGAAACTTCCAACTTGGATTCCAAGAATAATTCTGAGCTAATGTCTTGAAAAACTTATAACTGATGCATAAGTTACTATTTTTTATAATGCAAGAATGGGATATTTATCATAGTCAAAACTAAGGGAGAAAAATTTATGTTCTTCATGGGTTATGGACCAGCCTCTTTGTATTGTAATGTTGATTGGCATAGCTACATATTAAATTTTTTCTGGCTCTGAATGGGATATTTATCACAGTCAAAACTAAGGGAGCATAGTTTATGTTCTTCACGGGTTCTGGACTGGTCGCTTTCTTTTATAATGTTGATTGGCATGACTACTTATTAAATTCTGTTGTCTGGCTATGATTGGTTGGTGGGAATTTTCCCTCATTAGTCCATGCTCGGGTTGCTATGACTTTTCTCAGACTTACTAGAAAAATAATATTTAAAAAGAACTAATGATAAATTTGAAGTCACATCTAATACATAAATCTTCGTGTATCACATGAGAAAGCTATAACAACATTCACTATGAAGATTTTCCATTGAGATGATCTCATGAACCAACGTTATTATTTCATTGGAGACCAACATTATTTTGGAAACAAACATTATTTCGTTGGAGACCATCATTATTATTTCGTTGGAGCAAACTTATTATCTCATTGGAGACCAACATTATTTGGGAGACCAGCATTATACT
The DNA here is from genome assembly GCA_031772625.1 of Pinus tabuliformis. Lineage (NCBI taxonomy): Eukaryota > Viridiplantae > Streptophyta > Pinopsida > Pinales > Pinaceae > Pinus > Pinus tabuliformis. Next base: position 1,979,843,569 of record CM062818.1, on the reverse strand, counting down.
TATTTCGTTGGAGACCAACATTATTATTTCATTGGAGCAACCTTATATATTTCGTTGGAGAAACCTTATATATTTCATTGGATCAACCTTATATATATTTAGTTGGAAACCATAATTATTATTTTGTTGGAGCAACCTTATTATATTTATTCCGTGCCTTATATTTATTTTCAGTTGGTGATGCCTAATGAATGAAGGTGACTGCCAATAGATGTTAAATGCCAATAACTTCATTTAACAAAGTGAAGACTACAGTTCTTTTTTATTCTCTTTCAACAGGTTTCAATAAAATCTAAATGTCAATTTTCTTTAGCTTGGTTATATTCGCCTTGGTTTCAAATTCTCATGGCAAGCTTGGTTATATTCACCTTGGTTTGCATTTATTTATGAGGTAATAGACTTATGCCACCATTGGACCGAATTCAAGTCACCAACGTTCCTTAATAAATACCACAACATATTGTATGCCATGATTTTGATTGGCTATATTCGCTTTGGAAAAGGTATGGAAACCTGAGTTCAAGTCACCATCCTTCTTTAATAAATGCCACCACATAGTGTATGGCATGATTTAGTTGGTTATATTCACTTTTGAAAAGGTATGGTTTCCAGCATGGTTGGCATACAACTCAAAACCATTTGTTGAGTAATTAAAGAATTTGGTGGATGATTTTTGTGTTCTGTTAAAGCATTTGGTGGATGATTTCATGAAGAAATTTTGCTGCAAAAGAAACTCGGCCAAGTAAAAAGTGAGGAGAGGTTTCACACCTCCTGAAGCTGTCATTTGAGGAATTTGTTTGGCTTTCTTACAACACTTCTGATATAGATCGTTTCCTTCTTTTGTGGTTGTCCAAAGTTGCACTAAAACCAAATTTCAAGTCTGATCAGAGAAGGTTTAGGGCTTATTTTTGCATATTGTTTTGAAGTAAGATTCCTTTATGACCTAACAAAGAAACCTATCTGGGTAGAGGTGAAGCCTCAATTGTGGTAGACCTGACTGGAAATTATAATAGGAGCAACCTCATTGTGGAGATATAAAGTTTCTTTGGAGCTACCCTCTTGAACACTTGTGCAGACTTAAATCTTTATCACAGTTTCTTTTTGAACACCTTTTTAGACTCAAAACAATCAGGTGCTCATGTCCTGAGTGTCCTAAAATGCTCAAAAATGAAAGTGCTCAGAACTGGTTCAAAATTGAAGGACTGGAAAGTGCTCGTCCTCTTGATTCCGGCACCACAAACGGTTCGAAAAACGGTCGCCGTATGAGAAAGTTATGCCAAAAAACAAATCGCCCAATAACCCTCAATTTTTTAATATTTAAAAAAAAATATTAAAAAGGAATATTCCACAGAATATTCTTTGGAATATTCTATCTGGGCAGCCAATCACAGGATGCCACGTGGTAGGCCCAGAGGCCGCCACGTGGCCAAGGTGACGTCAGCATATATGTGTGGCGCATTTCAAAATTTTTGGACGGACAGAGGATCGAACTCGCAACCTCCTTACCACAAGCTAAACGGCTTACCAACACACTACCTAGATCACGGTTGTTATATGGGTGGCGGAAACAATTTATGAACTTTGAATTTGGTTTGAGCGGGGCCCTAAGGGGGTCAGCCCCTAACGGCCAGCCCCCATTCCATATGCCCTTGTGCCCATAACCATAGGCCTAACTAACCGCCAGCACATTGAAATGGTCACCGCAATAGTGTTTGCAACGTGGTCACATAACCATTGAACGCGGAGGTAAATGACAGTTAACCCGGAGTTTGGGGCACGCAATCCTATGCACTAACCTCTGCCCCACAAACCCGCTCACACGTAACAGTTCACGCCCGGTTAATGTGTGGTTAGACTGGCGGATTTTTGGCGGAGCGCCAAATTTGGGCGGTCTCGCCATAATTGGCAGAGCTAACTGGCCTCAACTACAGTTAGCTGGAGTTTTTTTTGCCAAACTGGAGGGAATCTTTAATGAGCCATAACTTTGGCTAGGAAAGTCCGTTTTGGACGAATTTGTTTTTGATTTTGGGTATCTTTGACCTTCTGAAGCCATTGAAATAGGTCTTATAGCTATCTGAGGTCATTTTCAGAGGTTTTAGAGCCGTGGAAGTTCTAGGAGCCACCAGGGCCCAATATTGAGAGAACTGTATAAGGTTGCAGGTACTCATTGGAGGTGAACCAGTAGTCAATCCAGAAGGATTCAAGTGTTCTGAATCCATTTTTACAATCTATTCCACCTGTAGAGACTTTTATTCAGCTGTATATTCATTTTGAGCATTTAATTAAAACGAGGACAGGCCCATTTGGGAGCCTTGGACCCAACAGACGTAGCCCAGGAGGGGTGAACTGCTTTATCAACTTCTTTTTCATCTGTGGTTGATTTATTTTGCAGAACAAATTTGTTTTAATGTGTTAAACAGTAAAAGGAAATGAATCTGCTATACTTAAATGGGTCATGAAGAGCTGAAAATTTCATTTGCTTTTTTCCTGCAAGACATGGACATCTTTTAAACATGTATATTACTGAATTGAATACCTTGCAAACCATTTACAAGTAGTTTCAAATTCAGATCAAGTTGGTATCAGAGCCAGGTTGTTGTTTCTTTGTATCAAAAGCAGTCAAATAAGCTATAGAAAGAGCCTGAAACGAGCCAGGAAGCCTTCAAAATGCTCTTGTTATACAATTGCAAAGTAGATAAATGCTCTTTCAGTCAACCTCTGGTGTAGTTGTCTTTTGATTGTTTTTGTGCAAAGATCTTCTAACTGTCTTGCAAGTATTGATGCTTACCAGGTTGAAACTTAAAATAGGGGAAGGACAGTTGAATAGAGAACGAGAGAATCCTCAGTCAAGGAAGGCCAGAGAGCCATCACCTCCACTTTCAATTTCACCCTCAAGAGTCTCAGCAGAAGCTTCAAGAATGTCTGCACATGAAGGAGAAATTCCTGTAGACATGGATCCAAAAGAAGAAGAAAGAGTCTTCAGAAAGGCTTTCTTGGACCTCATTGAAATGGTGAGGATATTGTACCAAGAAAGAAATGAGAAATTGGCTGGAGAAGGGTCCAAACATCCACATGAAGGAGAGGGCTCTTCAGGAGGTAAGAAGGATGATGATCATTCCAAGAAAGGACATGGAGGTAATGGTGATCCACCACCCCCATCGTCACCTTCTTCCTCTTCATCCTCGTCTTCTTCTTCTGTGCATAAGCATAGATCCTCTGGAAAAAGTCCTTTTTTGAAGCTTGATGTAAAATTCGAATTACCTATGTTTAATGGTGAAGTGAATGCAGAAAAGCTTCACAACTGGATTAGGCAGTTGGAAGTTTACTTGAGGATTCAGAATATGCATGATGATGCCACCAAGATTCAGTTGGCTTCTTTGAGAATGGATGGAGCAGCATTGGTCTGGTGGGAGGCCAAGACTAAAGAGGAGATCAAGAAATTTGGTAAGGTTACCTTAACATGGCCTGAATTTCTGTTAGCCATTAAAAAATAGTTTTATCCTCTTGCTCACATGCAGAAAGCCATTATGAACTGGCAAAATTTCAGACAACTTAAGGCTCAGAGTGTCCAAGACTACACCCAAGAATTCAGGAGAAGAGCTCTCTTGTTAGGGGCAGATTTACAGACCCAGGAAACCTTGCTGAAATATATTGGTGGCTTGCATAGCTACCTTAGGCACACCATCTTGATGTTTAACCCTACTATCCTGGACGAGGTTTGTGTCCAAGCTACCCATTTAGAGGCAAGGGGAAAAAACACATTTGAAGAGGGTAGAAACAAGCCCCCTAAGGGGAAAAACAAAGAGAAAACCTCCAAGGTAAAGGGCAAAAAGAATGCATCTGTCAAACAGGAGAGTGAGAAAGTGATCTGTAAACACTGTTCTAAACCAGGCCATGAGGAGAAAAACTGTTGGAAATTACATCCTAAAAAAAGACCTCAATTTAACAAATCCAAAGGGAAACAGAAAACTACTGCTACTACATCTACACCACAAGATTTAGGGGATGATTCAAGTGATTAAACCAAAATTGCAGCCATGGGTTTGAAAAACTTCAAGGGACAAGAAATTGAAACTCAAGCCAGCACTAGTACCTCAAACTGTCATGTACAAGCTCCTAATGAGGAATAAAGAATTGAACTGTTTCATGTGAGGGTGATTTCAAAACATACTAAAATTGACACACTTTTTGATAGTGGGTCACAAGCAAACCTTATATCAGAGGACTTGGTCAAGCAGATTAAACTTGAGATTGTTCCACATCCGAAGCCATATCCACTTGGATGGATTTGCAAGGATGCAAATTTACAAGTTTCAAGAAAGTGCACATTGCGCTTTGCAATTACTGCACATTTTATTGACACAGTTGAACTTGATGTGGTACCTTTCAATATAGCAGGAATTGTTTTGGGAAGTCCTTACTTGTTTGATAGGAAAGCTATCTTTCATCACCATGAAAACAAATATCATATTTTCAAAGATGGAAAGGAGTTCATTGTTAGATCTCATCGCAAGAAGACAAATATAGCGATGGTGAATGCAGGACAGGTAAAAAGGCTGGTCAATTCAAGTAAGAATTTTGTTCTTCTTATGATTAAGCCCAAGGTTGATGTGAATCATGAGTCATTTGACAATTGTGATCCAAAACTTAAATCAGATCTATATGATGTAGTTGATGCATATCATGAGATGTTTCAAGAGCCAACAGGTTTAACTCCTAAGAGGGAGATTTAGCATGAAATCCATTTGCATCCAGATTGTCCTCTTCCAAACATAGGCATGTACCGAATGTCTGTTATGGAGAATGCTGAAATAAAGAAGCAAATCAAGGACTTGTTGGACAAGGGTTTCATAAGGCCAAGTACTTCGCCATGTGGGTCACTGATTGTATTGATTCCAAAGAAAGATGGCACTTGGCGTATGTGTGTTGATTTCAGGGCCTTGAACAAGATAACGGTAAAGAATCGTTACCCACTCCCAAGGATAGATGATTTGCTAGACCAGCTGAAAGATGCTCGATATTTCACTAAGTTAGACTTGCTTAGTGGATATCATCAAGTAAGAATTGAAGAAAGTGACATTTGGAAGACAACTTTTAAAACCAAACAAGGACTCTTTGAGTGGCTTGTGATGTCGTTTGGTTTGTGCAATGCACTTGCAACTTTCATGCGGGTAATGGATGATGTCTTGCATCCTTTTCTTGATGATTTCGTTATTGTCTACTTAGATGACATCTTACTTTTCAGCAAGTCTAGAGAAGATCATGTCATGCATGTTAGGAAAGTACTTGATGTTTTGAAGAAGAATTAGTTATTTCTTAAAATGTCAAAGTGTGAATTTGGAAAGACTTCTTTGGTTTATTTGGGACACATAGTAGGAGGAGGTGATTTGAGAATAGATCCTGCTAAAATAGAGGCTATTGTGAATTGGCCTACTGCCAAATCCATAACAGAGGTAAGAAGTTTTTTGGGTGCAGCTCAATATTGGAGGAAGTTCATCTCTAACTTCTCTTCTATAGCAGCTCCTATGCATGCAGTGACAAGTGTGAAGCATGCTTTCCAATGGGGAGGCAAGCAACAAAAAGCTTTCGAATCTTTGAAAGAGAAGATTAGTTCAGCTATGGTCCTTGCATTATCTGATTTGAGACAGCCATTTGAGATACAAACTGATGCTAGTGATTATGCCATGGGTGCAGTTCTTCTACAGCATGGTAAGCCTATTACTTTTCATTCTGAAACTTTTAATGGTGCTGTTGTAAATTATCCTACATATGATAATGAGTTGTATGCATTGGTGCAAAGCGTCAAAAAGTGGAAACACTATTTGATGGGCAAAGAAACTGTTATACATACCGACCATCAGCCCTTACAGTACTTGCAATCACAAAGCAAGTTACAACAGTCACGACACTTCAGATGGATGGGCTTCTTCCAACAGTTCCATTTGGTAATAAGGTACAAGAAAGGTACTTTGAATAAGGTTACTAATATGCTTTCAAGGCCTATTATTGGTGCTGTTACTTTACTTAAGAATGATTCCATTGTACATGATAGTTACATAGAACAATATGCATCTGATGATGACTTTAAAGATGTGTATGCTAACTTGAGTAAAGGGAATCATGTAGAGGAAAATGACTATCACATGCATAACAATTTGCTGTTTCATTTGGGCAAGTTGTGTATACCACAGGGGGAGAGAATAAATGTCATAAGAGAAGCTCATTCTTCTCTTATTGCTGGCCATTTTGGTGTAAGAAAAATAGTTGCACATCTACAGAGGTATTGCTATTGGCCTCACATGGTAGATTGTGTTTCAAGATTCATAAGAGGTTGTTCATTATGTGCTACAAGCAAGCCTAGTAATAGGAAGCTTGGCTTGTATACTCCTTTTCCGGTACCTTCTAGACCATGGGAGAGCATCTCTATGGATTTGTAGGAGGTTTGCCAAAATCTAGAAAGCAGCATGATTATTTATATGTAGTAGTTGATCGTTTCAGCAAAATGTGTATACTTATGCCTTGTAAGAAAACTATAACTGCTGAACAAACTGCTGAATTATTTTTTCATCATGTATGGATTCACTTTGGTTTACCTACTTCCATTATTAGTGACAGGGATTCCAGATTTGTGGGGAATTTTTGGTCCAACCTATGGGAGATGATGGACAAAAAGTTGAAGAAAAGTACTGCTTTCCATCCGCAAACAGATGGACAAACAGAAGTTGTGAACAGAACCATTGTGCACCTCTTGAGAGGTTATTGCAACAAGCATCCCAAGATTTGGGATGAACATTTGCACTACATACAACATGCTTACAATCGTGCCAAGCACTCTTCCACAAACACCTCACCGTTTGAAGCTTGTTTTGGTTACTTGCCAAAATCACCTCTTGATTTCATTCTTGAGAAAGATGTCGCCATTGAGGGACATAGTGATATTGACAAAGCTCGTTCATTCATTGAAGGAATTTAGCAAATTCAAGAACAGCTTGAGAAGAGTCAAGGCAAGTACAAGGAAAGACACGACAAGCATAGAGTCGATCACAAGTTTCAAGAAGGGGATGAGGTATGGCTGTACATTAGTAAGGAAAGGATGCAAGGAGAAGGTAAAAAGCTGAAGCCTATTCGTTATGGTCCATTCAAAATCCTCAATAAGGTTGGAAATAATGCTTTTCAATTAGATTTGCCTTCCTATATGCAAATGTATTCTGTTGTCAATGTGGAGAACTTGTTGAAAATAATACTGAGAGGGGGGGGTGAATCAGTATTATCAGATCAATAATACTTTTTCAATACTCAGAAACATATACGCTACTTCAGTTAAGTGAACCAGCGTGTACACGCTACTGTGTCTAAAGAAACCAGCGTATAACCAGAAAACTTATGATTCAGTTAGTTTATCTTCTGTAAAGGCATCAGGACATTATTAACCATATTAAAGATAAACAGATGCAGTATAACAGAACATATCATCACACAAAAGCCACACACATGAACACCATGATATAAGGTGGAAACCCAATGTGGGTGAAAACCACCTGCTGCAAGTCGTCTCTATCTTTCTTTAATAAGAAACTTCAGTTTACAATCTTTTGTACTGGTGCAGCCTTGTACCAGTACGTAGGCTACAACCTGCAGAAGGCTACAACCTTCTCTCGTTTTCCAAACTCTCCTGGAAGGGAGCTCCAACCCCCCTTTTGCTCTTGTACTAGCTAGGATACTAGTACGTAGGTGCTGGCCTACAATCTTCTTTCCTTCAGGTACCACTTTTCATCAATTTTCAGACTGGATACTCCTGAAGCACAACATTTCAATCTGAAGACCACGATTCATTCACTTTTCATAGCAAATCATAGAAGCACAAAACAACCAATACTAGCATCATCAAACTTGAATCACTGAACCACTGAAACCCTGTCAACACCCAGTCACCAGAACACGGAGCAGATTATAGAAACCTGCAATAACAAACAGACCCAACTGCAACCCAAAAATCAAGCTTCAAAAGATATACGCTACTTCAATGAAACAAACCCACATATACACGCGCTTTTCCCGAAGCCAACCAGCGTACAGATCTAAAAATAATTTCTCATAACTTGCAGGTGTACCAGTCATCAGTCATACTCAGAACATAACATTGCGTCAGTATGCAAATCTAAAAATATGCGTAATCAACCATATACCGATAGTTCATTTCAAACAATTTGATCCCGATCTATCCTTTCATCAACCGATGTGATCTCTCCTTAGCTCAGATCAAGCAATGTAGCATCAACCCAGAACCTGCATACTAGATCTCTTTCTTCATTAGATATTCAAGACTTTTCAGATGCATTTGCCTAATGATCTTCTTCTCCTTATATAGCCTTAGGCCTTGCTCAATACCATGAGCCAAAACCATAGAAATCCAATACCATCAGCTTCAAAACTAGGGATCAACACGTCCGTCGAGACACCATGGTTCAAAACCATAGGCACAACTTCCAAGGAATAACCGCCACGGACCAAAGATAAGTTTTTCCACATACACGCTCTTTTACTGAAGCCAACCTGCGTGTACACGCGACTTGGTATATAGTGAACCTGCGTATACGCGACTTGGTATATAGTGAACCTGCTTGTATACGCGACTTGGTATATAGTGAACCAGCGTGTATATATTTTCTCTTCATACTTGTAGTCTGATCATCAATTCCTTGCTGCTATCCTTCTGCACTATGATTTGTCATCAGTGTGATTTGCCATCAAGGACAACACTTGTCTCATAATGCCACACCTGTGCCAAAATGCCAACAATCTCCCCCTTTGGACTTGATGGCAACCCCAAGATCCTTAGAATCATTCTCCCCCTTTGTCATCAAGGGCAAAGGGCTGTGCTCCCCCTGTGAATGTGTTGATATCTCTGCTCTGCTGTGCTGAACATGCTCCAGGCAAGATCTGCAAAAGATGTTCTTCAAAAAGAACCAAGCCTTATACATCATAAAGGACCTTTCTATCACCAAAAGACTCAATACATACATCCATACTCAGAAATTTATGTATAACAACCAATTACATTACATCATTCATCCCAGGCATAGTGGGGAAATCAACATAGGCCGTTACATGACCTTGACACCATAGAAGAGATATCACAAAAAAAGATACATGACATAGAGATGAAAGATCTAGACCAAGACTTATGAAAGTCACCAGCAGCATCTGATAATCATCTTTTTATATCAGCAACCAAGATTTCCTTCTGTGCTCCTTCTTCAACAATAGTTGTGAACTAGGATCAAAAGCATCTAAATGCCAACAATGCTTTATTAGACTTTAAGCTGCTCCCCCTGAAACTGTGCCTGAAGGACTCTTTCATACCCATCTCAGACCTTCTCCAATCAGAATCTGCCCTTGCTGTTCAGAACTCCATATACGCGATTTCACCTGCAAAAATCAGCGTATGGTCGCGGATATCCCTTATACAACACGCGTATACCAACTTTTCTTTAGAACAGACAAGCTTCAACAGTAGGATGAAGCATCCACTACTCCCAGCTTCTGTCTGAGGTATTCAAAAGTCTCCCTGGGCAGAGGTTTTGTGAGAATATCAGCAACTTGTTCTTTAGAAGGAACATACTCCAACTTGACCTTTTGTTCAAGCACTTGTTCCTGGAGGAAGTGATACTTGATTGGTATGTGCTTGGTCTTTGAATGCATGACTGGATTCTTTGAAATGTTGATTGCACTTGTATTATCACATAAGATAGAGACAGGTGGAGTGCAAGTGATTTGAAAATCCTGCAAGGTCTGCATCATCCAAAGAAGTTGTGTGCAACAAGATGCCGCAGCCACATATTCTGCTTCAGCTGTAGATAAACCAATCGAACTCTGTTTCTTGCTGAACCAAGATACTAATCTGGAACCCATGAAGAATGCACCACCACTTGTGCTTTTCCTGTCATCCACACTTCCGGCCCAATCTGCATCTGTGTAAGCATGAAGAGTGAGATCTGTATCTCTAGGATACCATATGCCACAGTTTTGAGTCCCTTGAAGATACTTGAAGATTCTTTTGACTGCCTGAAGATGAGTTTCCTTTGGGTTGGCTTGAAATCTTCCAACAATTCCTACTGCATGCGTAATGTCTGGTCGGGTACCTGTCAAATAAAGCAAACTCCCAATCATGGATCTATAAGTTGGTTGATGAACTGCTGCTGATTCATCATTTGTACTGAGGCTACATCCTGTAACCATGGGAGTACATACTGGCTTTGAATCTTCCATGCCATACTTCTTCAAGATCTGCTTGAGGTACTTGGTTTGAGACAAGAAAATACCTCCTTCATTTTGTTGGATTTGCAATCCAAGAAAGTATGTCAATTCTCCAAGTAATGACATTTCAAATTCTTTCTGCATAACCACGGCAAAGTTTTGACTCATAGCCTCTTCATTGCTGCCAAAGATAATATCATCTACATACACAACAAGTATTAGCAATTTGTTATTTTCAACTTTCATATAGAGATTGCTATCTGCTGCTCCTTTTGAAAAGCCTTGTTGGTGAAGATATTTGTCCAACCGATAGTACCAAGCCCTTGGAGCTTGTTTGAGACCATAGAGAGCCTTTTTCAATCTGCATACAAGGTTTAGATCATTCCCAAGGATGAAACCATCTGGCTGCTCAATGTATACTTCTTCTTCTAAGTCTCCATTCAGAAAGGCTGATTTCATGTCCATTTGAAATACCTTGAAGTTTTGAAAACTTGAGAGAGCAAGGAACATTCGGATGGCCTCAAGTCTTGCAACAGGGGCAAAGGTCTCTTCAAAATCTATTCCTTCTTGCTGTGCATACCCTTTACAAACAAGTCTGGCCTTGTTTCTAATTACTTCTCCATTTTCATTCAATTTATTTTTGAAGACCCATTTTGTCCCTATGACATTCTTATCTTTTGGTCTAGGAACCAATTCCCAAGTGTTGTTCTTTTCAATCTGCTCAAGTTCTTCATCCATTGCTTTGACCCAACATTCATCTTTGCATGCCTCTTTCACATTTTGTGGTTCAGTGGAAGAGAGTAATGCCAAATAGCTTGAAGCTTCTGCAATTGTTCTTCTTGTTTGTACTCCTGCTTCTTTCTGTCCCACAATCTGAGATTCTGGATGATTCTTCTGGACATATCTGGATGGAGTCTTCTCTTCTATTCTTGTCTGCTCCTCTGGTTCTTCTTGAGGTTCTTCATTATTCTGTCTTTGAGGGTAGCCTTCATCTTCTTCAATGTCTTCATGATGAACTTTCCTAGGAATGTATCCCTTCTCATCAACCACAACATCAATGCTGTCAACAATTCTGCCAAGTCTTTTATTGTAGCACTTGTATGCTTTGCTATGTGGAGAATAACCAAGAAGAATGCCTTCGTCTGCTCTTGGTTCAAGTTTGCCAAGTTGCTCATCAGTATTCTTAATATAACATTTGCTCCCAAAGATTTTGAAGTGCTTCACCGAAGGAGTCTTACCACACCAGAGCTCATGAGGAGTTTGAGTGTTGTTTACTCGGACATTTGTTTTGTTGAGAATAATAACCGCAGCATGTGCAGCTTCACCCCAGAAAGTTGCGGGAGTACCTGATTCATCAAGCATAGCACGAGCCATTTGTTGGATTGTTTTGTTCATTCTTTCCACAACTCCATTTTGCTGAGGAGTTCTAGCTGTAGAGAATTCTCTTCTTATCCCATGTTCTTCACAGAAATCGAAAAATTCATTTGAGATAAACTCCCCACCTCTATCAGATCTGAGGCACTTAATCTTGTGTCCTGATTCATTTTCAGCCAAGGCTTTGAAGGATTTGAATTTTTCGAATGCTTCATCTTTGTGCTTCATAAGTCCTAACCAGACAAACCTGGAGAAATCGTCAATGAATAATATCAAGTATTCTTCTTCTCGAGGTGTTCTTTTTCTGAATGGACCACATGTATCTGTATGTACTAGCTCAAGAGGCATGCTAGCTGATCCTTCCTTCTCAGGAAAGTTAGTTCTGGTTTACTTTCCAAACTGACATGATTTGCATATGGTGTTGTCTGGTATTTTGATATCTGGAAGATCACGAACTGCCTGATATTTGCATGCTTTCCTTATCTGTGGAAAGCTTAGATGCCCCAACCTCCGATGCCATAGCCAGTGTTCATCATTCTTGCTCAAATAACATTGTTGTTGTCTTTCTTCAAATATGTATAGATTATTTGGAGTCCTTCTTCCTTTGATCACTGTTTCACCTGTATCAAGATCACAAACACAACATCCATTTGATCTAAATATTACCTCTGTTCCCTGATCGTACATCTTACTGACACTCAGAAGATTATGCTTCAATCCATCAACATACAGAACATTTCCAGCTTTGACCTTCTCTTTCAACGGAGCAACGCCTTTTCCTTTTATGGCTGCAGAGATATCGTTTCCAAAAGAAACTTTCTTTCCCTTTTCTAATGCGGTATATGATTCAAGTTTTTCTTTGTCCCCTGTCATATGCTTCGAACATCCGTTGTCAATGTACCATAGACTTTCTTGACCTTCTGCATAAAATGCTATCCCACATCTTTCTGGTTGCGGTTCCTTTATTCTCCATGTTCTGACATTTGAGGTTTGTTCCTTCTGAGTTGTCTTCCAGAACCTGCTCCTGCATTCAGAGTCTTCATGACCAAAGTTATTACAAATAGAGCATTCAACCTCATTTTCAAGAATCAAAAAGTTGTTATAAGTTCTTTTCATGGTTCCAGTCATACTTCTTTGCTTTTGAGCTTCTCTAGTCATGATTGTCTTGTAGGCAACACATTGAGCTGCTTTGTGACCGAAGTTATGGCAAGAAAAGCATTGGCCATTAAAGAAATTTCTCCGATAATCAGATCTATCATCCAACCGATTGTAGCTTCTATTGACATCCATTCTTGGGGCATATTGGGAAGATTTTACCTGTGGATGATTGTAGATTATGTTTGTCCTTAAGGCCGCTTGTCCCCGAACTTCTTGATAGTCTTTATTTGTTCTTGAGGTAAATTGTCCCTGATTCACCTGATGATTTTTATTTGGTCTTTGTTCGCTCCTCCTTGCTGCATCAAGATAACTTTTAGAGGTAGAAGCTTGAGATGTTTCTCCATTATATCCCAGACCTGTCTTGATCAGAGGAGAACGCTGCACATTGATAATCTCATCCAAGGTTTCAGATCCTTTAACAAATTTAAGATTAATTGCTTTTGTTTTCTCAATCTCCTTTCTAAGACAAACAATCTCACATTCCAATTTTTCAAGATGTTTTTCCTTTTCTGCCAGTTGACATTGTAGAGAATCAATAATAGCACTTTTCTCTTCTAAGAAAAATTTGAGATTATTCATTTCTTCATAAAAGCCTTCTTCATCTATGGCATCCATGTAGTCATCATCTTCAAAAGCCATTAAAAGTTTATATCTATAACCCTGTTCATCTTCGTCACTATTTGAAAGACCATCACTATCTTCATGAGTGTAATAGCTTTTCTTCTTTTCATTCTGTTTCTTGTTCCATTTAACAGGTTCCTTTCCCTTGTCATTCTTATCTTTGTGAGGACATTTGGCAGCATAATGACCTACTCTTCCACAAGCAAAGCATTTAAAAGGTAACTTACCTCTGAACCTTCCAGAACCCCTTTGAAGATTTCTGACAAAATTTGATTCTTCTTCTTCATCTTCTGGCATGTGACTTGCTTCATAATAATCTTCTTTGCCTGAAGCCTTGAAAGCAACTTCTCTTTTGTCTGATGGACCTCCTTTTCTCATTTCATAAGCAGTTAGAATTCTGTGAAGCTGAGACATAGTAAGAGTTCGTAGATTTTCTTTTTCTTCTATTGCAGACACTTTAGATTCAAATTTGGAGGACAATGATCTTAGAACCTTTTCTACCACAATAGCCTCTTTTATTTCTTCACCCAAGTTTTTCATGCAATTAACAATCTCATCTACCCTAAGGAAATAGTTAGCCACACTTTCATCATTATACATTCTGAGAGTCTCATACTTAATCCTGAGAGTTTGAAGTTTAGCACGCTTTACCTGTTCGTCTCCTTCATAGCTCGTGACAATTTTGTCCCATATTTCTTTTGCGGATTTATAATGCATTACCTTCATGAATTCCGATTGGGATATACATCCTAATAGAGTACTGACTGCTTTTGCATTTGTTTCATACTTCTTTTTCTCGGCTGCATCTGTAGGAGTAGCTGAAGGAAAAGCGTAGCCTGTCTCTACGATGTCCCAAACCTCTGTACCAAGAGATTGAAGATAGGCAGTAACTCTTACCTTCCAATAATTGAAGTTTGTCCCATCAAAAACCGGTGGCCTGATTGATGCTTCTCTCTCGTAGTTACTCATGATGAATGATCTACCTTCAAGCGATCAAGCTTCTCTGAAGGACCTGCTCTGATACCAATTGTTGAAAATAATACTGAGAGGGGGGGGTGAATCAGTATTATCAGATCAATAATACTTTTTCAATACTCAGAAACATATACACTACTTCAGTTAAGTGAACCAGCGTGTACACGCTACTGTGTCTAAAGAAACCAGCGTATAACCAGAAAACTTATGATTCAGTTAGTTTATCTTCTGTAAAGGCATCAGGACATTATTAACCATATTAAAGATAAACAGATGCAGTATAACAGAACAGATCATCACACAAAAGCCACACACATGAACACCATGATATAAGGTGGAAACCCAATGTGGGTGAAAACCACCTACTGCAAGTCGTCTCTATCTTTCTTTAATAAGAAACTTCAGTTTACAATCTTTTGTACTCGTGCAGCCTTGTACCAGTACGCAGGCTACAACCTGCAGAAGGCTACAACCTTCTCTCGTTTTCCAAACTCTCCTAGAAGGGAGCTCCAACCCCCCTTTTTCTCTTGTACTAGCTAGGATACTAGTACGTAGGTGCTGGCCTACAATCTTCTTTCCTTCAGGTACCACTTTTCATCAATTTTCAGACTGGATACTCCTGAAGCACAACATTTCAATTTGAAGACCACGATTCATTCACTTTTCATAGCAAATCATAGAAGCACAAAACAACCAATACTAGCATCATCAAACTTGAATCACTGAACCACTGAAACCCTGTCAACACCCAGTCACCAGAACACAGAGCAGATTACAGAACCCTGCAATAACAGACAGACCCAACTGTAACCCAAAAATCAAGCTTCAAAAGAGATACGCTACTTCAATGAAACAAACCCGCGTATACACGCGCTTTTCCCGAAGCCAACCAGCGTACAGATCTAAAAATAATTTCTCATAACTTGCAGGTGTACCAGTCATCAGTCATACTTAGAACATAACATTGCGTCAGTATGCAGATCTAAAAATATGCGTAATCAACCATATACCGATAGTTCATTTCAAACAATTTGATCCCGATCTATCCTTTCATCAACCGATGTGATCTCTCCTTAGCTCAGATCAAGCAATGTAGCATCAACCCAGAACCTGCATACTAGATCTCTTTCTTCATTAGATATTCAAGACTTTTCAGATGCATTTGCCTAATGATCTTCTTCTCCTTATATAGCCTTAGGCCTTGCTCAATACCACGAGCCAAAACCATAGAAATCCAATACCATCAGCTTCAAAACTTGGGATCAACACGTCCGTCGAGACACCATGGTTCAAAACCATAGGCACAACTTCCAAGGAATAACCGCCACGGACCAAAGATAAGTTTTTCCACATACATGCTCTTTTAATGAAGCCAACCTGCGTGTACACGCGACTTGGTATATAGTGAACCTGCGTATACGCGACTTGGTATATAGTGAACCTGCTTGTATACGCGACTTGGTATATAGTGAACCAGCGTGTATATATTTTCTCTTCATACTTGTAGTCTGATCATCAATTCCTTGCTGCTATCCTTCTGCACTATGATTTGTCATCAGTGTGATTTGCCATCAAGGACAACACTTGTCTCATAATGCCACACCTGTGCCAAAACGCCAACAGAACTTACATTTGTATGAACCTACTTTGATTGTTGATCATGAAAGTTCTGTTCAGCTGCCATCTATAGAAGATTTCTCGCCAGAATTCTTAGATGAGCTGAAAGAAGATACAATCCTTGACAGAAGGACACGCACTTCAAGGAGGGGCAATGTAGATTATGTGCGGGTTGGTTTCAAAAGCAGCAAACTGAACAAGACAAAGTGGATGGAGTTGGACAGAGTGAGGGAGTTGTACCCTCACCTCTTTAACAAGTAGTTGAAGGCTTTTGGGGTCCAAAAGCTTCCCAATGGGGAGGCGTGATCAGGTGCTCATGTCCTAAGTGTCGTAAAATGCTCAAAAATGAAAGTGCTCAGAACTGGTTCAAAATTGAATAACCAGAAAGTGCTCGTCCTCCTGATTCTGGCACCGTGAATTGTTCGGAAAACGGTCGCCGTATGAGAAAGTTATGCCAAAAACAAAATCGCCCAATAACCCTCAATTTTTGAATATTTTTCAAAAAAAATATTAAAAAAGGAATATTCCATAGAATATTCTTTGGAATATTCTATCTGGGTAGCCAATCACAGGATGCCATGTGGCAGGCCCGGAGGCTGCCACGTGGCCAAGGTGACGTCAGCATGTATGTGAAAGTTATGCCAAAAACAAAATCGCCCAATAACCCTCAATTTTTGAATATTTTTCAAAAAAAATATTAAAAAAGGAATATTCCACAGAATATTCTTTGGAATATTCTATCTGGGTAGCCAATCACAGGATGCCACGTGGCAGGCCCGGAGGCCGCCACGTGGCCCAAGGTGACGTCAGCATATATGTGTGGCGCATTTCAAAATTTTTGGACAGATGGAGGATCGAACCCGCGACCTCCTTACCACAAGCCAAACGCCTTACCAATGCACCACCTGGATCACGGTTGTTATATGGGTGGCGGAAACAATTTATGAAGTTTGAATTTGGTTTGAGCGGGGCCCTAAGGGGGCCAGCCCCTAACGGCCAGCCCCCATTCCATATTCCCTTGCGCCCATAACCACAGGCCTAACTAACCGCTAGCACATTGAAATGGTCACCGCAATAGTGTTTGCAATGTGGTCACATAACCATTGAACGCGGAGGTAAACGACAGTTAACCCGGAGTTTGGGGCATGCAATCCTATGCACTAACCTCCGCCCCACAAACCCGCTCACACGTAACAATTCATGCCCAGTTAATGCGCGGTTAGACTGGCAGATTTTTGGCGGAGCGCCAAATTTGGGCGGTCCCGCCATAATTTGCGGAGCTAACT
The DNA here is from genome assembly GCA_031772625.1 of Pinus tabuliformis. Lineage (NCBI taxonomy): Eukaryota > Viridiplantae > Streptophyta > Pinopsida > Pinales > Pinaceae > Pinus > Pinus tabuliformis. The sequence goes on along the minus strand of CM062818.1, from coordinate 1,979,826,281 downwards.
GGCCTCAACTACAGTTAGCTGGAGTTTTTTTTGGCCAAACTGGAGGGAATCTTTAATGAGCCATAACTTTGGCTAGGAAAGTCCATTTTGGACGAATGTTTTTTTGATTTTGGGTATCTTCGACCTTCTGAAGCCATTGGCCCGGGTCTTATAGCCATCTGAGGTCATTTGCAGAGGTTTTGGAGCCATGGAAGTTCTAGGAGCCACTAGGGCCCAATATTGAGAGAACTGTATAGGGTTGCAGGTACTCATTGGAGGTGAACCAGTAGTCAATCCAGAAGGATTCAAGTGTTCTGAATCCGTTTTTACAGTCTATTCCACCTGTAGAGACTTTTATTCAGCTGTATATTCATTTTTAGCATTTAATTAAAACGAGGATAGGCCCATTTGGGAGCCTTGGACCCAACAGACGTAGCTCAGGAGGGGTGAACTGCTTTATCAACTTATTTTGCATCTGTGGTTGATTTATTTTGCAGAACAAATTCGTTTTAATGTGTTAAACAGTAAAAGGAAATAAATCTGCTATACTTAAATTGGTCATGAACAGTTGAAAATTTCATTTGTTTTTTTCCTGCAAGACATGGACATCTTTTAAACATGTATATTACTGAATTGAATACCTTGCAAACCATTTACAAGTAGTTTCAAATTCAGATTAAACATTGTTGAAGCAACATTTTTGAAGATATCTCTGAAGACACTTTTTAGAGCATTCCCTGAAGAAATCTCTGGAGCTTTGAAATAATATTGGAAACCACTGAAGAAACCTCGTGAGACCAACCTGAAGCATATGTTAAAAAAAAATTGCAGTCATTAGAGATCTTGGAGCAGTCCTTTGGCAGATATTTGTTGAAACTCATTGGAAAATCATGTTCTTAAAGACCCTTAAAGACTTATAGAAGCAACATTGTTGAAGTCCTTATGATGTAGCCTTATAGAAGTTTTCTTGAAGCTAATTTCATTGAGCCTGATCATGCCAAACAAGTCTTTGAAAGGACTACTATGTTACTCAGGCTTGAGACTCATTTGAAACAAATGACAAAAGAATATTGGAATCTACATTGTGCTCTTTCTATGTTTGCAGAATATATAATTGAGGATGGTTACACAAAATTTTCTCTCAATAGTGTTTTTGCAATATTTTACAAAGTGTTCTCACAACAATATTTTTCACCTCTCTTACAATGTTTATATGTCATATAGAGCAATGTTCATTCAATATGGAGGAGATCTAATAAGCCATTTGCAGTGGAATTCATTCAATGATAGTGTCAAATTGTTTATGTAGACCAAGGCTACAAGAGAGCTATAACCCCTTGCCATTGATGTCAAAGGGGGAGGTAACCAGAGGTTATGGGCAGCAATGAGAAATAAGCAGAGGTTATGGCTAGCAAGAAGAAATATCTTTCAGGACAAAGGGAGGAGGCCGAATGAGTTGCCATCAATGCCAAAGGGGGAGATTGTTGGCAATATTGTCATTGATGGCAAAGGAGCAGCACAAGAAAAACAAGCAAAGGAGCATAACAGGAACAACAAGGGTCAAAGGAGCAACAAATACCTCGATGGCATGTTGATGGCTTGATGCTTGGATAATGTTGCAGGGATTGTTTAATGAAGAATTTGTGATGTGAAATTGTTAATTAAACTTAATTGTTGTGATGCAAAGGCAAGACTCCAAGGCAAATGAAAATATGTTGTAAGGATTGTTGTGATGCATTAAGGATAAATATTGTTATTTGGTGCTAACATTATTTTGATGCATTTAATCATTACATATGGCTGATATTGGATGGATTATTCATTTTTTCTCTAAATATTCAAGATATGAAGAGTTTACAAATACGTGGAAGGCAAAGAGTCAAGCTTATTCACTTCATATTCCTATGTGGGATACAAACAACCAACAATCTATTTCTATAAAAGGTGTGATTTTGGAAGGCATATGAGGTTAGAGAATGGGAGAATGTGAGAGAGATGATAGAACTATTATGCATTAGTTACCAAGAACATATGGGGTTAATGTGATGTAGATTTGAAGGGAAGAAAAGGAAAAAATGAAGAGGGAGACATACAAACTTTATGACCAGCTAAACCAGCACATTGTTGTTTCTTGTTTCCATCAGGGGATGGTAGTTTTCCTTCAAGTTGTGGTTTGATAAATATCCAGTTGGAGTTGGTTGACGTAGGATCCTCTTGTGGGTTGTAGCCTACAGAAAACATGTGGAATTTGGAGCTTCCTTTCATGTTGCAGCTTGCAAAAAACGAAGGTAGCAACCTCTTATAGGTTGGAGCCTACAGAAAATCAGATAGAATAAGGAGTAGGAGTTTTCCTTTACATCACAACAATAATAAACTCATGGTTTTCTCCCTTTATGGGTTTCCACATATATCTAGTGTCAATATGTATTGTTATTATGTGTTCATGTGATGGTTTAGTTTGCTTATTACTTGTTGTTCACATATTCAATATGTTGGTCATTATTTGTTAAGATGCTCATGTAATGTTTCAGTTAAGGAGATTAATGAATATAATATTAATGTCCATGAGTATTCTAAATTGATTCAACCCCCTCCTAAATTTAGTCAAGTTTTCATCAGCATACTTCCTATCGAACCATCTCTTGATACAGTTCTGGTGGAGTGTAAATTTTTCTTTTGCTTTCATCCTTTCTTCTTGTAGCTTGTGCAATGTGTCCATCCTATGCTGAACTACAAGACATGGATTGCCTTGGGATTCTTGGAACAGTTGGAGAGCAGGCAAGTAGATGTTCAATGGGAGGATGGCTTCCTTTCCATATACCAGGAAGTAGGGGGAGGTATTCAGAGAAGGTTTAGGTGTGACTTGGTCATCCCATAGAGCATTCACTAGAGCGGAATGCCAGTTTCGTTGTTAAGAGTAAATGGTCTTTTTGATAATTTGGATGAGGTTCTTGTTTGTAGACTCAACAATACCATTTCCCTGTGGGTAGTAATTAGTAGAAAGCTTCAATAAAATACCATTTTCCAATGCAAAGGCATAAAGCTTTAACAAACAAAAATATGTTGCATTGTAAAAAACAAGTGATACAGGAAAGCCAAACTTGTAAATGATGTTTTGTTGTAGGAAGCTGATGACTTCCTGGTCATTCATTTGTTTTTGCAGAACTGCTTCCATCCACCACATGAAGTAATCTATAGCAGTCAGAATGTAGCGGTGTTCCTTTGATGAATGCGCGCAAATATCTCCAATGAAATCCAAGCCCCACTATTGGAATGCTTCTTCCACTGCAATAGGCTGCAGCGGGGCTGCTGACCTTTGGTTTCGGCTAGCATATCTTTTACAGACTGGACACTTGCTGGCATAAGCGTGTGTGTCCTTTAATAATGTAGGCCTATAGAAACTGGCCCACATGACCTTGTGCGTTGTTGTGCTACCCACGAAGTGTCCCCCGGATGGTCCATCATGGAGGTCATGTAACACATTTTTTGAGTCATGTGCCTCCAGGCACCTGAGAAAGACACCATTGTGGTGCTTTCTGTAAAGCATCCCATGCACTAGTTGATAAGATAAATCTTTGAGTCATTGCCCTCTTCTGCCACATGGAAAAGTGAGAGGGCACGGTGCCATGCTCAAGGTACTAGTGCACTTCTGCATACCAAGAGTCTCTGTGCAAAGTGGGTGAGGGTTGCTTGACATTATACATTTATATTTCTTTCTCCCACCCTATGATCTCTTCTTCTTCCTCCTGTGCATGTAATTCTTTCGCTGCTAGTTTGCATATACCATGACCCTTGATGGTGTGAACTAGCTTGATGTCAAGATCATACTCTTGTAGTCTTGTCATCCAATTCACCCTTCTTTCACCCAGCTCTTACTTAACAAGCAGTGATTAGACTGCTAGGTGTGACACAAAGATAATGCAATGGTTCTTCACAAGTTAGGGTTTGAAATGCTTCACCGCCTTATACAATGCATATGCTTGTTTGTCCATAATAGGATAGTTGAGTTTTGGTCCTTGCAGGCTCGCGCTCATGAAGGAGATGGGTTGCTCATTGTTCAACTCGTCCTTCTGAGTGAGCACAACAGTGAGTGAAGTGTCAGAAGAAAAAGTATAGAGAAATAAATCTTTGTTGAAATTTGGGTTGTACAACGCGGGCACTTCTGCTATGTCTTGCTTGATATGAGCGAACACGTCATTTTCTCTCTTACCCCAACTGTAGACTACGTCCCTCTTGATCATCTCTTGGATGGGTTTGACAATCTACGCATAATCAGAGATGAACATTCTGAGGAAGCTGATATTCCCTAGGAAAGACTACATGGCTTGTACATAGGGTGAGGAATCTGTGTGATGGTCTTAACTCTATCCGGATCTACCTTATTCCCAATCTTGGTAATGATGTGCCCCAGCAAGTTTCCTTTGGACACTGCGAAGATGCTCTTCTTGGGGTTCAAGGATATCCCATATTTTCGATATCGCTCAAAGATTTTCTTAAGATGGCATAGGTGGTTTGATCGTTGTCTTGAGAAGGTTGTCACGTTATTGAGGTAGACCACTAAACTCTATCCAATGAGACCACGAAAGGCAATGTACATTGCACGCTAAAAAGTTACGCTTACATTCACTCATGCAAATGGAACCCTTTGGAAAGAAAACACACGCCACTTGGTACGAAAGGTTGTTTTAAGTCTGTCAGGCTTTGCTAACAGAACTTGGTTGTATCTTGAAAATTTGTCAAGCAAAGAAAAAATCTATGCTCTAGATACTATCTATAGTATATGCTCCATGGACAGCACTGGGTAGTTGTTCTTGTCTGAGGCGCGGTTGAGGTTATGAAAATCTATGCACAGGCAGATCTCCCCAGACTTCTTTCTAATAGGGACTAAATTGAAAACCCATGTGGAATGTCAAACTTTGTAAATGATCCAAGCATCCAACAACTTAGTTAAGTCTTTATGTATGAGGGGGTCAAGCGAAGGATGAACTTTCCTTAGCTTCTACTGAAAAGGCTTGGCCCCTTCCTTGATTGGTATGAAGATCTGGATCATTTGTGTGTCGTATGTCTCGAGATCTTTGTACGTCCACACGAGTACATCTTGGTACTACTTGAAGAGGTGGATGAATGATTGTAGCTTTTGAGGTGTGTAGCAAGTATTGAGATTCACAAACTTTAGATCCTTGTTTGTCCCCAGATTAATTTGTTCATGCAATAATGTAGAGTTGTGGGTTTTGGCATTGACAGGTCCTTGAAAGTGGTTCTGCAAGTCATATAGCTTCTCAAGTGATACCACACCCATGGGGATGAGGTTTCTTTTGCTTACATCAGTTGTTTCCTATAGAGACTTCTCGTGTTCGTCCTCATCTATTGTTACATCCTTGAAGATGTCAGCATTGGACATGAAATGAAGTATCTATTGATCATAATAAAAACATGTAAATTAGTGATGTTGTCTGGGACAGATGGTTTATACAAAATTTCAATAGAAAATCTACCCCTTAATAGTGTGTTGGCTTGTTGGGGCATGACCCAAGTTTAGAATTAATTAGCCAAACAAATCCCTACACTATTGGCACTTTCAGCATCATCTCACGAAGTGCGGATTGAAGTCTCACCCGAAGCAGTATCGGGGGATGCTGGAACCAAGTTTCCGCACCCTTGAGATGTCTGAGGTGTTGGTTTAGTCCAACTGGGCCTACCTTCATGCAGGTCACTTCGCACACTATCCTGACTTGCGATACCTTCACAATCTGTTATAATCACCTTCGTGCAGCCCTAACTAGGGACTGAGGTGCTTTCGTGTGCTAGGGTAGCGATCCGTTCTATTTCCCCAAGTTACACCGCTTATCTTACTTATCTTCTTACAAATGTTAGTTAACTTTGCGTAAACAGATACTTTATCTTACATTCATTTAATCAACATAGTCATATATGTTTGCACACCATATAACAGTAAAAATGCAATTAATACCCAATATACTCAATGCATAAACACAAAAAATAGATACATACGAATTGATGCGAAACCTCTCTTTATTAATGCTTCAAAGGTTACAAACTCGACTCACCCTGCACACTCAGTTGCAGGGGTCTGGGCACTCAACTGCAGACTACTAGGCCTCTACGCACTCAGCTGCAGAGCCTTCTCCTACTCTACGACCCAAAGACTCGACTCTACACTTCAACTATGACTCAATTCTTCATCCTTAGATTTTTTCCCTTCGATTCTTTTTCAACTTAGAGCCTCGCTCTATTTATACAATCCCATGGTCCGTGTACCATGGGTAGATCTCTAAATCCGACATTACATTACAAAATTAAGGGCGGACAACCCTATGACCCATTTACAACTTCGCGCTCTGTGCCCACAAAATGTGGAGTCTTTAGATCAGATTTACCAATTTTAGCCAAAATATGGGCTTTAAGCCCCAAAAATTTCCTTGGGGGATCCTGTGCCCAACACACAAACATCATGACTCTCCCTTGAGTCACTCTGTCAGTGCAGAGATCTTCACGCAGAGACCTCCCAACTCTGCTTGGATTGCTGCAAGGTCAGTAGCGCACTGAGTGCTGTCTGCTGCACTTCTTTGACACGTTGTTCAGAGACCACAGTATCTGAACTGCTTCCTGGATCTGTTCCTGTGTTCCTTGCATCTGCGCAAGCTTGGCTTCGATTGAGGCTGTAATTATGAATGCCTTATCAATCCATGGTTGTATGTGCGCCTTCAAAACAGCTTCCTTATGTCGCGCAACATCTACCTTCTCCTTGAGTGCTTTTGCCTGCTGCATCCGCACGAGCCTCTGTGTAAGGGCCACCATCTGCGTGGTTCCTTTTATTTCATCGTATTGTTGCTGTAGCTCTCACACCTCTATTTCTAAGCGATGTATGTTCGGGGTTCTCCTGCAGAGTGGTGAAGGCCTTGAACGACTCTTCAAATAGTTTGGTGTAGTCCTTCACTGCACTGCTAATCTTCGCTATTCTTGTTGTCATGGCACTGGCGCGTTGTTCCCTCACCTTTGGTGGAGTTGAAGGTTGTGCCTTCAATTGTAGCTCAGTTATCTAAAGGTTCAGCTCCAACTAAACCTTATCCATCTCTTCTTTCACCTTGCGCACCCCTTCTACTAGTCTCCGGATGCACTCCTCCACTAGTTCCTCTATTGGGATGTTCAACTTGGGGACCATCTAGTAGGCTTCCTCGACCACCTCCACTACCTATCTATTATGTCTCATGATGTCATTCCATTGTAGGCTCAATTGTTCAATATTAATTCACTTCTCTCTCATCACCTGGAGCGCGTGGCTCTCCCTGGCCTGCAGTTCTGCAGTCACTCCATCGTGCAGAATATAAAGCGTCTCCTTAGGAAAAGTAGCCATGTTGATCCCAAATCCCTTCAGTGCATTGACCATAGGCCTATCAGCCTCATTTTTTGTAACCAGTGCTCCCTCTAGCAGCACTATAGTGTTGGTCATGGAAGCGCACAACATTTCCTCAGCCGAGGTCATGCCTACTGTAAGGCTGGTCGATAGAGTACCAGCCTGAGGAGTGTGCACCTACAACTTCTGTATCTATGCCCGGAGGGCCCCCAACACCATCTAGTTTTCCTCCATGGTGACGTCATGCACCATCTCCCATATGTCATGGAGATCCTCCTCAATGAGGGTGATTGGGTCGAAAGAAGTCTTAGAGGCTTTTGACTTCTTCTGCAGCCCCACCTGCTCTCTCGGGTGTTGTCGCTTTAGCTCTGTGGATGCTATATGTGGGTTCGCAACACCTTCCTCTGTTTATGTCTCTTGTTCAGGTGAAGGCGAATTCTGGCCCTCGTGCTCCTTCTCTGCTGCCTTCTACTGTTCTTATGTTGTCTTCGCAACGTCCTGCGTGTCCTGCGCCTTTGCTACTACTGCTTTGCTCCATCGCTTTTCTGCCAGCTACGCCATCCGCAATTTTTCATCCTCCTTCTTCCTCTGTGCGAAGTACTTCTCTATTTCCACTTCGAAGCTGGCTGGATCATGCCACTTCGGTGGCCACGACTCAAGCACAACTAATATGACATTTTCCATCACCAGGTAAGGTATCTCATTCCATTTCTTCGCGGGGCCTTTTGCACTCTAATATACCATGATGGAAGTCTGCCTTGAACTCTGGGAAGCTCTGTAGACTGTTATAAACAATGGGCAATAACCGCGGCTTGCAGTTAATCCCCATTCTGATGTTCATCTCCATGAACATCCATTGTTGTCTCTGATCCTATGTGTATCTTTAGTTTCCCACAACGAAGCATACTTCGCTGCCTCCGGAAGATCTTGCGCAATTGTTGGGAATTGGCTTTCCTCAGGCAATTCCCAAGCCACCAACACTATGGACGGCAGAAGCCATGCATAGTGGAAAGTCTTCCCCTGAACCTGTGCCTCACAACAATTCTCCAGGAACTCCCTACACAAGTAATCTGCCCAGTTAAACTGGACCCCCTCTACGCATTGCGCAGCAAGTCCAACCACTGGCACGGGCACCTCATCCACGTGGCACTTCCGCATAACCTTCCTAGCCAGTATCTATGTCGCGACTCTGACCACAACGTTATTGATACTGGAGATCGTGTACCATCTCTTCTTCTTCTCCAACTTGAACTTCTTTTTCATGGCCTCTGTAATAGTCAAATCATCATTCTTACCCTCCTAGATATTCGTTAGGTCCTCCCCCTTTCAGGGGAGTTAGGTAATCTTATGAATTAGGTGGTTCGTGATGTGGATAGCCTCCTCCAGCCATAAACACCCATCATGCACTAGGCAGAGCAGCTGCGTAATGACAAAAATAGTCACTGGGGCGTGATCATAATGCGACACCCAGAGCAGGTTTAACAACCCTGCCTTCTCTACACCTTGCAACCACTTGTGTGAATCCAACTCTATGACTCCCGCCACTGTGTTTTTCTTTGGCCACATTAGCTGCGCAGTTGCCAAATGTGGGAATTTCTCGTGGTCCGCGAGATCCCAGTCTTCAAATTTTAGAACCGACACCCGACCCAAGTGCGCTCCATCAAAAATGATATCATTGGGTAGCAGCAGAGTTTGCAGAGAGCTCTTGCTCTCATCTAGGTCCTTGGGCACCCTTGATTTCCCCTTCCGCGGAGAAACATACATGGGCAGCCTGGTCAGAGGGTCCACACCCTGGGTTTCTTCCTCCATTTCTTCGTCATCCTCCTCTTCTACCAGGATTTCCTCAAGGTCTTCCTCCTCCTCATCGGCTTCCAAATTAATCGCCTTCCACTTTTCTTCCATGGTAAGTTTAGTTCTCAACGGGTTCCTAGGGGACATGCGCACCGGTACCATAGGCTGCTTGTCTTTCTTGGGTCTCTGTGTGCATGGTGATTTAGGGATTTTGGTGACTATCTCAATGCTTTCTGGGCATCTCCTATCATCATGGCCTACGCAACCTCTTCAATGGTCATTTCTCTGATATCCATGGCTTCTTCCGATGTTGCCATATTGTTGTTCCACAAATATCTCAACAGCTCAGGGAAGTTCTCAAACAACACTTCTAACTTCAAAAGATCAAACAGATCTAGGTTCATGAATCTTTGGGCATGCAACAGCTTAATTCTCAAATGGCCAAGTCTTTTTTGCTAGGCAGCCCTTTGAAATTTATAGCGCCTTTTGAATTTAAATTCGATCGTTCCCCCAAATCCGGTCAATTAATGCTTCCTTGGCGAAATATTTTCCTAAATCTAGCCCATAAAGTTCGCCTTAAATTCCTACCAGCCACTCCATTTGGTCTCAAACCAAACATCACATCATGAATAGTGACTATAACGGTCACTTTCCAGCCAACCCACACGGCAGCGCAGCTACCCTCACACTTTCGCAGACCCTGTGACACCTTACTTCTACGCATAGTCTTGACATCGTGCAGCTCTTACGGAGAGTAGTTATAGTCACGCACCTCCTTTTAGCTACTAGGAGCACTAAGACTGTGCTTCCCTTGGCTAGCTAGGTGGCCAGGCCACCTGTGTATGGCTTCAAACAACTACCATTTACTTTTCCTTGGAAGAGTTCGCCATTTAACTTCACAAACTGCACTGTGCCACCATATGTGATCTACTTAATAACATACAATTCCATCCAATGCATCAAATTGATAAACTCTCGGTGGTAGTCACCAAGTCTGTCAATGTAATCAAGCTCATCTTGCTTTATCACCACAGTATTTCTACCAAGAAAGTCCTTATTTATTCCTTCCTCAAGCTTCTTGACTTCTACTTCCACCATGGTGCTTTTCTCCTTCAACCAAACTCTTTTATCCATGAGTTCTTGGAGCTTGAGATCACCCTTCCAAATCTCTTCATCAAGTCCCAACCATTCTTCTTCGAGCTCTTCCAACTGCGTCAGCTTTTCTTCCAGGGCTCGGCGGTCCGTCATACCTATGAGCGCCGCTATGTGCGGACTAGGCATGATATACTTCATAGGCATTACAACTTCTACTCCATAGACTAGTTGAAAAGGTGTCTGTCCTGTCACGTTCTTGCATGTTGTCCTATAAGCCCATAATACTGCGAGTATGCGCAGGTCCCAATCACTTCGCTGCGCATAGCATACCTTGTTCAGCGCATTGCATACCTTGTCAAATGCTTTCGCATGGGTAACCTTCTGTGCGATTGTTCTTCCCACATACTGTATGTCCAACATGCAGAGCCATTGTGCATTTGTCCACCCAACACATGTTTATTGACCATACTTCTTAGTGCGGAGTTCATGTGCATCCGTGTAGGTGGTTTTCCATATGCCTGCACCCACTTGGCTAGATATGCGCGCACACCATCATGCCCATTGTATTTATCTGCCATTTGCACTCTAAGCTTCCCAAACCATGTGTGCATCATTTTTCTACATTTGCGCCAATCCTCAAAGCTCCCTTTGTGTGTACCCCACCACCTTGCGGGCATAGTGTGTAGTACCCAGTTCAAGGCCTGGAAACGTTTCTTTTCCGGCACCTCCCTTTCAAATTTGTCCAAGAAGGCATCTACTCCATTTAACCCATCATAAGTAGGCAGATCTCTCACTTATGTTGATACGCAGTGCAGTGATCTTGTCATCATATTGCAGTTAAGCGTGGTTACCTCGTGTAACCAGTTCTGTCATCGCTCTATCTCCTCATAAAAATCAAAAGTATAGGATCTCTCACACTCCCATGAAATTTGCCCATCCTCGGTGGAATTTACCCAGTCTTTCTCTCACGTGGTTATCTTGTAGATGCAATCCAAGTCATCGTCACTTTCATAGTTTCCAACTGGATATGTGTAGCATGATCCTTCAGCAAGGTCTAGGGGTATAACTATGCGTAGGGACTTCTTCTCAAAAATCATCTTACACTTCTTCAGATTAATCATCCCGTTCATGTTAGTGGCCCAATAAATTCATAAGAGCGTGAGTTAGGGAATGTTGTCATCAACAACCTCTATTCCACAGTGATTCCCTGCAATCGCCCCATGGGTATTATCTTCTGTTGGTTCACCATTCGTAGCTGAATAGGAGACCATTGTAGCGTAGCTCTCCCCATTTGCTCCCATGTCTACTTCAGCAGAACGTTCGCATCCGATCCTAAATCCATAATTACTTGGTCCATCTCATATTCTCCAATCTGTGTGGTAAGTCTCATTTCCCTTCCCGTCCTTGTCTTATGCTTTCCAATCTTTCAGACTACGTGCGGTTCTCCTGGCGCGGTCCCAGCACATCTGTTAATGAGTTCCTGTAATCCTTTAACATCCTTACTATCGCATAGTACTTCATGCATGTTTCCAAGAACGTTGTAAGCATAGATGTGTCCATCTCCGGCTCTAGTCTATCTTTGCTTCCTGAAGTGGAGGCATTAGTGAAGCTCTTCTTAGCTTCCATAAAGGTTTCTCGCGCATGCTCCAAATCAAACTCCACTTCTTTTGCCAGAGCTTTGCGAACCCAAGTACTATCTTCTGGTTGTTTGCCTTTGTCATCTCCCGTTGCAATTCCACTTCGGAGCACAATGTTCACATTTTGATATTCCTCGCACGGCTCAGACCTCATCATCTGCAGGTTCTGAGTTGGGGGAGGTGGTAGCGCTCCCTTATAGCATATCCTAGCTATCAGCGTAGGACAATCTTTCGTCTCATGATCAAACAAGGTGCAATACTGTTAAAATTGGCAACTAGGGAAAAACTTCATGTGGGTCATCTTATTCATGGTTAATAATATTTTTATTAGATTCCTCTCGTCGATAGGTGTAGGATTGATATAAAGATCATCCAATTTCGATAAGTATTCATGGAGATATGAATTTATTTTGATTATGGAATTATTATCAAGCCGACCTTCAACTCATGTAGGCTCAGAAGCCCAACAGTGGCATCTATTCACCCATCAATGTTGTGTATAAATATAAGAGGAATTTTCCTCATTTGGACTCACTCATCTCATCACATCTCTCTCTCTCTACTGCGCAGATATGAGTCTCTTCTCTACTGCACTGAAATGGGTCTCTCTCTCTCACACATGTGAAGCCGGAAGCTGTTGAATTTGAAGCTGCAACTGCAGAAGTAAAGATTGACTTGTGTGGCCTAGAATATCTCCTCTTTGGAACTGCACTGTAGGTTCATCTGAACCTCCTTTGAAAGTCGCAACTTTTGGTGGTGGAATGAAGTCAATCCGACGAACAGTTTGCAAGATATCGACTACCCTAGTATGAAGCCGGAAACTGCTGAAACTGAAGCTGCAACTGCAGAAGTAAAGATTGACTTGCGTGGCCTAGAAGATCTCCTCATTTGAACTGCGTTGTAGGTTCATCTGAACCTCCTCTGGAAGCCAAAAATTTTGGTGGTGGAATGAAGTCAATCCGACTGTCGGTTTGTGAGATATGGTTTGCCCTAGTTTGATAATGAAGCCGCTAATGCTGATGCTACTGATCTAGGGTTTTCTACTGCTGATATGAATTAGATTTATTGAACTATTTCTCTCTGCTGAATTATTGAAGATAAAAGAAGATTTGATCAAAGTGTTTCCCCACACATTGTGGGGTTTGTCCCTGGCTAGCCGCCACATCTTGTGTCTCTTGTCTTGGCTTGTTTTCTGTCGATCGTTTAATGTTCTATCTACACCTTACTTTATGTACATGTGATTGCTAATCGGTGGAATATAATAAGAAAAAGAAGTAAACTGTTATAAGCATAGAACATACCATAACTTAACATGGTATCAGAGCTGAGGTGAAGACAAAGCCCGAGCAAGAGCAAGAGAAATCATTGAAGAGAAGATTGGCAAGGCTATCCTAAAAGAACTATGGTGTCCTCAACACTCTTTCCTGTCGAAGACAAGCTCCATGAGAAAGCTGACTATCACGGATGGAAGATGTCTATCGATCTAACCCTTGAATATCAAGGAGTGCTGGACCATGTAAGAGGCAATATTGTTGAGCCTTCATCAAATGCATCTGCTGCTGCCTGGAACAAATGGAAAAATGGAGAAGTCAAAACAAAGAAGATCATCTGGGACTCTATCGACAAGCGATTGGTGGCCTACATCTCTGATCTAGACACCTCCAAGGAAATCTACGAAAGACTGGTGAGTTTATTTAAAGTTAATGATGCAAATCAAGTTTTGTTTCTTAGAAATAAGTTGAGGGAAATCAAGAAGGGAAAAGATGAAAGTATGCAAGCATACTTCTTGAGAATCACCGAGATCAAGAACGATATCCTATTTATTGGGGAAACCATTACTGACAGAGAAATGGCACTCACAACTCTTGGAGGATTACCATCTGAATGGTACGTGTTCAGGACTACTCTTTTGAACTATAATGTAATTCCTGGTTTCGAGGAATTAATGGCTAGATGCATTCAAGAAGAAACAAGGGAAGAAGTGCAAGAAATGCCCATGCCTAAAGGTCCTCCTGCTGCCTTTTCTTCTCATGCAAAGAGAAGAAAGGACTCACATTGGGACGATGATCAAAATCCCTCTGATGGAAAATCAAAGGAATGAAAAATTCAACAGCAAAGGTACGAGGAGAGCTGGAGATCGAGGAAGAGGACAACCATTCGAGAAGGCTAGAAAGTCCAAGATGTATTAAATGCACCTGACCTCAAAAGGAACCTAGTGTCCATCTTGGCAATGGAAGATAGAGGCTACAAGGTAACCTTCAGCAATGGCAAGGTATGTATATGGAAAAATAATGTTAAAGATGCCTTTACTCTTGGGTTTAGTGTTGATTCATTATATCATGTTGATGGAAGTCCGCTAGGTGTCATGTCTTGTGACACAACTCTTTAGTCCGAACTTTGGCATCGGAGGTTTTCCCACCTTCATTACAAAGCTCTACCCGATGTAAGACAGACGGTAATAGGTATGCCCGAATTCCTAGTAGAGAAAGAAGGTGTATGTCCGGGATGTGCCAAAGGAAAGCTCAAAAGGGGACCATTCCCCTCAAGCCAAAGCAAGACCTCCGATATATTACAATTGGTTTACTCAGGCATACCCGAGGTTGGCATTAAGAGGGAGACTACTACACCACATACTCCTGAGCAGAATGGTGTGGTGGGAAGGAAGAATCGCACGATTGTGGAAGTTGTCCAGGCCATGCTACATGATTAAAGACTTCCAAAGTTTCTATGGGCTGAAGCTGCAAACACTGCCGTATATGTACAAAATCGATGCCCTCATCAAGCATTGGGTTCCAAGACTCCTGAAGGAAAGTTCACTGCAAGGTGATCAATCTTCCAACTTTGAGGAGCTCTCAAGAAGCCGACATCAGGGAACCAAAAGAAAAGGATGATGAATCAATGCCTAATGTAGAAGAACCCATGGATTCGATTGATCCTCCTCCATATGAGCCTTCCTCTTCTAGGAAGAGGCCTTCATGGCTTAGGGGAATACTTGATGATGCTGAAGGACATGCTGCACCCTGAGGAACCTTCCATCAAAGTAAGAAACTTAACAGGTATGAGGGATACCTGACCATCATGAGCACGATCATACAAAATGAACCTTCATCATTCTCAGATGTCATCAAGCATCAACTATGGAAGGATGCTATGACCATAGAATATGAGTCTATTATGGAGAATGATGTCTGGGAAGTAGTTCCCATACCCTGGACAAGACAATTGTTACTTCAAAATGGCTTTAAAAGATAAAGCATGCAGCAGATGGAAGTATGGAAAAGCATAAGGTTCATTTTGTTGCTCGTGGTTTATCCTAGAAGGGAGGTATAGACTATGATATTTGCACCTGTTGCCAGATATACGACCATCCGCTTGATCATAGCCCTTGTGGCTTCACAAGGATGGAACCTACGTCAGATGGATGTTAAGACCGTGTTCTTGCATGGTTCTATCAAAGAAGAGGTCTATGTGGAGCAACCTGGAGGATTTGAGATTTATGATTGAAAATATCATGTATGCAGGTTGAAGAAGGCTCTCTATGGGCTGAAGCAAGAACCCCGAGCATGGTATGAGAGGATCGATAGCTACTTGATGAAGCTAGGATTCACTAGGAGTGAAGCTGATCCTAACCTTTACTTTAAGGTTGAAGATGACAAGCCTCTCATACTGGTGTTGTATGTGGATGACCTCTTTCTAACAGGTGCAAACCCTCTCATTCACAGATGTTAGAGGGAGATGGCTTCTGAATTTGAAATGAAGGACCAAGGACTTGAAGTGTGGTAGAAGCCAAGGGAAATTTTCCTACCTCAAGGAAAATATGTGGTAAATATATTGGAAAGATTCGGTATGATGGACTGCAAGCCTGTGACTACCTCGAGGATCTTAACTTTTAGAAGTTATATGGTAGTGATGTCGGACCAGACTTGGGAAATGCATCTGAGTTTCAAAAACTCATTCGCATTGATGTTCTCGGTGAACCTCCGTCCAAACATATGTTTTGCAGTTAGCATTGTGAGCTCATATTTGGTTGAGCCTCGCTGGATTGATTCCAGGAATCTTCTGAGATGTCTTCAGGACATAATCTCTCATGGATTAAGATACACTGCCGGAGATGTGAGACTACTTGGATATATTGATGTTGATTGGGCAAGTAGTGTGGTGGACTGTAAGAGCACTTCCGAGTACTATTTCACCTTGGGATCTGCTTCGATATCCTAGATGAGCAGGAAGCAGAAGTCGGTGGCTTTGAGCACCGCCAAAGCAGGATATATTGTTGCTAGCATAACCTCGTGTGAGGCAGTCTGGTTGCGAAAGTTCTTTAGTGAGCTGTTTGGATTTACATTGGATACCACTGTGATTCTCTGTAACAACCAGAGGTGGGATTCGATTATTGAGGAATCCCGTATTCATCAATTGCTCCAGCAGATAGACATCATCTGGGATATGGTAAGTTGATGAGCAAGAAAGCTCCATCACATTAAGATGATGTACAGGTTGATACACCTTGTCAAAGCCCTGAGGAAAGATCTAATCTGTGATTTTCCCAAACGACTTGGAGTCGGCAAGAAACCCTTGTATAAGGGTACTGCATGTTGCATACATTGAGCTCTGGGAGCTCTGAGGGCTTGCGGTTATTATTGGAGCAACATACGACCACAGGGTGACTCACCCTCCCCTGGTGGTGCGCACTGGAATAAGATGATTCGCTCTCTTGTGGGACAAGATGATTCGCTCTCTTGTGGAACAGGATGATTCGCTCTCCTGTGTAGCAGGATGATTAGTTCTCCTGTGAGGCCTGGATTGATGTGTTCTCCATGGCAGCCTGGATTGATGTGTTCTCCATGGCAATTGTAGCAGGATTGATGTGTTCTCCTGTGAGGCCTGGATTGATGTGTTCTCCATGGCAATTGTAGCAGGATTGATGTGTTCTCCTGTGAGGACAGGATTGATTAGTTCTCCTGTCGAGGCATCCTACCCATGCAGTCTGGGACTCATGGGAAGTACCTCTCATCTGATCAATGAGCAGGGAAATGAAGTTAGGGACCATAGTAGTACCAATGGACGCATCGTTGTAACTACCGTACTCCCTACGCTAGGATGACCTCCATTGATCTGGGATCAATGATAATGGTCTGGGACTAGTGGTAGGAGTTGTACCATACTATGACGCTGACTTCGGGTCGGTTGAGACTGGTCTGGGATCAGTGGTACATACTCTGAGACTGACTTTGAGTCAGTGGAGGATGATATTGTTCTGGGACCATTGGAGTTGTACTCACTATGACGCTGACTTTGGGTTGGTTGAGACTGGTCTGGGACTAGTGGTACATACTCTGAGACTGACTTTGAGTCAGTATGATACATCCTCGATCATTTCTTCTTCTTCATAATTCGGACAAAAGCAGAGTAGAACAGAACAATGCAAGAGCAGAGCAGAACAGAACAAAACAGTACAGATCAGTGCAGGGCAGAACAAGACAAAGCAAAATAGGAAAAATAGAGCAGAGCAGGGCAAGGGTCAGGCTGTACAAGGCAGTGCATTTGATGGATGAATAGTAACGACCAATAGACAGATTGCAGATGAAGTTCTCCGTGGTTGAGAGGGAGTGTTAAAATTGGAAACCAGGGAAAAACTTCATGTGGGTCATCTTATTCATGGCTAATAATATTTTTATTAGATTCCTCTCGTCGAGAGGTGTAGGATTGATATAAAGATCATCCAATTCCGATAAGTATTCATGGAGATATGAATTTATTTTGATTATGGAATTATTATCAAGCCGACCTACAACTCATGTAGGCTCAGAAGCCCAACAATCGCATCTATTCACCCACCAACGTTGTGTATAAATATAATAGGAATTTTCCTCATTTGGACTCACTCATCTCATCACATCTCTCTCTCTCTCTACTGCGCAGATATGAGTCTCTTCTCTACTGCGCTGAAATGGGTCTCTCTCTCTCACACATGTGAAGCCGGAAGCTGTTGAATTTGAAGTTGCAACTGCAGAAGTAAAGATTGACTTGCGTGGCCTAGAAGATCTCCTCTTTGGAATTGCACTATAGGTTCATCTGAACCTCCTTTGAAAGCCGCAATTTTTGGTGGTGGAATGAAGTCAATCCGACGAACGGTTTGCAAGATATCGACTGCTCTAGTTTGAAGCTGGAAACTGCTGAAACTGAAGCTGTAACTGCAGAAGTAAAGATTGACTTGCGTGGCCTAGAAGATCTCCTCATCTGAACTATGCTGTAGGTTCATCTAAACCTCCTCTGGAAGCCAAAACTTTTGGTGGTGGAATGAAGTCAATCCGACTGTCGGTTTGTGAGATATGGTCTGCCCTAGTTTGATAATGAAGCCGCTAATGTTGATGCTACTGATCTAGGGTTTGATACTGCTGATATGAATCAGATTTATTGTACTATTTCTCTCTGCTGAATTATTGAAGATAAAAGAAGATTTGATCAAAGGGTTTCCCCACACATTGTGGGGTTTGTCCCTGGCTAGCCGCCACATCTTGTGTCTCTTGTCTTGGCTTGTTTTCTGTCAATCGTTTAATGTTCTATCTGCACTTTACTTTATGTACATGTGATTGCTAATCGGTGGAATATAATAAGAAAAAGAAGTAAACTGTTATAAGCATAGACCATACCATAACTTAACAAATACAGACATGACGGATGTGTTGGGTTCATACAATCGTGGGCATAATGTCATGACCCTCCACAATTGTAGCATATCAGCTGTCCGCGACCTCTTCTAGGTCCTCCTCCGCCTCGACCTCGTCCGCACCCCTGAAATCTGGTTCACGCAACTCCTGCGTTCTGGTCTAGGGGCCACATTTCGGCTTGAACTCTATAAGTGGGAATTCTATCCATCATTAACTCATAGCTTCTACAAGTGCACTCATCGTGTCCCACTGATCTACAAAAATTACAGAACAATTATTGCGAATTCTGCATGTACTTCTGTAACAAATGGCAGTTGTTTGTAGCATGCTTTCCACCTATTTGACAAATTGCGCACCACAAAGCAGGCACCGCGCTAGGTCCTGCTTTCACTTCCAGTCCTAATGGCATTGGTCCTCCTCCCGTGAGGTAATTTGCAAACACCGGGTAGTGGTCCTTATCGTGACCCTGACCCTTGCATTTTATGCACCACACCTCTTCACGCACTTCTGGTTGAGCTGTCCTGTCCTGTCTTGTTTTAGACTCTGCATTTCAAGGCATAATTTTTTCAATTGCACGTGGATATATTGAACTCCTAATTTGGGATCTTGCATTGGGGTTTCATGCAGCCTCATCGCGATCTCTAAGGCCTCTGCCTGAGTTGTTAGCTTCTGTTGTGATAGCGCACTCCTCAAATGTGGCAGTAGCGATGCTACAAACCTTTTGCAGTGATGCCCATCCATCAAATTCATATTCGCTTCGCGAATCGTTACACTTAAGCCTCTGATCCAACTCCCAAGGAGTCTTGCCTAGTAGCATTGTGATCTCTTTGAATCCAATGATCAACTGTTGTTCTGACTTTCGCTGGCTAAATTCCTTATTTAGCGCAATTTGGATATCTGCGATTCCCACATTCGGATTATCATTCTAGTGCTTAATATACCAAGTCAGTGCATGATCCTGCAGGGCACTGACCAGTGTTGCTTTCTTTATATTGTCATCTGTAACTCTGTATGCTTCCCATACAACTCTTACCACAAACCAAAATTGGTCCAGATCCTCATTTCCTAATCCCTTGAACAAATGCAACTTTATTGTGCTTGCCATATTGAATTGCTGTGGTGGCAGAGGTGGTACGGGTGAAGATGGAGGTTATGGAGGCAAAGTTGGTGGTGGTGTGGGTGGGAGTGGTATTCGCGGAATTCTTTGCCTTATCAAATGGATCACAATTCATGGAGAGACCTTCACAAGCTCTTCCTCATCCCCTCGTGGAGGTGAAATCAAAGGGCTATTCTCTAGTCCCTTACTTTCTTTGTTCTTGTAGGTTTTTCCATTTCATGTAGCTCCAAACATCACGGTAATTGCATAACCCTCTTTCACACAATAACATTTTAATCCAAGTATTCATAGACTTTACGTACTTACCTCATGGTCCTTTGAGAAAGCGTCTCTCTGCCTCGCTATAGCTGACTGAAGTGTCTACCGTGAACTCAGTAATGAATCCTTCTATAATCCAATTGAGCTAGTGATCAACGGTACATGCGATCTTATCCTCTAATGCTTCCAATCTGCACACCAACTCTGGGGTCCACACAATAGGACCTTCAAGCTTCCATCTTCCTTGGTTATCTGCTAGCTTCGTAATCCACTTGTACAACTCAGTAGGGAAAGACACAAAGAAGATTTCATGGATCTCTGTGTAAAAGTAGCAGTCTAACCACTCCTCTTTTTTCAGTTACAGATTCCCATTCTCTTGTGCTGCGAACTCATGAATTCTCTTGTCCAACCAGCCTTCAATTTCCTTCTTAGTTGGATTCCAATGATACGACATCGGACATCTCTATATAGATTCCGGTCCCAGCAACAGAACCATTTCTTGGCTTGTTGGGGCCTGACCCAGGTTTGGAATTAATTAGCCAAACAAATCCATACACTACTGGCCCTTTCGGCATCATCTCCCAAAGTGTGGACTGAATTCTCACCTGAAGTAGTATGGGGGGAGGTTGGAACCAAGTTTCCACACCCTTGAGATGTTTGAGGTGTTGGTTTAGTCCTACTGGGCCTACCTTCACACAGGTCACTTCACACACTGTCCTGACCTCCGATACCTTCGTGATCTATTATAATCACCTTCGCGCAACCCTAAGTAGGGACTGAGGTGATTTTGTGCTGTTGGGGCAGCGATCCATGCTATTTCCCCAAGTTACACTGCGTATCTTACTTATCTTATTACAAATGTTAGTTAACTTCGCGTAAACATATACTTTATCTTACATTCATTTAATCAACATAGTCATATATGTTCGCGCACCATATAATAGTAACAAATGCAATTCATACCCAATATACTTAATGCATAAACACAAAAAATAGATACACAGAATTGATGTG
Organism: Pinus tabuliformis; assembly: GCA_031772625.1. NCBI lineage: Eukaryota > Viridiplantae > Streptophyta > Pinopsida > Pinales > Pinaceae > Pinus > Pinus tabuliformis. The sequence goes on along the minus strand of CM062818.1, from coordinate 1,979,805,347 downwards.
AAACCTCTCTTTATTAATGATTCAACGGTTACAAACTCGACTCACCCTACGCACTCAGCTCCAGGGGTTTGTGCACTAGCTACAAACTACTAGGCCTCTGCGCACTCAGCTGCAGAGCCTTCTCCTACTCTACGACCCAAAGACTCAACTCTACACTTCAAATATGACTTACTTCTTCATCCTTGGATTTTTTTCCTTCAATTTTTTTTCAACTTAGAGCCTTGCTTTATTTATACAATCTCATGGTCCGCGGACCATGGGTAGATCTCTAAAGCTGACATTACATTACAAAATTAAGGGCAGACAATCCTATGACCCATTTACAACTTCGCGCCCACAAAATGTGAAGTCTTTATATCGGATTTACCATTTTTAGCCAAAATCTAGGCTTTAAGCCCCAAAACTTTCCTTGGGGGATCCCACGCCCAACAGGCCCCAAACACAAACCTTGTGAATCACCCTCGAGTCACTCTGTCATCTATTGTTGCATCGTTGAATATGTCAGCGTAGGACATGAAATGCAGTATCTATTAATCATCATCAAAAACACGTAAATTAGTGATGTTGTCCGAGACAAATGGTTTATACAAAATTTCAATATAAAATCTACCCCTTAATAGTGTCATCCTAGTAGTTGCATTTTCCAAGGCATCTGCAACTGCATTACACATTCTCGGTACATAAATAATATTAAAATCTTGGAATTGAGAGATGAGTCACCATACCTCTTGTTGATAAATTTTAAGATGAGGTCAAGTGAAGGATGAACTTTCCTTAGCTTCTGCTGAAAAGGCTTGGCCCCTTCCTTGATTGGTATGAAGTGTTGGATTATTTGCGTGTCGTATGTCTCGAGGTCTTCGTACGTCCATGCGAGTACATCTTGGTACTGCTTGAAGAGGTGGATGAAAGCTTGTTGCTTTTGAGGTGTGCAACAAGTACTGAGATTCACAAACTTCGGATCCTTGTTTGTCCCCAGATTAATTTGTTCATGCAATAATGTAGAGTTGTGGGTTTTGGCATTGGAAAGTCCTTGAAAGTGGTTCTTTAAGTCATATAGCTTCTCAATTGATACCACACCCTTGGGGATGAGGTTGCTTTTTCTTACATCAGCTACTTCCTACAGAGACTGCTCGTGCTCATCCTCATCTATTGTTGCATCTTTGAAGGTGTCAGCGTTGGACATGAAATGCAGTATCTACCCCTTAACAGTGTCATCCTGGTAGCTTCATTTTCCAAGGCATCTGCAACTGAATTACGCATTTTTGGTACAAAAATAATATTAAAAGCTTGGAATTGAGAGATGAGTCACCATACCTCTTGTTGATAACTTTTAAGACTGGGTGACACACAATGTATGGTGTTAAATACCTAAAGAACCACAATCTCTGAGTCACCTACCACTTTCAGAACAACAACGTTGAGGATGATCGATTTCTATAAGCCCAAGATGAGTGCTTCATACTCGGCAGTGTTTTTCATGCACTCAAACTCCAAGTGGCTATAGATTAAGTGTTTCCTTTGAAGTAGGTTTGTTAAGATACAATTGGATCCATATCCCTCCATCATCTTGGAACCATCAAAGTACATTGTCTACATATCATCTATACAAGGATTGCTTTCCGCACTAGTACTAGTATCGCTACTGCTACTACTATTACAATTTATTGTAAAAGTTTCATTTGGGCATGAAAGGAGACCCAACTGTGTGTCTGGTGGGGTTGGGGATGGTTGTGCAAGATAACACCCCAATTGTGTTTCCGGAAATAAATTGTCGAACATAGGTTTTTCAAAATCTAATAGTTCATTTGATCCATGGAAGGGAGTCACATTGTGTCTCATGTATCTCTCTGAAAACACCTAGATCTGGTTGTTTTTTCCCTTGTATGAAAGCCATAAGTGTGACTAGTAAGTGGCAAAGTATCCTTGCATCTTGCTTGACTAGTCTCTGCTGAGCAATATGTCGTATGCTTCCAGTATGTATACAATCACAATAGTGATGCATTGATGAACTCGTCCATCGGATGATAATCAGATAATCACATCCCGAAGTTCACTAATTGTTGGCACACATGTTTTGTCAAGTTCGATGATTTGCACATTTGTCTTGCTCCATTGGGCATTGATTTTCTTGGCGATGGAGAGTGGCATGGCATTGATTGATGCACCAGAATCAACCAAACAATTGTGGACATTGAAATTGAATATTTCTAATGATAATAGGAATGGTGGCTAGAGCAAGTTCACCTCCTCTATGTGGAGGGAATTGAGCACGGATGTGAGTGTGTGAAGAGACTTAATTGTTCCCTTGTTGGAAGAGGTAGCATCACCTGTAGAGGTTTTACTAATTGCGTGTAGAAGAAAGTCTCGTTGACTCGTGATTTTTGTTAACTCATAGAGATATATGTTTGCACAAGTCTTCTTCATGTCCTCTAAAATGTTGTAATCTAAAGTGAGGAGACTCACCAAGGTGTCCTAGGGTAGACTTTTGTTTGTGGTTTCCGATGGAATGCTTTCGTATTTGTTTCTAGTGTGTTGACACCTAATCTTCATGATTGGGAATTTTATGTAAATAAATAAATTGGGAAGGTGAATAGTCATCGGGAGATGAACTGAACAATCACTCCCTATTGTATATAACAATGGGTTACCTATGGAATATACACGAATCAGTTTTTTCTGCCTTTGGAGAGTTACTGACTGGCCTGACATGGTATCAGAGCCAGTTCTAAAAATAGTTGTAACTCATAATCATTTCTGCCACTCCCTCTGTCCTGATCATTGCTGCCACTGCCTCTGTCTTGATCATTGCTACCACTGCCTCTGTCTAGAGTGCTACTCTGCCTCTGCCTCTATCGCTCTCTGAGCAGTCAGACCATGCCATAATTTCTTCCTCGCCCTCTCTGGTTAAGGTGGCACGCAGAACGTTGTCTACCTAACGCTGAGGCCGATATACCTGTGCGTTGAATTACCATGGTGTGTTGTGCATTTGAAGGGGCATGACTGTCATGAATGGTAGATTCGATAAGCTGATACAACGAAGAAGAACGCTATTCTATGACGATTTTGAAGGGCCACATGAAGTTCCATCAGTGTCAATAGTCCTTCCTATTGAATGGTAAATTCGATAAGCTGATACAACGAAGGAGACCAATTGTAAAAGAATACGTGTCCATACTTGCAAGTACATCACCAGCATCGGGATATTGCAAGCTCTGAATGCCAGCACTATTTTCGCTCTGTTCAATTGCCATCGACGGCAGTACTCAAGTGTGACCCGGGTTCGATCCCCGGCAATGGCGATTGTCGTTTTGCCTTCCTGCGAACGCCTGTTTAATTGCCATCGACGGCAAGCGGTATTATCATTTTGAGTTTTGAATTCTCAGTGCTCACGGCAAGTGGTATTATCGTTTTGATGTTTGAAAGCGTTTGCATTATCCTTATTGTTTTGTTTTGATGTTTGAACTTGGGCATCGAGCATCAAATACCTGATGCAACCATAACATCGCCGCTACATTATGTAGAATTACTTGACCAGCAGCCGCATACATTATGTAGAATTACTTAAAAATCCTGAGTTCCAAGACTCGAAACTATGATCAGTAGCCACGCTTTGGTGGAATAGGCTGACTCCCACCAACATTCACTCTGCTAGATTTGTCAGTGTTCAATGTCGGCTGATTTGCCATCCTTTTTTTTATCTCTGATGCCATGGTCATAAATGCTTTTTCAACATTATTCTTTGCACTTGTCTCGAGAAAAGGAATCCCACTAAAAGAAAATGAAAGGGGAGGATATTTTATAAATTTTGGAGACATTTACAAAAAAACAGAGTGCATAAAGAATTTGAAATCAGCAGAGTTGCCCTTTTGAGTACAACTTCATTGTATATCAGCAGAAAGTTTTTTTTATCAGCAGAAGTTTTTTATCAGCAGAATTTTTTTATCAGTAGAAGTTTTTTTATCAGCAGAAGTTCTTTTTATCAACAAAAGTTTTTTTTTATCAGCAGAAGTATTTTTTACATAATGCATTCAATCATCTCTATGGTAGGAATAGTTCTCACTGGCAAGGAGAACTATCCTGAATGGTCCCGGATGATAAAACACACCCTCATCTTCAATGAGTTGTGGAAAGGAGTGTGTGTCGGAGAAGGAGAAAATGACCCAGTGCAGCCTACATCAGACAAAGAGCTCGTCATTTGGGAAAACAAGAACAGCAAAGCCTATGCATTAATCGCAGCATCTGTAAATGAAGAAGTAAGTCACCATATTTCATCATATTCAACTGCCTTTGAAGCTTTACAAAAGCTGAAAGAACTCTATGACTCACATTCTGCACTTGAATTTGTTCAGCTCATGATTAAACTCTTCACTCTTGAACTGAAAAATAATGATCCTCTTGCTTTTGCATCTGAAGTAAATTCTATAATGCATGATATTAAATCCACTAAGGTTGAGCTAGATATCCCTCTTATTTCTTTTCTCAAGGCACTCTATCCTACCTACTCCAATTATCTTGAGTCTTTACAAGAAAATGGAAATCTTAAAGATATAACCTTTGACTCTCTTGTGAAAAAGTTTGCTGAAAGAGAAAAGGCCTTTGGAAAGAAGACAGCTCCTAAATATTCTGAAGAGACTGTGTGCCTTGCTCATAAAGAAAAGCATCCTGCTCAAGATTCTACAAGAGGAAGAGGTGGATGAAGAGGAAGAGGAAGATACTTCAGGGGCAAGGGGGGAAGACATTCTCAAGGAGAAAAGGCAGATCTGCATTGCATTCGCTGCAAACGAAATGGATCACATGATGCTTCTACATGCAAGCTACCATGGGACAAAATTGAGCAGAAAAGAGACCAGAAGAAAGGTAAAATTGATGATACAGACAAAGGTAAAGCACCTAAATCTGCTCACTATATTGAGGCACAATGTAACATTGGAGTAAATGAAGATTTGTTTAATGCTTCACTTGCTTCTTCGAAAAATGATTAGTTGCTTGATTCAGGAGCAACCTGTCATATGACTCATAGAAAATATTTTTTTGAAGATTTCACTGACAATGTTGATGGAGCAGTATACTTTGCAAATCAGTCAAAAATCAAGCCATCAGGGCTTGGCACAATCAGGCTTAAACTACCTGGTCTTTTAGACTTTCTTCTGGATCATGTTCTATATCTCCCACAGCTCAAGAGAAACTTGCTGTCCTTGGTCCACATCCGCCAGCAAGGTCACTCCATTCATATGTTTGATGGAAAACTTGAGGTAAGAAAAGCATCTTACCACTCACTTGTCATGAGGGGAATAGAAGAAGAAAGACTTCTCAAACTGCAAGGAACCTCTGCTCATGCACAACATTTCTCATATATTACTCATCATGAAGAAGGTACACTTCCATCAAGCTTATTATGGCATGCTAGATTTGGACATTTAAACTATGACAGTCTCCACTTATTGAAGAAAAATGGTGTTGTTGGTTTGCCTACAATTCCTAGGAAACATAAGCAATGTGATGCTTGCATTCTAGGAAAGCATAGCAAAAAGTCTTTTCATGATTCACATTCAAGAGAACATAGGAAGCTTGAACTCATTCATTTAGATTTATGTGGTCCAATGCCTGTTCCTTCTGCAAATGGAAATAAATATATCATGGCATTTATTGATGATTACACCAGAATGTGTTGGGTTTATTTATTGAAGAACAAATCTGATGCTTTTCAAACATTCAAGAATTTTCATAAATGGATTGAAAATGATGCACAATCTCATATTGGGTCTATTCGCACTGATAATGGAAAAGAATATACATCAAATGAATTTGAACACTATCTTCGCCAACGTGGGATCAAACATCAAACAACTGTTCCTTATAATCCCCAACAGAATGGTGTAGCTGAAAGAATGAATAGAACAATCTTGAATATGGTACGGTCCATGCTTTTCTTCAAAAATGTAAAGATAATGTTTTGGGCTGATGCTGTTCTATGTGCTGCATATATAAAGAATAGATGTCCATCTAATGCTATAAGAAACAAGACTCCTTATGAATTGTGGTATGGACATGTTCCTTCGGTAAAACATCTCAGGATCTTTGGTTCCACCTGTTATGCTTTGATACCAAAGGTACATAGAAACAAACTTGGTGCTAGAAGTCGTAAGTGTATCTTCCTGGGGTATTCAAACACCTCTAAAGCATACCGCCTCTATGATGAAGTAAATAAAAAGTTTGTTGTATCTAGAGATGTCATTTTTCTTTAATCATCCAAATCTGACAATGTTGCTGAGAGACAACTTGATCGCTTGGATAGATTCGCAAAAACGAAATCATTTCAAGAATTTGATAATCAGATTCCACATCTTGAAGGGGGGATTCCTATACTAGATCAACATGTGGAATCTTCTTCTGAAGAACAATCTCCCCTGCATGAAACTCCAACAACGGATGATGCTTTAAGTGATGTAATTTATAGAATTGGGAGACTCAATCTTGATTCAGTCCCAACTCAATCAACAGAGCAGCCTGGACCATCTCAGAAAGGTCCCCTAAAGTGGCTGACAAAGACACTTGAAAGTGTTCATCCTGATGAAATTGGAAAAACAGGAACCAGAAATTCAAACCGACAAAATGGAGGTGATGTAGATGACTCTAATTCACCCGTTGATATGGATGTTACTTATGATTGTGAATTGAACTTGTCTACAGATTTTGAACCAAATTCCTTCAAAGAAGCTGCTTCTCATGATGAATGGAAAGAAGCGATGCAAAAGGAGTATGATGCTCTCATAAAGAATGGCACTTGGACGCTGGTTGACCCTCCATTTGGAACCAAACCAATTGGCTACAAGTGGGTCTACAAGAACAAGTACAAAGCTGATGGCTCACTTGACAAGCACAAAGCTAGGCTTGTGGCAAAAGGTTTTGCACAAAAGGAAGGGGTCGATTATGAGGAAACTTTTGCCCCCACAACAAAATGGGCCACCATCCGGACACTCTTTGCACTAGCAGCTCAGAACGGTTGGAAAGTCCATCAAATGGATGTAAAAACTGCATTCTTGAATGGAGATCTAAAAGAGAATGTTTTTATGTCCCAGCCTGAAGGATTTGCTGTGAAAGGACATGAACATAAAGTATGCAAACTTGTGAAGTCCTTGTATGGCCTCAAACAAGCACCGTGAGCCTGGTATGAAAAACTAACTGAGCATCTTCTGAAACTCAACTTCAATCATTTTGGTCTTGATGATGCAACTTTGTTTGTCAAGAAAGTTGGAAAAACAGTTTTGTATCTTGTGGTATATGTAGATGATCTTTTAATGACAGGGAACAATGAAAGCTACATTGCATCCATAAAGAAGGAATTGGGGAAAAGTTTTGAAATGACTGATTTGGGCTATGTTCATTACTATCTTGGCATTGAAGTAACCCAACATCCAAAAGCCATATTTCTTTCTCAAAATAAATACATTGGAAATTTGTTAAACATATTTGGCATGACAGAATGCAATCCTCTTTCTACTCCAGTGGAACAAAACTTAAAGCTCACATCTATTGAAGGAAAGGAATTTGAGGATGCAACAAAGTATAGACAGCTCGTAGGAAGTCTCATCTACCTCACTACTACCCGACCAGACATTTCATTTACTGTTGGAATCCTCTCCAGGTTCATGCAAAAGCCTTGTGAGGGACATTTGATCTGAATTTGAAACTACTTGAAATTTGTTTGCAAGGTATTCAATTCAGAATTAAACATGTTTAAAAGATTTCCATGTCTTGCAGAAAGAAAACACATGAAATTTTCAGCTGTTCATGACCCATTTAAGCATAGCAGAGTTATTCCTTTTACTATTTAACACATTAAAATGAATTTGTTCTGCAAAATAAATCAACCAAAAATGCAAAAGAAGTTGATAAAGCAGTTCACCCCCTCCAGGGCTATGTCTGCTGGGTCCAAAGCTCCCAACCAGGCTTGTCCTTGTTTCTATTAAATGCTAAAATTGAAAATACAGCTGAATAGAAGCATCTACAGGAGAAATAGATGGTAAAAATGGATTTAGAACACTTGAATCCTTCAGGATTGACTATTGGATCACTTCCAATGGATACCTGCAACCTTATACAGTCTTCACAAAACTGGGCCCTGGTGGCTCCTAGAACTTTCACGGCTCCAAAACCTCTGCAAAATGACCTCAGATGGCTGTCAAACTGCACCAATGGCTTCAGAAAGTCGAAAATACCCAAAATAAAAAAAAATTCGTCCAAAACAGACTTTCCTAGCCAAAGTTATGGCCATTTAAAGTTTCTCCAGTTTGCCCCTAGAAAAACTCCAGCTAACTTTAGTTAACTCCAGATAGCTCCACCAATTATGGCGGGTCCGCCAAATTTGGTGCTCCTGCCAAAATTCCGCCAACTTAACTACAGTTACATTTAATGTTTGGTGGTTGCCTCGGATTTCGTGCCCAGCGGAATATTCCTTTTTTAATTTTTTTTGAAAAATTAAAATTTCTAATGTTATGGACAAATTCTTCTTTTTGCCATAACTTCCTCGTACGGCGACCGTTTTTCGAACCATTTGTGGCGCCGGAATCAGGAATACGAGCACTTTCCAGTCATTCAACTTTGAACCAGTTCTAAGCACTTTAAATATTAAGCATTTTACGACACTTAGGACATGAGCACCTGATCAACATTGGTCTGCTGCAAAAAGAGTTCTAAGGTACTTGAAGGGAACTCAAGACCTTGGAATCAAGTATACACAGGTGGATGACTTCAGCTTGATTGGATACTCTGATTCAGACTTCGATGGAGACAAAGAAACTGGGGTATCTACTTCAGGATATGCTATGAGTCTTGGATCAGGAGCTGTCTCCTGGAGATCACGCAAACAATCAGCTCCAACAGATTCCACAACAGAAGCAGAATACGTGGCAGCAGCTGAAGCAACGAAAGAAATTGTGTGGCTCAGGAAAATTCTTGAAGATTTGCAGGTAAAACAAGTACAATCAACTCCACTCATGATTGATAACACCTCTGCAATAAAGTTGGCCAAGAACCCAAAGTTCCATGATCGAACAAAGCATATCAATACTAAATATCATCTGATTCGACATCATGTTGAGGCCAAAACAATCCATCTCCGTCATTGTTCCACAAATGAGAAAATTGCAGACATCTTCACCAAAGCACTTGGAAGGGAAAAGCTTGAACGATTCAAAATGATGCTTGGACTCACCAACATCCCTTCAGATTAAGGGGGGGAATGTTGACACCTAATCTTCATGATTGGGAATTTTATGTAAATAAATAAATTGGGAAGGTGAACAGTCATCGGGAGATGAACTGAACAATCACTCCCTATAGTATATAACAATGGGTTACCTATAGAATATACACGAATCAGTTTTTTCTGCCTTTGGAGAGTTACTGACTGGCCTGACACAGTGGAAACACTCCTTCCTTAGTTGTCTTCCTAGATTTGCTCTGAGTTTTTTGTGTTGAGTTGACCATTGGATCTACTATCCTTAGTATGTGTTTTCTTATTCTATCTATCGGTATCTCAAACACAGTGGGGACCCCTTGACTTCTCAATTTGTACTAATTGTTATACTTCGGGGTTAGACCATCACTTGGAGGCTCCTTCTCAGTGGTGGTTTTCTGGCTTTTGCACAAACACATATACATGTTTACTAGATGCCCAGTACTTGGGGCTTCATCAGATGCAACATCTTCTTGATCTTCATCATTGGGCTCAGCCTATTCATTAGCCATGATTCCTTTGGACAACTGTGTGGCCATGATTCTCATCATATGGTTCAACTCTGGGCAAGTTCTTTCTGAATTGTGTTCACGGTGGAACGAGAAGTACAAGTATGTTGCCAGCATGTCAAGGTTAAACACCAGGTTAGAGCTCTACGCAAATCTGGTTGGTTAGCTATTGTTGTTTCCTAAAGATGCATTATTCTTTGGCGGGTACCTGGAAGGCCTGCTGCTCGCGATTGTCTTTCTTGTCCATTGTTTGAGTTCAACAACTTTGATAGTCAGGGACTTGAGGAGACGACTAAGGCTTTCAATGTCACTTGCTTCCTTTTCCTTAACCTTACTCACAGAGGCCCGAGACCTCTTGCCCATGTCCTTGGAGTCCTTAGTGGATTTTTCATCTGCAATGACTCCAATACTGTGCAGGTCTTTCTCCACGATAATAATCTCTTCACAATTTTATATCAGGTTTTGTCTCACAGCTCACTTTACGAACTGCGCAATATTGGTCGGCAGGGTGGACATGTAGTAGTTGATGGTGATGGAATCATGAGTTTTAGTGTCTACTGAGAACTTGTTCAGAATTCAGTTAAACCTCTGATTGAAATCATTTACCTTCTCTTTCTGCTCCATCTTGAGACTACCTAGCTCCTTTAGCAACCTGGCGGGGGTCTTGTCTTCAGAAAATTTTTCAAGAAAGATCCTTTTGAACACCCCATAGTTCTGGATGGAATTTGGTGGAAGGTTGTGGTACCATACAACTTCTCTGCCATCCAAGGTACATGGAAACAATTTGCATGCAACGTCATCATAGCATACCTCGAGTGTCTGCAGATGTAGGTAGAACATTTCTAAGTGGTCTTCCACCTTCACTATTTTTTCGGGGTCATGCTTCATTAAAATCTTCTCTACATGTCTCAACATCCTGTGCAGGACACCGGGAAGTGCCAATGGGCCCTGATTCATCCATTCTAGATTATGGTCATCCATGTTGTCCTCTTCGTCTTCCTACTCCTCTTCTTCTAAATCTAATGGTTTGTCCTCTGAATCTATTGGTTCATCTTCACCTCCACCTCCTACATTGCCTTCCCCTTCGCCTCCTGTGACAGAACTTAAGCCAAGAGTAAGAGGTCTTCTTCTTCTTCCTTTCGAAAGATTGGAGGTTCCTCTTCTTTTTCCACAGATTCTGCTAGCTCTTCAAGAGTGGCAAATATTTCTTCTTCCATAGATGAAACTACCACTCCTGTGGGAGTAGTCTTGTGCTTCTTTTGAGAGTATAGAAGAGTGTACACTCCTGGAATCAGTCCAACAACTTTAGTGAACTAACGGGTGATAGGATGGACATCTGAGACATGGAAAGAATTTACATGCAACGTCATCATAGAATACCTCGAGTGTCTGCAAATGTAGGTAGAACATTTCTAAGTGGTCTTCCACCTTCACTGTTTTTCAGGGTCATGCTTCATTAAAAGCTTCTCTACATGTCTCGGCATCCTGTGCAGGACACCGGGAAGTGCCAATGGGCCCTGATTCATCCATTCTAGATTATGGTCATCCATGTTGTCCTCTTCGTCTTCCTACTCCTCTTCTTCTAAATCTAATGGTTTGTCCTCTGAATCTATTGGTTCATCTTCACCTCCACCTTCTACATTGCCTTCCCCTTCGCCTCCTGTGACGGAACTTAAGCTAAGAGTAAGAGGTCTTCTTCTTCTTCCTTTCGAAAGATTGGAGGTTCCTCTTCTTTTTCCACAGATTCTTCTAGCTCTTCAAGAGTGGCAAAGATTTCTTCTTCCACAGATGAGACTACCACTCCTGTGGGAGTAGTCTTGTGCTTCTTTTGAGAGTATAGAAGAGCGTACACTCCTGGAATCAGTCCAACAACTTTAGTGAACTAATGGGTGATAGGATGGACATCCGAGATATGTTGTTATGAGATTTCATGTTCTGGCCTGGGAGGTGAGAAATTACCAAGTTCATAGTTTCTTGTAGGGGAGAGGGAGTGAGTGTTACTTCCTTGACCAGATAATGAATGTGTTGGGTCGGTGGGAATATCAACCATAAACTGTTGGCTTCCATCCTTCTAGCACCATAAATGTTGATGGTGTTGGACTCACCAACATTCATGGGATCTTCTCAGTATGAAGTCCCAATGAGATCTCACACCATTTGGTATAGGAGTCCCATTCGGTACAATGGTCGGGTTTCCATTTAATTCAAGATTTTCCTTAGCTCTTGTTGTTCAGCACATCAGAGTGTTATTCTATTGTCTTTAAAAAGCAAGGTGAGTATGCCTGGTGAGTGCATAATGTAACTTTTGTCTCAGTTCTCTTACTAGAACAAGAGAGAGTAAAGTGAGCTTCTAAGTGAGAGGTAATAGTACCACCTAGGAAGAGACACATGCGAACCGGAAAGGTTTGTCCAACATCTTGTGGAATATTCCACAACAGATGTGGCAGTTGTTAAAACCGAGGTGAAGGGGACAACACGTACACCACCCAACAGAGTAGTCCACACGGATGTGACGGTTGTTAAAAACCAGAAAACAAAAATGGTCTGTTGAGTATCCCGCGGAGTAGTCCACAAGGTTGTGACAACGCTGATAACCAATATACAAGGATGGTTTGTCTAGTATCCTGTGGAGTAGTCCACAGGGATGAGACAATAGTGATAAATAGTACAACACAATCCCAATAATGTAAGTACTAAAATAACCGAAGTAGTTCAACTATCTTAGTACAGGTCAAACAAACATGCATTACAAATGCCGAAAGAATAGTCTTACAAACATCTATAAAACATGCATGAAAATGTGTTGGCCTTAACAAGCTTCTGAATTAAGAAAACGTCCTAAGACACATCTGTACACCATACATCACTAGTCCCAGTAGTGGGACGTTGGAGCCACTCCTCGCTCCTCAAAGAATTGACTATAAAATCTCAAGGCTATGTTGGAGGAGCCAAGGTGAAAATTCCTTGCTCATACAATGGGAGGGGTATATATAGCCAAGGGTGATGCTTGACCCTTATGACTCTTGGACTACCCTCATGATTTTTCAACTTCCTATGACTTTTCAACTAACATGACTCTTCATCTTCATGTGTGTGTCCATTGGATGTCCACTTTACATTACATTCAATTTCAACAGATATGGCCCATAGTAGAGATGTGGCCTTGACAACTCATGACACAACTTGACATGACACTGCTGACATGTACTAGCTGGTTGTGATGTCCATGTCAATTTTTTGCACTTCTAAGTGATGGATGTACTCTCGGGTGTACTTTGTCTTCTCCTTTGCATGGCTTGATGTTGCGGGGTCTTCAATGGTCTTGGTTTTGCAAGATGGTTATATGCATGTGTTCCTTGCACTTGATCTTGGATGTGCTTCTTTCGTCCATCTAGCTGCAAGTAAGTCTTCTAACATGTGTGCTCCTTCTTCATCTCGTTCGTCATCTCACCATGGTCCATCAATGTACATGTTCTTGTAATTCACTCATGATGTGACGACATCAAATCCAAAATATCCTTGTCTAAGATGCATGCATTATTTTCTGTATTTCGAGCCCGAAATAGATGACAAGCTGGGAAGAGGGCCAAAAGTTGTGCAATGTGCAGTTCCAGGTGACAAGGAGGTGGATTGGTTATTGAGACTGCGCAGAGCGCAGTTCAGGCTTGGCTAGAAACTTCGGGCCACATTCTTCACTGTCGGGGAAAACTGCGTAAAGGCCACTAGGAAGCAAGATTTCGTAGTTGAGGACACCAATGGTAGCTTGCAAGGTGGGACCCTAAGGTACACCTCTGTGCAGTTTCTAGAGGGAAGAGAAGTGAGTCCCGAACAGAGGACAGTTCTGCATAGTTTTTTAGAGCAGTGAGTCCCGACTGAGGGAGGTCACTAGGAGGACACCTCTGCGCAATTTCTAGGATCAGTGTAGGCTCTGCAGGATGCAGGGTTCTAGCAAGCGGGAAGGAGGCTTGATAACTGATCTTGCGAAGTGTGTAGTTCAGGTTGGGCTTTGAGGCAGTTTCTGCACAGTTTTGGGAGGAAGAAAGACTGCTCACCTCTAGGATTGTGCAGTGCAACTGACCCGAACGATAGCCTCAAGCACTACACAATTCCAGACAATAGAGAAGCACCACTGAGGGCTGATACTGAATAGTGAAGCTCAGTCGGGGTCCAGTGAGGGAGGGGTTGTCCAGTCAGAAGTATTTTTATGGAAATGGCTAAGTGCAAGAGCATCTGTGAGGACTTGTTAAAATTGGAAACTAGGGCCAAAATCCATGTGGGTCATCTTATTCATGGCTGATAATATTTTTATTAGATTCCTCTCCTCGAGAGGTGTAGGATTGATCTAAAGATCATCCGATTCCGATAGGTATTTATGGAGATATGAATTTATTTTGATTATGGAATAATTATCAAGCCGACCAGTAACTCATGTAGGCTCAGAAACCCAACAAACGCATCTATTCATCATCAACATTTGTGTATAAATATAGGAGGACTTTCCTCATTTTCACACTCTCATCTCATCTCATCACATCTCTCTCTCTCTCTCCTGCGCAGAAAATAGGCTCTTCTCCTACTGTGCAGAAAGGGACTCTTCTCTCACACGTGTGGAAGGAAGACACAGAATTTAGGGCTGCAACTGCAGATCGGAAGTTTGACCAGCATTGACCATCAAACTCTCTCTCAGAACTGCACTGTAGGTGGAACTGACTCTCCTCGGAAGGCCGTACATTTTGGTGAAGGAATCAAGTTGATCCGACGATTGGTTTGCAAGATATTGTCTACCCTAGTTTGGTTGATCTAGGGTTTGTTGAATTGAGGCTTCTATGATCCATAATAGTTGAAAGAATAACTTCGGCGTAAATCACATGTAGACATACATTTGTCAACATACATGAAGGGTGTCTACTTGATCCCTTGTTCTTGTGGGACCCCCTATATTGGGGAAACAGGGCGCTCCATCCGTCAAAGGATCTGCGAGCATGCGACCGACCTGAGACATGGGAGATCCAAGTCTTCAGCATTAGCTGAGCATGTGGAAAAGACCAAGCATCAGGTGTGTATTGAGGAGGCCAAGGTTGTTGCCAAAGTTGCTCAGTTCCACCATCGTAAATTGAGGGAAGCTATTGAGATTGAAAAGAAGCCGAGAAATCTCAATAGAGATGATGGCTGGAAAATTAGTAGGTGCTGGATTCCAGCACTCTCTTCTTAATAGGTTTTTCTGCCCCCTCCTCTTTTTTTTTTTTTTATGTATATATGCAACATTAACAATATTTAATAAATAATTTAAATAAATAAATAAATTACCTTTTTAAGCTAACCTTTGAATTATTCTATTATTTATATAGTATTTTATCCTAACTTTATAATTTATATTATAATATATATAAATTATATATATATATTTGATTATTAATAGATAAACTATTAAATTACTTTTTTAAACTAACCATTATAAATTATTATTAAATTAATAAATGAAAATTCTAATTTTAATATATATATATATATATATATATATAATAATTATTAAATAATTTAAGTAAATAAATAAATTATCTTTTTAATCTAACCATTAAAATTATTTTATTAATCCTAACTTTGATCTTAATAACCTAATATTATAAATACATAAATAAATAAATAAATATATAAATAATTTAAATAAAAATAAATTACTTCTTCAACCAACCATTAAAATTATTTTATATATTTTTAACTAATTTCCATAAATAATAATAATTAAAAATAAACTAACCATTAAAATACTCGTCACTTAACAACTTAATATTATGATTTTAATTTATATATATATATATATATATATATATATATATATATATATATATATATAATAATAATTATGAATTAATTTAAATAAATAAATAAATTATTATTATTATTATTATTGTTATTATTTTTTTATTATTATTATTTATTTATTTATTTCTTTTTATTTTTTTTAACTAACCATTGAAATTATTTTACTTATTAATCCTAACTTTTATCTTATTAACCTAATATTATAACTTTAATATATATCTATATATATATATATATATATAAATATAAACAATCAAATTTCTTTTTAAATCAACCATTAATATTAATTTATTTATGTATTTTTACCTAATTTAACTTATTTCCATAAATAATATTAAGATAAATAATAATAAAAATAAAAATAATATTAAATTAATAAATAATAATTAGACCTGGGTCCTAAGGTCAAAATTAGCCGTTAGTCAATTTAGTTGTTGGAGACTCTGCTCAAACTATTTATCATGCTAAGCTGGATCTGTTTCTTCAACTTGTCCTAACGATGAACCACACTAGTTGGTTCGAAACGCGTCGACAAATGTATGTCTACATGTGATTTACGCCGAAGTTATTCTTTCAACTAGGTTTTGTTGCTATTGATGTAAATTAGATCTATATACTATTTCTCTCTACTGAATTATTGAAGATAAAGGAAGATTTGATTAAATGGTTTCCCCACATTGGGGTTTGTCCCTAGCTAGCCGCCACATCTTGTGTCCCTTGTCTTGGCTTGTTTTTTGTCAATTGTTTAATGTTCTATCTGCACTTTACTTTATGTACATGTGATTGCTAATCTATGGATAATAATAAGAAAGATAAGTAAACTGCTCTAAGCATAGAACACACCATAACTTAACATGGTATCAGAGCTAAGGTGAAGACAAAGCCCGAGCAAAAGCAAGAGCAAGAGAAGATTGGCAAGTTTATCCTAAAAGAACTATGGGGTCCTCAACACTCTTCCCCACCAAAGACAAGCTCTGTGAGAAGTCTGACTAGCACAGATGGAAGATATCTCTCGATCTAACCTTAGAAGATCAAGGAGTGTTGGACCATGTGAGAGGCAATATTGTTGAGCCTCCATCAAATGCACCCATTGTTGCTGGGAACAAATGGAAAACTGGTGAAGTCAAAACAAATAATATCATCTGGGACTCTATCGACAAGCACTTGGTGGCCTACATCTCTGACCTGAACACCTACAAGGAAATCTACGATAGACTAGTGAGTTTATTTAAATTTAACGATGCAAATCAAGTTTTGTTTCTTAGAAATAAGCTGAAGGAAATTAAGAAGGGAAACTATGAGAGCATGCAAGCATATTTCTTAAGAATCACCGAGATCAAGAACGATTTCCTATCTATTGGGGAGATCATTACTGATAGAGAAATGACACTCATGACTCTTGGAGGATTACCATCCGAATGGTACGTGTTCAGGACTACTCTTCTCAACAATAACATAATTCTTGGATTCGAGGAATTAATTGCAAGATGCATTCAAGAAGAAACAAGGATAGAAGAGCAAGAAATGCCCATGCCTAAAGGTTCTCCTACTGCCTTTTCTTCTCATGCTAAGAAAAGAAATAATTCCAAGACTAAATAAAAAAGAAAGGATGGACCTAAGGGTGGAAGAAAATGACGATGTTACATTTGCGATAAAGCAGGTTACTGTGTAAGAGAATGCCCTCATAGAAGGGACTCACACCAGGACAGTGATCAAAATTCCTCTCATGGCAATCAAAGGAATGGCAAATCTAATAGCAAAGGTAAAAGGAGTACTGGAAATCAAGGAAGAAGACAACCATCAAGAAGGTTAGAAATTCCAGGTATGAATCTAACACTGTTGACAATAAGCAGGATGAATATTATCTACCAGCTGCTCTATCTACCTCTGCTCCTTCAAACTCAATGGGAATTTGGCTCATTGATAGTGGTGCCTCAAGGCACTTCACTGGTTACAAAGAAGTTCTCCATAATCTGATAAAGAAAGAAACTAACCTGGAAATTGTCCTTGGAGATAATATGAAATATCTCGTGAAAGGTGTAGGCAATGTCTCTCTTAAATTGAATCAAAGTAATACAATCCACTTATAGGATGTATTATATGCACCTAACCTCAAAAAGAACCTGGTGTCCATCTCGACAATGGAAGACAAAGGCTACAAGGTGACCTTCAGTGATGGCAAGGTATGTGTATGGAAAACAATGTTAAAGATGTCTTTACTCTTGGGTTTCGAGTTGATTCATTATATCAGGTCAGTGGAAGTCCGCTAGGTGTCATGTCTTGTGACACATCTCTTCAGTTCGAACTTTGGCATCAGAGGTTTTCCCACCTTCATTATAAAGCTCTACCCGATGTAAGACAAATGGTGACAGGGATGCCCAAATTCTGAGTAGAGAAAGAAGGTGTATGTCCGGGATGTGCCGAAGGAAAGCTCAAAAGGGGACCATTCCCCTCAAGCCAAAGCAAGACCTCCAATATATTACAGTTGGTTCACTCAGACATATCAGGTATGATGCCTATGAACTCCTTGGGAGGATATTCATATTACCTTACTTTTACAGATGACTATTCTCAAAAGACTTGGATATACTTCTTGAAAAAGAAGGATGAAGTATTCTCTTGGTTTCGACACTTCAAAGCCTTGGTCGAGAATCAAACCGAAAAGAAGATCAAGATCTTAAGGCCTGATAATGGGACTAAATATGAATCTAACGAGTTTCATTACTTTTGTAAAGAGGTTGGCATTAAGAGGGAGACTACTAAACCATATACTCCTGAATAGAATGGTGTGGCGAAAAGGAAGAACCGTATGATTGTCGAAGTTGTCTGTGCCATGCTCCATGATCAAAGACTTCCAAAGTTTCTATGGACTGAAGCTACAAACACCACCGTATATGTACAAAACTGATGCCCTCATCAAGCATTGGGTTCCAAGACTCCTGAAGAAATGTTCACCAGTAAGAAACCTGACGTATCTCATTTTAGAATTTTTGGAAGCCCTATATATTTTCACGTGCCGAAGGAATAAATTGGGTGCATCTAAAAAGAAAGGAATCTTTGTGGGCTATGGTGAAAATACTAAGGGCTATAGAATCTATGTAGTCGGTCAAAGGGAAGTTGTGATTAGTCATGATGTCACCTTTGATGAAGATATGGCTCTCAGCAAGGTGAACAATCTTCCTACTGTGAGGAGCTCTCAAGAAGCTGAAACCAGGGAACTGATAGAAAAGGATGATGTAACAATGTCCAATGTGGAAGAACCCATGGATCCTATTGATCCTCCTCCACTTGAGCCTTCCTCTTCTAGGAAGAGGCCTTCATGGCTTAGGGGGCTACTCAATGATGCTGAAGGACACACTGCACCCCGAGGAACCTTCTGTGAAAGTAAGAAACCTAACAGGTATCAGGGATACCTAACCATCATGAGCAAGATTATTCAAATTGAGCCTTCATCATTCTCAAATGTCGTCAAGCATCAAGTATGGAAGGATGCTATGACCGAAGAATATGAGTCTATTATGAAGAATGATGTCTGGGAAGTAGCTCCCAGACCGCAGGACAAGACAGTTGTCACTTCTAAATGGATTTACAAGATAAAGCATGTAGCAGATGGAAGTACGGAAAAGTATAAGGCTTGTTTTGTCGCTCGTGGCTTCTCCTAGAAGGAAGGTATAGACTGTGATGAGATATTTGCACTTGTTGCCAGATATACCACCATCCAATCGATCATAGCTCTTGTGGCTTCACAAGGGTGGAAACTAAATTAGATGGATGTTAAGACCGCGTTCTTGCATGGTTCAATCAAAGAAGAGGTCTACGTGGAGCAACCCAAAGGATTTGAGATTTATGATCGAAAATCTCATGTATGCAGGTTGAAGAAGGCTCTTTATGGGCTGAAGAAAGCACCTTGAGCATGGTATGAGAGGATCGATAGCTACTTGATGAAGCTGGAATTCACTAGGAGTGAAGCCAATCCTAACCTTTACTTTAAGGTTGACTATGAAAAGCCTCTCATACTGGTGCTATATGTGGATGACCTCTTTCTAACAGGTGCAGACCCTCTCATTCACAAATGTAAGAGGGAGTTGGCTTCTGAATTTGAAATGAAGGAACTAGGACTGATGCACTATTTCCTAGGACTTGAAGTTTGGCAAAAGCCAAGGGAAATTTTCCTATCTCAAGGAAAATATGTGGTGAAGATATTGGAAAGATTCAATACGGTGGACTGCAATCCTGTTACTACCCCGATGGAGCTTGACTTTAAGAAGTTAAGTGGTATTGCTGCTGGACCTGTTTTACGGAATGCCACTGGGTATCGTCAACTCGTCGGAGCATTAATGTTCTTAGTGAATTCCTGTCCAGATATATGCTTCGCAGTCAACACATTGAGTCAACATATGGTTGAACCTCACCACATATATTGGATTGGTGCCAAGAATCTGTTGAGATATCTTCGTCGCACAATAACTTATGGGTTAAGATACACTACCGGAGATGTGAGACTACTTGGATACACTGATGCTGATTGGGCAGGCAATGTGGTGGACCGAAAGAGCACTTCCATGTGTTGTTTCTCCCTGGGATCTGCTTCGATATCCTGGATGAGCAGGAAGCATAAGTCATGGCTTTGAGCACCGCTGAAGCAGAGTATATTAATGCTAGCATGGCCTCCTGTGAGGTAGTCTGGTTGCGAAAGCTCTTCATTGAGCTGTTTGGATTTACATTGGATACCACCGTGATCCTATGTGACAACCAGAGTGGGATTCATTTGTTAGAGAATCCCATATTTCATGATCGCTCCAAGAATATCGATATCAGGTACCACTATATTCGAGATATGGTGCAACGAGGAGAAATAAGGCTCCAACATATCGGTACAAATGAACAGGTCGCCAACATTCTAACAAAGCCCCTAGGAAAGGTCAAATTTTTTACTTTTCGAGAATGACTTGGTTTCGTTCAGAAACCCTATGATGAGGGTCATGTATGATGTATGGAGCTCTTATAGCTCCGAGGGGGGGGCTTCTTGGAGCGACATGTGACCACAGGGGAAAAGAATTAAAACTTTCCCTGTGACACCCCATGGTGACTATGTAGCAGGATGATTAGTTCTCCTGTGAGGTCTGGATGATGTGTTCTCCAAGACTATTATGTAGTAGGATGATTAGTTCTCCTGTGAGGTCTAGATGATGTGTTTTCCATGAAGATTATGTAGCAGGATGATTAGTTCTCCTGTGAGGTCTGGATGATGTGTTCTCCATGACGATTATGTAGCAGGATGATTAGTTCTCCTGTGAGGTCTGGATGATGTGTTCTCCATGACGATTATGTAGCAGTATGATTAGTTCTCCTGTGAGGACATGATTGATTAGTTTTCCTGTCGAGGCATCCTACCCATGCAGTCTGGGACTCATGGGAAGTACCTCTCATCTGATCATTAAGCAGGGAAATGAGGATAGGGACTATAGTAGTACCAATGGATGCAGCGCTGTATCTACCGTACTCCCTATGCTAGGATGACCTTCATTGAATTGGGATCAATGATATTGGTCTGGGACTAGTGGTAGGAGTTGTACCCACTATGACACTGACCTCAGGTCGGTTGAGGACTAGTTTGGGACCAGTGGTACACACTCTGAGACTGACTTTGAGTCAGTGGAGGATGGTATGATACATCCTCGATCATTTCTCCCTCTTCATAATTTGGACAAAGCAGAGCAAAGAAAGGTAGAGCAGAGCAGAGTGGATCAGAACAAGGCAGATCAGAACAGAGCAGCGCAGGCAGAATAGAGCAGAGCAGAGCAGGGGTCAAGTTGTATAGGGTAGTGCATTTGATTGATGAATAGTAGCGATCGACAGACGAATTGCAGATGGAGTTCTCCCTAGTTAAGAGGGAGTGTTAAAATTGGAAACTAGGGCCAAAATCCATGTGGGTCATCTTATTCATGACTGATAATATTTTTATTAGATTCCTCTCATCGAGAGGGGTAGGATTGATCTAAAGATCATCTGATTCCGATAAGCATTTATGGAGATATGATTTTTTTTTTATTATGGAATAATTATCAAGCCGACGAGTAACTCATGTAGGCTCAAAATCCCAACAGACACATCTATTCATCATCAAAATTTGTGTATAAATAAAGGATGACTTTTCCTCATTTGCACACTCTCATCTCATCACATCTCTCTCTCTCTCCTACGCAGAAAAGAGGCTCTTCTCCTACTGTGCAGAAAGGGACTCTTCTCTCACACATGTGGAAGGAAGACATAGAATTTAGGGCTGCAACTGCAGATCAGAAGTTTGACAAGCGTTGACCATCAGACTCTCTCTCAGAACTACACTGTAGGTGGAACTGACTCTCCTCAGAAGGCCGTACATTTTGGTGAAGGAATCAAGTCGATCCAACAGTCCATTTGCAAGATATTGTATGCCCTAGTTTGGCTGATCTAGGGTTTGTTGCTGCTGATGTAAATCAGATCTATGTACTATTTCTCTCTGTTGAATTATTGAAGATAAAGGAAGATTTGATTAAAGGTTTTCCCCACATTGGGGTTTGACCCTGGCTAGCCACCACATCTTGTGTCTCTTGTCTTAGCTTGTTTTTTGTCAATCGTTTAATGTTTTATCTGCACTTTACTTTATGTACATGTGATTGCTAATCTGTGGATAGTAATAAGAAAGATAAGTAAACTGCTCTAAGCATAGAACATACCATAACTTAACAGGACTCGACATTGTGATCACACGCTTAGCATACTTCGATAGCATGAAAACACTGACCACCGAGACAACATAACAAAGCATGACCTTTCGTGGGACTGTCTAGTTCTGAAAGCGATAAGTGAAGCATTTGAGATAGACCTTTGGATGACCATGACGAAACTTGTGCAACAATGCTTACAACTTTGTGTATGAGAGAGAGGAGTGTTCACAAAGCTAAGACAACCCAAACACACAAAGACAAACCTTTGAAATCACCAGAAAAAGATCACAAGTATGAAAAAGCAGTCAACATGTCAAAAGATGACATTTGGTTAAGCAAGAAAAAAGGTGAAAAGACTCTAAAGGAGCTCAAGGAATGAGCTCGAGAGTTTACAACCATCAAAGGAAGAAACAAGGAATGCTCTGAAATTTGAGTGCAAGCCAAAATTTTGGAGGGTGTTGCAGCACTACAACACTTCCATTTTCTAAGGTGTCAACATTTTCGATTGAGTGATGTTAGGAGGAGTAGCATGATGCTTTTTATAGTTGTCAATGACCACTCTCTTAGCATCCATATTTTTACTTTGAATTTTCCTTTCTAGGATGAAAGCATGCTCTAGGATTTAGAATCAAAGGACATATTTCATGTTCAATGCTTTTCTTTAAAGTTCCAATAAAGAGATTTGATAGTTTAACCTCTAACATGTCATTTACCCTAAGACTTAGTTTAGACTTATTGAATGTGCTTTGCAATTGGAACCTTTTGTCGAAAATTTATCAATTGAATTAAGAATGTGTTTCTCTTAATATCCTCATAATGTGCTACTAATCCATATTAAAAAATGGACCAAGATAAAATAGAATCATGTTTCCATGAATAAAGCCATTGATATTCTACCAATTGATCATTTTCTAAATACAAGGATGCAATAGTTACCTATTCAAAGGTTGAAACTTGGTGTAGATAAAATAATTTCTCCATTTGGAATATCTATGTTATAGGATCTTTACCACCAAGCTTCCTCATATCAATATTTGGAATGTAGTTCCTTAGTGCTGATTAGAAGCCATATTGATGTGGGTCTTAGAGTGGTGAATGATCATGATTATGAGATTCAATATTTGTGCTCTCCTTATGTGATAAAGTACCCCCATGTGATTGAGTCTCAATACAATAAATTTTGTTTCCTTATTTTCATGATTTCTTTGGATCTACATATCCCTTTTATATAACCTCTATAAGAGAATGATTTCTATGTAATTCATGGATTTTCGTATTTCTTGTATTTCTTCCTTATTTTCATTCATGGACTTTTGTATTTTTTGTATTTCTTCCTTATTTCATCCATCATATTTTTCATTCGATCTTCCATTCCTTTTTAATGTATTCCTAAGAACATGATAAATCTACTTGTGTCAACATATTACCACTCATTTCATCAACTCGGTTCTTTAATTGGGTCAACCTGCTTTCTAAGGCTTCACTTTCTTTAGATGTCATGTTTGAATTTATATGAGTACTAGTAGTATTTATTGGAGAACCCTTTTACATGTGAGATAATAATTATGTTCTTCTTTATCACAAATTTTAAATCTCCAAAAATAGATCTTTTAGTAAAAACTTATACCACTTGTAAGTTATGTACCTTTGAACCTTAATTTGGAGATTAACTAGATGGATGACCTTAGTGAAGATATATCTCTAAACTTTGAGCCTTTCCGAGTCTAAAATTTTAGACTGTAACACTCTATTATGACTCTTTTCATAGTTTGAAACTCATTAAAAAAAGTGATAGCAAAAGTGCCAAAGTGACATTTTTGGGACTAATTTCAAGACCAGTGAAAAACATTAACTTCACCAATATACATATCATAAAATGTAATGAATAAAAATAAAAATAAAATTCCATATGTAATTCATTATGTCATCTCAGGATTATGAAAATTTCAGTGTTTGAAACTTCACTTCAAAAAGTTATAAGATCAACATATTTGTTTTACCTACAACATACCTTGGTTGTTAACTCCTCTCTCTGGAATCAATCGCCTTCCATGAAGTGGCATTCAGTCCATTCCTAAACTCCATAGGTTATCAAAGTATCCTAGACAAGGATGATTTTCAATAAAAAATCTAATTTGGTTAGGAGTTGTTCATCCTAATTATAACCATAGTTAACAATAATTGTGATCTCAAAAGGAGAATTATAGCTCTAAAAACCTATTTTTGCATCAAAACTTGCAAACTTAACCATTGAAAAATAGTGCCACTTGCAACTATCACTTAGATTTAATGATTTAATGATCAATATGATTTGTTTGAAACTTTCTAAAAATTGAGTTTTACTTCCAAAAGTCACTATCTATCCATTTTCCTTATACCATGGGGATGGAGATTATTCCCCTGGCAGATTACATAGTTTATCTGAAACAAACTTGAAAAAAATCATTTCTATTTATACACAATGTATTATATGGTTTATCCAAAACATCCTTGAAATTTTCATTTTTAATTGAGATCATGCAAAAAAAAAATCCACAAAGTGCATCTGACATGTAACTACCAATAAACTTCTGGCTATTTATACACAATGTATTATATGGTTTATCCAAAACATCCTTGAAATTTTCATTTTTAATTGAGATCATGCAAAAAAAAATCCACAAAGGACATCTCACATGTAATTAACAATAAACTTGGGGGTTACCATATGTCATCCTCTCATAGCTTGAGTCACGGTTTTTCAAGTTCAATCAATTTCACATTTTTTGGATTAACCAATTGAATTGCACCGAAATATATTTACCAAATTTTAATCTAAAACTTTATTTAAAAAAAATTATTATACACCTCATTTCCACAATAAAGATTAAATAATTGTGAATTTTTGTACAATTTGCTGACTAATCTATTTCCATAATCAGGGAAAAGGCCACTATGGTGTGTCTGTTCAAAGCATACACACAACCACCACTACTAAGCTTGTGGGATTAACATTTAAAGCCATTGCAAGTTGTTGAGAAGTTTACATGCAGCTGAATGTATGTTGTTGAGAAGTTTACATGCAGTTGAGAAGTTGACAGTCGTGAATATGATGTTGATGATCACGTCACCAGTTTGTTTTGGTACTTGAAACGTGACCACTGTGTGTCCTCGCACCTGCCATAGTTTTCCACGTTGAACGAAGAATTTAGATAGAAAATCAAAATGAATTACTTTGCAACGGGATGAATAGTGCGTGGAAATTACTCTCAAACTCTCTGTCAATTCTGTGGACTGTGAAGCGAGGGAATCGAAGAGATTTCCATGAAGAGATCCAAAAGTCATCAATATCAATAAAAGTCATCAAAGAGAGGTTAGTTCTTTCATATTTTCAGAAATGTCACTTCCTTTGCATCTCCATGGGACCAACAATGTTGACAAGTATTATCGCGTCCTTCCGTCCTACTGAGTGCTGGTACACCATTCACTTTCTTTCCATGGCCGAAGATGGTCGCCAAATCAATAATATTTATAGTCTTCACGTGGTTGGTTAATGCGTTGTATTTTCTTTCCATCTCTATGGGACCCACAGTGTTGACAATCGAGTTCTTCTTATAAAAATCTTCGTTAGTTACACAACAACAGCCTTGTTATCTGCCACTCATTTGATAATCACAAGTCCACAGAGGCGTGACAGAATGTAGAAGGTAATCATGAAAGGTAGGCTCATGCTTAGATTCTAGAATATTAATAAAAGTCATCAGAGGTGGGCTCATGCTTAGATTTTAGAATATGATTTTGGAGTAGTTTATGGAAGCAGAGGAATCGCTGGGATGGTCAAAAGTGGTAGGAATTGTTTGGATGGTCAAAAGTGGTTGGAATCTGAGCAAAAAAAATAAAAATGCTGTAGATGTAGTGTTTGAATTATGTTTTTGATGGTGGAAATAGATTCAGCACAATCAAAAACTTCCAAAACACCTAAAATAATGAATTTTGACAACTTTTACTTAAATTTACAAAAATCCCTACTAATTTTTTCAAAATATAACTAAATTTCCATAAATTTCAAAGCTAAAAAACATAATCATACAACTATGATTTCAGTTGAAACTTTATCACAAAGATATGGTTAGAGGTAAGTGATGACTTTATCAAAAAAAATATGGTTAGAGGTAAGTGATGGTTATTAAATGTAGGATAGTTTTTATTCTTTATTATTTAATATAATAAAGAAATAATAGGGTGTGGAAAGCACAATCAATTTAATATAAATAGGTGTATTTTCCTGTGTGGCGATGTCTCAGCCCATCAACTTGAAGGTCTCCATCGTGTTGACTTCCGCTTTGCAAGTCTCTCTCACCTTCTGCACTGTCTTCACCTTGAGGAATTGCTTGCACTGTTGGATAGTTAAAAGTGGTTGAAATTTGGGTAAAAAAAAATTATATAGTAATGTTTGAATCATATTTTTTATTGTAATTTATAATTAAGATTTACAAAAATCTCTATCAAATTTTATTAAAATCTTACCAAAATTTCTATAATTTTTCAAACAAAAAATAATTTATTTAAACTAAAGCAATAATTACATACTCATTGCCCGTGGGGCTTGGATTGATGGTGAATGGGTGCACTGTTAAAGCAATCCTTGGGATAGGTCACTAGTTCAAATCCCCATGGGTACTTACCTACCAACAAAAAAATTACACACTCATTTTCCATACACACATCTTGACTTATACAATCTCGCCACACCAGGGAATAAATATAGGATGCAAATACTGTGTAATATAAATAACTGTATTTTTCTTCGTACAAATATGTTTATGTCAAAATCGCAGTGGAAGAGCCCATCTTGACTACTACTCTGATGTGATGTGCCACCATCTTCGCCAAAGCCAAATCTTTGTGGGCTCCCTAAATCTTATGTCAAACCACGCATCTTGACTCCTCCTCCTATGTTGCCGGCTGTCACATCTTCTCTCCTCTGATGTCTCTCAAAGCCAAGACTTTGTGGGCTCCCTAAATCTTATGTCAAACCGCACATCTCGACTCGCAGATCTCGACTCCTCCTCCTATGTTGTCGGCTGTCACATCTTCTCTCCTCTGATGTCTCTCTGCAGCGTAGTTACCAAATTCGAATTCAAATACGTATTCGAATTTGATTTGATATGTATTTGGTTTGATAGGGAAAGATTTGATTATGTAAAATTTAATAAGGAAAATTTTTAAAATATACTTCTAAAGATTAATATATTGTTATTTTTTTTTAAATTAAAATAATTTTTTCTTTGCTGGATGAAATCCAGCAACTACTGCAGAAGCTATCTCCAGCACAGGGGGACTTGCCGGCAGCACAGGCCAAGGTGGATTGTGACAATGAAGACCGAAAGGATTAATTCATGTAGTTCAGTCTGTTTTTTTTAGGATAGCATTTTCTTTTCAATAGTCTTATGTTAGGTTGGAACTTGATTAGTGACTTTTGTTGTGAGGTTTACTTAGCGTGGATTGAAAGACTTATTAATTTTTGCTACTGGATGGCCTATAATAATCTCAGGTGGCCAACAGACTTGGTTTCCCATATGGGCAAGTTGAGGCCACCAAACTGCTGTATATGGATCAACTTGATTTTATATGAATAGAAAAAGAAAGGCACCACCACAGCTTACAAAAAAAAATAAAAATTCTTTACTAAAAAATTTATTTATTTATTTTAAACATGAACTTTTTCAATCTATAATCTAGAAAGAGTGAAAAACAAAATGTATCAAATTTATTGGTATTGCAAATTAAGAAAACATGCAAATTAAATCTAATAATATGAATAACAAAAACTCAAACTTAAATTCAACTTTAAAAAATAGATATTAAATATTAAAAGTAAACTTCAACTAATTAGAACATACTAAAAAAACCTCAATCACTATACTTTTAAGATCTAAATTTATTCAACAATAAATCTGAAGATTAATTTTTGTAATAAATCACAGAAAATGAAACCCTTTTTCTTTAATTTAAATTCCAGACCAACAATTTCTTAAACAATTATCGTCCTATCTCATAATGGCTATCATCAAAATGGAAAAAAATATTTTAAAGTTTTTGGAAATTCTAAATATGTAACTTACCCTCCTCTGTAACTTTTAATACTAAACATACTATTTTTTGTAATTGCATATTATTAAATAGAAAATTTCTAATTTCTATAACAATTTTTAATATATAAATCATTGTTTTTTCAATTTTTGATTTATTAATAAACCCAAACTTATAAAGTCATCCTGAAACAAGTCATTCTGAAAGCGGTGAATGCCCCGCGAGATGGATGTTTTCGTGTACCTATTACGGAGCGCTCTGCCCTCTGCTAAGCCAATGGCTGTTCCAAAAATAAAAAGCACAAAACCATGCACGCTTAACATAAATGGATGGCATAACCAAACATTACGTACTGTATTAAAAATAACGTATTATCACCCGAACCATACCGTATTGACAAATTTTCGAATTTTTTCAACCAGTACAACTGAACTTGGTAACTATGCTCTGCAGTGCTGCACCATTTTCACCACAAGGAGACTTGCTTCTCTCTCTAAATAATTGCACCTTCTACTCTCTCTTTCTGTCCCTTTATAAATACTCGTGCCTTCACATTCATACCATCTTTTGTACTTCTCTGCAACATTGTGATTCCTTTTCTGCATTTTAAGCACCATGTTGTTTCTCTTTTTCCTCTTCATTTTTCCTTTTTCTGTTTTTTCATATCCTCATTCATTTCATGACAATCAACAGTCTCTCTTGGCTTTCAAGAGCGAAATAATCATCGATCCTCATGGTTCTATTGTCCACTAGGGTCCTACAGTCCCCTTCTACAACTCAACCGACGTCACCTGCAATCATCGTAACATGGACAAAGTCATCTCTCTCGACCTCTCTGACATGGAACTGTAGGGCTCCATCTCTCCATCCCTCGCTAATTTGTCCTTTCTTCATACCCTTGATCTTTTTGGCAATGCGCTCCATGGTTATATCCCATGTCAACTGGGACGCCTCTTACATTTGAAGATGCTCAGGTTAGACAAAAATCTATTGGAGGGAAATATTTCGAGTGATCTGGGCAATTGCACAAATTTGACTTACTTGGCACTTTCCTACAATAATATGACTGGAAGCATCCCTCAGAAGTTGGGTTTCCTAACACATTTACAATAGCTTTTCTTAGGAGCAAACAACCTCACAGGTACCATTCCATTCATCTTCCTCTGGAAACCTCTAGGTCTTGATTATTATAGTGATTGTAATAAATGATCTCACTAGTGCTTTATCCTGAATTGTACAGGCAACATTCCCATTTTTTGGTTAAATTTCTCCAGTTTGACTACCTTTGAAATTTATAGCAACAAGCTCACAGGGAGCATTCCACAAGAATTGGGCCGACTCACTAGTCTCCAAACACTTTATCTCTATGACAATGAATTATCAAGCACTATTTCAGATTCTTTATCAAATATCTCCACTTTGGTTGACTTGGAAATTTCTAGTAACAAACTCATTGGTAGCATTCCACAAGAATTGGGTCGACGCACTATTCTCCAAACACTTTACCTCGCTGAAAATGAATTATCGTGGACCATTCCCACTTCTTTATCAAATATCTCCACATTGGTTGACTTGGATATTTCTATTCAAAAAATTATTGGTAGCATTCCACAAGAATTGGGCCGACGCACTAGTCTCCAAACACTTTTCCTCTCTGAAAATGAATTATCAGGGACCATTCTTGCTTCTTTTTCAAATATCTCCACTTTGGTTGTCTTGGATATTTCCATGAACAAACTCAGTGGTAGCATTCCACAAGAATTGGGCCAACTCACTAGTCTCCAAACACTTTACCTTTATGACAATGAATTATCAAGCCCCATTCCCACTTCTTTCTCAAATATCTCTACCTTGGTTGACTTGGAAATTACCATGAACAAACTCATTGGTAGCATTCCACAAGAATTGGGCCAACTCACTAGTCTCCAAGCACTTTACCTCTATGACAATGAATTATCAGGCCTCATTCCCGCTTCTTTCTCAAATATCTCCACTTTGGTTGACTTGGAAATTTCCAGTAACAAACTCACTGGAAGCATTCCTTTTACTTTGTCAAATATGGTTAACTTGAGTTTTCTTAGTTTATGGGGAAATCAACTTAGTGGAAAGATACCAAATTCCATTGGAAATTGTTCAAAACTCAAATCACTCTCTCTAGACCATAACATGTTGAGTGGGAGTGTGCCGACAACATTAGGTAAGCTATCCCTCCTTGAAACATTAAGATTGCATTCTAATCAGCTTGGTAATGCCAATGCTACAACCATGCCTTTTCTTATAGCCCTTACCAATTGTTCCCACCTAAAAACACTAAACTTGAGAGACAATAAACTAGCTGGTGTCTTACCCCTTTCCATAGGAAAACTTTATACCAATTTGTCTTACTTGACATTAGTAAACAAAAAAGGAAACATCCCTCCACATATAGGCAATCTTAGCAGCCTAACCTATCTAAATTTATTTGGAAATTCTTTAAATGGTATCATTCCATCTTTAAGAAACCTTAGAAATTTAGAAAGATTATATTTAAGAAACAACAAACTACAAGGAGACATATTAGATGACTTTGAAAAATTACAAAGACTCGGTCTCTTGGACATCAGTAAAAACATGCTCTTTGGGAAGATTCCCAATTCCCTTTCACCCCTTAAACAACTAAGGTTTCTCCTCCTCCATCACAATGAATTATCAGGGAGCATACCTTCCAAATTAGGAAACTGTACAAATTTGGAATTGCTTGACTTCTCACACAATAGACTCATTGGAAACATACCCCATGAAATTGTTGAACTTTAGAATCTAAATTTCTATTTGAATTTGTCCTCGAATTTATTAAAAGGCCCCTTGCCCATGGAGATTGGTAAAATTGCAATGGCCCAAGACATAGATATTTTTGCTAATCACTTGAGTGGAGTCATTCCATCTACACTTGGAAGTTGTGTTGAAGTAATTTCGTTGAATTTATCTCGAAATTCCTTCCAAGGTTCTATTCCAGATTCACTTGAAAATTTGCAAAGCCTTATGAGCCTAGATCTCTCTTCCAACATTTTATCAGGGACAATACCCATTACTCTCAACAAGTTGAAAATGCTTCAGTATTTGAATTTATCTTTTAACAAGCTTGTTGGGGAATTTCAAGAAGGAGGAATTTTTGCAAATCAATTAATTGTCATGTCTTTAATGGAAATCTCAACCTCTGTGAACCAAAAATATTCAAGTTATATCCTTTCCCAACACCAAGACGTCATCCTATAATTGTCAAAAGGCTACTACTAATAGTGAGTGGAGCTATTGCTTTTATACTATGTTGTTTTCTTTTAAGATTCCTATGGAGAGGGAATATGAATATACAAAATATTCATGTTTCAAGACATATTTTCCAAAGGTTAGAGCATCCGAGAATCTCATATCAAGAGCTTCACATAGTGACTAATGGATTCAACAATGCCAACTTGTCGAGAACATGTAGCTTTGGGTTAGTTTATAAAGGAATTTTGAAGGATGGTACACTTGTTGTTGTGAAGGTTTTCCAATTACAAAATGACCAAGGCGAGAAGAGTTTTAAAGCATAATGCAATTTCATGCAAAAGGTTCAACATCAGAATCTAGTCAAAATCATAATCTCATGTTCAAACCTCCATTTAAAAGGTTTAGTGTTCAAGTTTGTGTCTAATGGAAGCTTAGAGAAGCATTTGTATCCAAATAGAAATGACATCAATGGTGAGGATGTGTGTGAATTGGGGTTAAAGCCATGATTAGACATTGCCATAGATGCGGCCCATGCCATGGAATATCTTCATCATGATTGTTTTGTGCAAATAGTGCATTGTGATGTAAAGCCTAACAATGTACTACTAGATGAAAATATGTTAGGCCATGTCATAGATTTTGGTATTGCAAGATTAATTGGTGAAAGCTCTATGAATTCACATGCTTCATCATTTGTTTTAAGAGGATCGATTGGCTACATTTCCCCACACATGCCTTCATTTTTTATTCTCTCATTAACAATATTTATATGATTGATTGCGTAAATTTTAATGAACGTTTCTTTTATTGTAGAGTATGGACTGAATGGAGCAATTTTCACTAAGGGAGACGTTTATAGCTATGGAATTATGTGTTGGGTGTGGAGCCTGATTATCTTCTATATTCAAAGGTATCGCCACATTGGACCCCAGTTCGAAATGGGGGCGGCAACGCCGCCTGTAAAATATTCGCTGCAGGGGGGGGTCCAGGGGGGGCAGCTGCGACCTTTGGGAGCCCCCCTTGGTGGGGGGTTTCGGGGGCAGCGCCCCGAAGCTAAAAACAGCTGTAAAATTGCCTTGTAAAAGTATAGTAATTTCTAGTCAATCTGGGCCGTTCATTAGGCTGATGATCTGACGGTAGAACTTATGTTTAGTGTTGGAGAGGTAAATCCCCTCTACGGATAGAGGCGATCCCTACTAGCCCAGAATGGGTCTAGCAACAATTAATCAATGCTACTGTGCAAGTTCCTAATTGCAAATAAAAGAGAGGTAATGAACACCTACTTGGATTCCAATGCTATTGTTTGATGAAGAGATGCCGTTCTCGCTCCTTCGCTTTGGCCGGTCACGATCTTCCACGATCCCCGTAGATAGATACCTGCACACACGAAGAGAAACACAAACGCAAACGTGAAATCTAATAAATGCAATTATACATCAGTCAGAAAGGATGTAATTCACATTAACCATTACAAAGACAAATGAGAATGGAACCATAACAATAGTCATCTATTATTAATCAATAACAGAGAAAGGTACAACCAAAGTTCTGACGTTGAGTCCTTCTCTAGGGGGTCCAGCCACCAAGTCTCTTAAGCATTCACCCTTGGAGGTAGATTCTCCCAAGACAAAGCTCTCTCTCACACAAGCAATACTCACAACCTTCCTTAAACTTCCTCTAGAAAATCCACACTTGTCACACCAACTACCTACTAGCAGCAGCACTCTAAGCACTATGAATTCCACACTATCCAAAAACTAGCTGCTCATGGCAATGGTAGAGGCTTAAATAGGAGAAGGAGTCTCCATGAATGGTGGGAGGATGGGCTTATCTCCAAGGAAGGTGGCTCAAATGACGAACAGACATGCCATAGAAGGTAGGGCGACATTCACAAGGCCAACAACCAGGTCTGGAGTCATCTGGAAGGCTAGTTGTTAGAACAAACTCGCCCAAACAGGATCAGCGCGGGTGCATAACTGGACTGGTGCGCTGACGTCGTATCTTAACAACAGAGCAGGCTGTGTCAGCGCTACTTAATACAAGCATAGGATGCGCTGGCTCATGAAATTCGATTAGCGCGGGAAACATGTGTTCTTCCGCGCTGGCAGCGCATTCGGTCTATTATGGAGCGCCCATCAGCGCGGTTATTTCGACAAAAGTCGCGCTGATAGCAAAACTTTGGCAAAGTGGGTCATTTGGCAACATTAGAGAGCATGAGCATGATTAACTTGGACTCATGACACAGTAGGAAGACTGACAGGGAGACAGTGACAAATTACTGTGTAACAGATGCCCCCTAAAGCATGAAGCCCGAGAGAGTGGGAGGGGTGAAATGCTTTACAAAACTCGCTGAACTGGAACACCACCAGGAAGGACCTGCACGTATGTACAACTGATATCTCGATTACATGTAGTCTAGGCATGGGCGCAGCCATCCAAAAGACATACGAAGAAGGTCTGTGGTATGGACGCAGCCACCCAGCTGAAGAGACCATGATGATAAGAAGGTATGGTCGCAGCCATCCCAAAGACTCAGGTATGGGTGCAGCCATCCATCAATGAGTCATGTAATAACAATCCACAAAATCGCAGCCTGGTTCGCAACAGACAAAAACCAGGGTCTTGCGCTCCATCCCAACCCGAACAAAGTACAAGTCCAAGCAT
This sequence comes from Pinus tabuliformis, assembly GCA_031772625.1. Lineage (NCBI taxonomy): Eukaryota > Viridiplantae > Streptophyta > Pinopsida > Pinales > Pinaceae > Pinus > Pinus tabuliformis. The sequence continues at coordinate 1,979,771,085 of CM062818.1, read as the reverse complement.
GTGAATACATGAGCTGAAGTCGAACATGCATGAACATCGTCTGATTACTAGCCAATGATGAAAACTGTTAACAGACGTGAGAGGCACCACCAATAATGACAATGGTCCTCAAGGTACTTATAGGTACAATCCGCGGCGTGTGAATGAATGAGCTGGTGTCGAACACCCGCAGAATCATCCGATCGGAGGCCAATGATGAAAACCTCACGTCGAACACGAAGAACTTGCCATTGAGGCATGCAGGCTCTAAGGCACCTGAAGGGAGTCTCTAGGTCACTTTCCTAGATAATGAGCTGAAGTCGACAGGAAGTAACCTTGATCGAAGGTGGGCCATAATGTTTACCACATCATCGACACGAGACAGAGAAGGATAAAATGTTTTGTGTGAGACATTAGAGGGAGGTGGTAAGCTTGCAGAGGCCAACTTCTCTTGAACATATCGGCGGCACGATAGTGGATTTGGCAGTATCTGACGTCAAATGAGCAGAGTTCATGGTGACAAGGCAATGAGCAGATGAGAGGTCAAATAGGATAACCCAAACCCATGGAGGCTAGTGTAAAACAAGATGAGAAATCCCCACCCAGACACGAATGCAGATTAGTGCCATGTTCAAGAGCGACATACTGCCAACGCGACAATTATTATAGTTCCATTTTCCCCACCATTTCTGGCAGGAACCCCGATTATTTTTGGGTGATAAGCTTGACGGGGATAGCATATGCTTGGAAAGCGTCATTTCGACAGCATCCGATGTCATTAAGTTTTAACGAGCCTGACAAAGGAAGAACTCAGCGTCTTTTCCTGTTTAGAGAGTCTGAAAAGACAGCGGAAAAGAAAACTCCAGGGGGGTCCTTTTTCGTAAATTTGTGTCTCTCGAGCCCGAAAAAGTATAAAACAATGCTCGAAAGAACCACCCGACCAGTATGATCGAGGAGTACTTTTCGTAAGTAGTAACTTTGACCCGAAAAAGTAGAAAAGCGGTCAGAAGTACGTCGTTTTGGTGCAAATAACGAGTTCGAAACGACAAAAACCCGGCAATCTTTTTTAGTTTAAACGGTTGAAAAAAGAGCTTTAAAGGCGACCGCCTCTCATTTCTTTAACGAGTCGAGAGGGGGACTCGACAATCTTTTCATCTTTAAACGGTCAGAAAAGAGCTGAAAGCAGACATCCATTTTTATTCTCTTTAACGAGTCAAAAAGGGAAAAATACTCGGCAATCTTTTCATATTTTACGAGTCAGAAAAGAGCTTAAAGGTGACTCGTCCTAGAGGAACGAGTGGTATAAAGGGTAGCAACTGGTTCCGGCAATGGTGGAACTGTTCAAAACATGTAATGGTCAAGAGGCTGGCTAATAAAACCACTCATCACTGCGGTTCCTCAGGAAAGGAAAAACAACCAAGTGAAAGCATATGATCGACCAAAGAGATGGTAGCAATGGAATGAAACAACCAAGGCTCATCTAGCAGAATTCAGCGGATAAAAATGGCAATCACGAGATGTAAATCGGGTATGGGTTCATTTTTACACAAGCTTGAACCATGGAGAACTCTGCTTGGGTTCGGTTTCATGTTTACACAAGCTTGAAACGAAAAACTATGCTTGTTATAAGTTCGCATGCCCCCAGCATAATAACGCAAATCGAGGTACATGCCCCCCAAGCTTCATTGCATTCAACAAAGTGGATGGAATGAAGGTTCACTCTCAAGATCTATGAAAGACTCGACTTGTATTTTACGAGATCTTAATCAAAAGACTCGATTTGGAAAGGGAGGTGTTTCATTGTTTAATGAGGTTGACACAGTAAAAGAACTATCCTCATAACCCTTGTTTCATTTTTTAACGAGCTTGACACAAGACAAGGAACTGTGCTCCAACCAAACCTAGTTTCATTTTTTAAGGAGCTTGACACTGGAAAGGAACTATGCTCCACCAGAAATAGTTTCATTTTTTAAGGAGCTTGACATAGGAAAGTGAACTATGCTCCACCCGAACTTCATCATAATGAAGAGAAAGTCGGGGCTTCCAAGATCGCCACTCCTGGTGGAAGGGAAACATTTTGGAAGTCAGGGCCCAATGCCCCCAGGACACTATGCACGATGGCGGCATCACTGGATCTAGGCATGGGATAGGTGGCCACGTAGTTGATCTGTGGTGGGGCAGATACAACTGGTGGATAAAAACTAGGAGGGGACGACAACTGCGCAGGAGGCATTGGGGGACTAACGAACGACAATTGATCGATAGTCACAATTCTTCCATCGTGTGGAAAACAAACCACACGGAAAAGCTAAGAAACGAGGGCCCCCATGGCGTAAACATAGTCGCGACCAAGGAGAAGACTAAAGTCTAAAACACCTTGGGTAACCAAGACGTCTATATAGACGGTTTTGCCTCCCAAAGTAATAGGGAACTTCGGGAGAACTCCTAGAGATGGACAGGCTCCTCCGTCGAAGGCCAACAGATTCTGAGTGACTGGACCAAGCTGCGGGGAACCTAAGGCTTGCCAAGTAGTGTACGACATAAGACTGACAGACGCCCCTTCATCCAAGACCGTGCCAGGTACTACCGTAGCACAGGCGTGTACTGTGATCTGGAAAGGCATATGGGATGGAAGGCGACCGGCGATCAGACGATTCCAATCAAAGGAAGCGACCAGACTACTTGGTGGGGGAATCGTATGATTGCCCCCATGTGCTAAAGGAACCGAAGGAGAACCTTCGGGAGCAGCTGGGTTAGGAGAGTCATTTCGGGACTCAGGAGAATCTGAAGAGACGAGAAGAACATGGGCGTGATGCTCATCCGAAACAGAGTGATCGACGGGCGGACTCGAGTCGACACTCTTTCCGACCAATGGTTGGTCTAGAACAGGCTGGGGACAGCCGGGTTCGGGAAGAGGGGCCTGGACAAGAGAAGAATGTGAACCAATCTCATTGTCGGGAGGCGGATGATTAGCAGCTGCAGAAAGACGTTAATATCCAACGGGGAGTTGGGGTGAAGGAGCTGTAAGACTTTCCAAGACAACAGAGGCTTTATCCATTAGTGGACAAAGGTGAAGGGGATGATTGCCTTCACAAAGTCTACAGGGGATTCGAATCTTCCCTTTTCCCTTACCATTCCCAACTGATAAGGTAGCATCGTCGTGAGCTTCAGAGGACGATGAGGGGTGGGCCGGATCGCGAGACCATACTTCTAGTACCCTGGGAATGCCAGGACAATCGCGAAGAAGATGGTCCTCCTTGCATAATCGACAAGGAAACTTAACCTTCCGCGGAGGAGCGGAAGGGGGCCCGACTTCAGGTGTACTCGAAGGAGTAAGAGTTATACTTGTAGCCTCTCCCTTAGGAGACTTCTTCTTCTTGGTCTTCTTCTTCTTCTTCTTCTTAGCCACCTGGTTATTCGAATCGAGACTTTCACCAGGCGAAGTACAAGAGGAAGACGTAGAAGTAGGCGTCGAAGGGGAGAGATCCACCTTAGGATCAACATGATGTTGTTCAGGTGGAGGGACTGATGGACTAGCAACTGACACGACAGGGACCAAAGAGGTTGAAAACAACCAAACAGGCAACCCGACAGTTAACCCCGGAAGGGATAACGTTGCCATATAAGGAGCACCAACATTCCCGAGGGGAGGGAAATGACCAGGATTCCCGTCAGGAGGGGAACTTGGGTTGGTGAACCCCAGAAAGGTTTCCATGGCAAACAAAAGAAAGCCTACTCAAGCTAACGCACACAAGATCTAACCAGGTAACGTTAATCGTGGCTGAATAAATTTTTAAGACACAGGAACTAAACTTGACCTTTTCATGTTTTAAGAGTCGAGAAAAGGATGAAAAGATGACTCTAGTCTCCTTCGAATGTTTAATGAGCACGAAGTGACAAGACGCTCACTGGCACCTTTTCTTTTAGGGAGTCCGAAAAGGATCAAAAGTGACTGCTCTGGAGATTCTAGGCAAAGGTTTTACCAAGAAATCCGTAAAACTGCTTATACACCTTGGCAATCGTATGAGAACCAAGGACTTTCCATACTGCAGTCAATCTTCCCGAATGCTGTGTTCGGTGCGTTACGGTTCGCAGGGCAGCAGACTCGGCTTCCTATGGATCAAGGATAAAAGCCTAGTGGGGTCTCCCTATATACGCGACGGTACGTGGGAGCACAGTCCGTGTTAGACCACTATCGAGTCACAGAAGGAGGAATCACCCAACCATAATGTGAAACAATAGTGACTATGTTTAAAGACGCCGGAACACGTCTCTAACCTAGACCTCTAGATGTTTGCGTTAAGTTCCAATGCGTTTTTAGGTTTATTCAGTTTATTTTATGGTTGATCTTGAATTAAGTTTCGGTTTCAGGCCTTATCGTGTGATCTCTCACAATTACCTAGATGCAAACTACATGCCAAAGAATACCATTTCGTTTGATGAATTCTAACTATGAGAGGGTTAAGAGTTTTCAATCAAACAAAACGAACTCAAACAATCAAAGAATCCAATGCATCTAATGACAAAGAAATGAAAATTTTCTTTTGAGAACACAAATCAATGAAATGCTCTTCTTTTCATTAACTATTGAATGCAAAAGACATTAGTTTGATTTCTTTTTCAATGGCACTGTGCACTTTAAAATGAATTTTGAGAGACAGCAACACCGAGTAAAGAGAAATAAAATCACTCAATGAAAAACACAACAAGCGTGAAAAGAGCCGATTGAACCCAAGCAACTGTGATCTGTGTCTGGGTAGTGAAACAATCCGAGGACTGGTCCAACGACAATCACCTCAAACAACCAAGCAAAGAAAGCAAAAAGAGGAAGGTTTCCGCAAAAGCAAAGGCAAGCAGCAACGAATCTTTGTGAACGAGTGATAAAACAAGGTCAATCCAGTGAAAACGGGATGATGGCACTAGGTCACAGGACACAAAACAAGATTCGTCCGACAAGACTTCGCAAGCAAGTGTTTCACAATTCAAACAATAAAGATCAAATCATAAACCAAGTAGAAAGAGCAGGAGATAGTCAAACCAACAGGCTCAGGAGGCAAAATTGAAACAAATTCAATTTTACAGGATCAGCGCGGGTAACACTCAGCAACAATGCGCTGACAAGAGGTCACGCGTAGCAACAAAGCGCTGTCAGCGCGGAAGCACACGACTTAAGCGCGCTGGTTCGATTTCAGAACCGTCGCGACTGTTTTAGGTAAAAACGCGATGACAACGAAGTCAAAGAGACAGCTATGCGCTGTCAGCGCGACTGTTTTGATATAAACCGTGCTGAGGCTAAAAAACAGGCAGAATCAAGCCAAAAACTCCCAAACCAAGGCAAGAACTCTTTAAACAATTAAGGCACTTCCCAGATTGAACCAGGGAAGTTAAAAGCAGAGGACTAACCCCTAATTTTTGAAAAGAGAGTCTCAATCAAACTCAAAAACAAGAATGAACAAAAAGAGACAAAGGCCAGCTCCCCAGTATGGTCGCCAAATTGTTGGAGAGGTAAATCTCCTCTACGGATAGAGGCGATCCCTACTAGCCTAGAATGGGTCTAGCAACAATCAATCAATGCTACTGTGCAAGTTCCTAATTGCAAATAAAAGAGAGGTAATGAACACCTACTTGGATTCCAACGCTATTGTTTGATGAAGAGATGCCGTTCTCGCTCCTTCGCTTTGGCCGGTCACGATCTTCCACGATCCCCGTAGATAGATACCTGCACACATGAAGAGAAACACAAACGCAAACGTGAAATCTAATAAATGCAATTATACATCAGTCAGAAAGGATGTAATTCACATTAACCATTACAAAGACAAATGAGAATGGAACCATAACAATAGTCATCTATTATTAATCAATAACAGAGAAAGGTACAACCAAAGTTCTGACGCTGAGTCCTTCTCTAGGGGGTCCAGCCACCAAGTCTCTTAAGCATTCACCCTTGGAGGTAGATTCTCCCAAGACAAAGCTCTCTCTCACACAAGCAATACTCACAACCTTCCTTAAACTTCCTCTAGCAAATCCACACTTGTCACACCAACTACCTACTAGCAGCAGCACTCTAAGCACTATGAATTCCACACTATCCAAAAACTAGCTGCTCATGGCAATGGTAGAGGCTTAAATAGGAGAAGGAGTCTCCATGAATGGTGGGAGGATGGGCTTATCTCCAAGGAAGGTGGCTCAAATGACGAACAAACATGCCATAGAAGGTAGGGCGACATTCACAAGGCCAACAACCAGGTCTGGAGTCATCTGGAAGGCTGGCTGTTAGAACAAACTCGCCCAAACAGGATCAACGCGGGTGCATAACTGGACTGGTGCGCTGACGTCGCATCTTAACAACAGAGCAGGCTGTGTCAGTACGACTTAATACAAGCATAGGATGCGCTGGCTCATGAAATTCGATCAGCGCGGGAAACACGTGTTCTTCCGCGCTAGCAGCGCATTCGGTCTCTTATGGAGCGCCCATCAGCGCGATTATTTCGACAAAAGTCACGCTGATAGAAAAACTTTGGCAAAGTGGGTCATTTGGCAACATTAGAGAGCATGAGCATGATTAACTTGGACTCATGACGCAGTAGGAAGACTGACAGGGAGACAGTGACAAATTACTGTGTAACATTTAGTTTAGGGTTTTTTTCCCTAGAAGGCAACCCCTCCCTATGTATGAGGGTATTGTATTTGAGGCTGTGTGATAGATGTGTATTCTGTGAGCGGGAAATAGAGAGGTGAGACTGTGAGAGAAAACAGAGAATATTACAGCGGATTTGCTGTAGGTTGTGTCTCTTCATTTTCCTGGATAATAGAAAGGAAGGACTCGCTGTTCGGGGTGGACGTAGCCCAAACTGGGTGAACCACGTTGTTACCGGGAAAAGTGTCTATTTAGAACTGCTCTATCCCACTAAGGTGTGACAGCTGCCTTAGAAACAAACAGAGAAAAACTACTTTTGTATTTCCTTTATGAACTATAGATAGAGAGGAATAGAAAGAACCAACCCGTGTCTTGCGCTAATCCTTTGATCCAATCCCTCTCTTCTTTGACAGCTTCCAGCTACCTGCTTCCTTACTTGCCCAGCTTCACCAAGTACCTATAAGATCACAGAAGAAGAACACTATACAAAAACATGGATCTATATTCATAAACAACTTAGGATCAGATTTAAGTTAACCATACAAATGTAACAAGCATCAATGATACAAAAGCATGGAGGAAAAACTCAAATAGTTTTTATTGATAAACAAGAAAAGATCCAGGAGGAGTTACAACCGATGGTTCCTAACCCAACATAAACCTCCCAGCAAAGAAGCCCCTCTTCACCTCCAACAAAGCATAGATCACCCAATACTCTGATGTTTGTCTCAAAACCAACAACAATTCCTTACAATGTGCAAAATTCCAGCCTCTGGATCTCTAGGATGAGGGATCCATATATAGATATGTGTAAGGAGGATGAGTCAGCTTGTGATTTGATTAGTGTCTTCTCTCTGTCATTTCTTGCTTCCACTTGGAGACTGAAGGCCTCTTACTCATCCTTGGTTGAATTCAGTGATGCAAGTGTCATAGGAGAAGATTCTGGAAGCTTCCATTGTCTCTCCACCTCACGGAATGACACTGCCATTTGTCATTTCTCACCCAACGCACCCTCATAGTGCATTTAGGTGCGTTGAAACGCACCTAGCCAGTGTATTTAGGTGCAATGCAACGCACCTAGCCAGTGGAGCAGCTGAAATGATCCTGTTTTGACTTATTCTGAGCAGTTTCTGGTGGAGAACTTCTGGGAGAAGCTGTAATTTGTTGACCTTGTTCCTTTAGGGGTTAGAACAACACTTTTAGGGACTTAGGAGCCCTTGGTTTATGGACATTTCATGCTTGGAGTTGTAAGGCACAAAAATGTCTATAACAGTTGCCCCCTAAAGTATGAGGCCGTTAACCTTTTGGTGTCAGGTGAAATGCTTTATTATGAGGATCCGAAGTTCTTTCAATGCTGGGAGGAGACCTGTAATAAGATACAATACAATACATTATCTTCATAATGTTTTCATGATCTAGCTGAGGCAGGCATTCCCATGCTCAGTTTTATAAATTCATTTTTATGTACATAGGACAGACAATCGTCTAAGTGTAGACTGATGATTCTGATAGAGCCATCATCCTTTTGGTAGGATGATTATCTGTGCTGCAATTCTTGTACATTTAATGTCTTTATTTCCCTGAATATATATCGCAGCCCGGATGGATGAAACTAGATCCGGGGTCTTCAATCTCATCCGATCTTCACTCGAAGTACAAGTCGATCCATGTGAGAAATGTCCTGAAGTCGAACATGGAAAGACATCGCTTGATTACCAGTCAATGATGTAAACTATTAACAAGCGCGAGAGGAATCATTGATAATGATAATGTTCCTCAAGGTACTGCAATACAATTCACGTGGTGTGAATAAAGGACTTGGCGTCGAACATCACGCAAAATCTTTCGGTCGAAGGTCATTGATGTAAACCTGTCGCCGGAAGTGAGAAACTTGCCATTGAGGCATGCAAGCTTCAAAGTACTGAATGGGGTGTTCCTAGACCAAATTCTTGGATAATGAGCTGATGTCGACAAGAAGTGATCCGTCACAGGAGGGCCTTAATGAATCCCACATCATGACATGGAACGGAGCAAATGATTTTCATAGAGGTGAAAACGATCTGATGATATACGGTTCAGGTTGGCGGTCATGAAAGAATGGAGTATAATGTATGGTAGTGGGTGAGACACAGGTGGCTTCTCTGGATGACTTCTCTTGAACATGTCGGCGACATTGATGTGATGGATTGGTAGCATTAACCCTAAATGTGGATGGTATGGTGTGACCATGGCGATGTGACCGGTGAATGAAACAACCCAACCCGACTCGGACACGGAGTGGAAGTGTCATGTTCAAGAGCGACTTGCTACCAATAAAGATTCTTTGAGTTTTCTTCCCAATTTTTCCCCAGTCATTGCTGACCAGTACCTCTTTATTTTTGTCAAGCTTGAGGAGGATAACATATGCTTGTTCTATAATTTGCCCTTCGGGCAAACCCATCGCTATGTTTTAACGAGCCTAGCGATAGTGAAACTCGTTCTCGTCTAAAGACAAGTTTGTCGCTATTAATATTTTTATCGAGTTTAACGACAAAGATAACTCGGTCCTTTTCAATTTTAGAGAGTCTGAAAAGGTATGTAAAGGTAACTCCAAAATTCCTTTTTCGTCATCTAATCCCTTAAGTTCGAAAAAGTATAAAACAATACAAAAGGGATGAATTTTCGATAGTTTTAACGAGCTGAACAAAACAAGCGCACGAACTTTTTGTGCAATAATCCCTCAGGTCCAAAAAGATTAAAATCTAGATGAGGGATAGCACTTCCTATCCCTTTAACGAGCTGGAAGGCCAAGGACTCGGCAATCTTTTCATATTTTACGAGTCAGTTGAAAAGAGCTTAAAGAAGACTCGTCTTTTGAGGAACTAGTGATAAAACGGGTAGCAGCTGATTCCAGGTAAGGTTTGGAATTTTCCAATCACGGCAGTGTCACAAGGGTGGCTAGTGAAATCAATCTTCGCAGCTATTCCTCAAAATGGGTAAACAATCAAGTGGAGGCGAATGATCGGCCAATGAAAAAGTGGAGGTGACGGCGCAAACATGACCAAGGCTTTAATGGCTGAAGTACTACATTCACGGTGGTTATTTACCGGGGAATAGTTCATTTTTTAACGAGCTTAAACGCGGGTGGAAACATTTGCTCGGTGCGGGTTTATTTTTTAACGAGCTTGAACCTTGCGGTAACACTGCTCGAGGCGGGTTTATTTTTTAACGAGCTTGAACCCTGCAGTAACATTGCTCGTGGTGGGTTCATTTTTTAACGAGCTTGAACCCTGCAGTAACACTACTCGTGGTGGGTTCATTTTTTAACGAGCTTGAACCCTGTAGTAACACTGCTCATGATAAGTTTGCATGCCCCCAGCATAATAACGGAAATCGAGGTGCATGCCCCCCAAGCTTCATTGCATTCACCTCAGTGGTTGGAATGAAGGTTTACCTTTAAGATTTGGAAAGGGGATTTGTTTCATTTTTTATGGAGGTTGACACAGTAAAAGAACTATCCTCATGACTCCTTGTTTCATTTTTTAACGAGGTCGACATGAGATAAGAACCATCCTCAAAGTCCACTGTATTTACAGTATTTGATAGAAAATCAAAAGCTGATGGATGATTAAGTTTGCTGGAATAATCTTCGTGGTAATCCGGAAGATGGGAGCGATGGTGGTAATCTTCCCATGGTACCTCTCTTATCATCATTGATTGAATGATTCCTTCGTCTGTAGAATGTACATGTGACCAAGGATCTAAAGAGGTGCCATATTCCTTAGACCTATCTATCCAAACACTCGATGAGCATTGATTTGGATTTGCCCGCCAAGCCATGAAAATTGATTGCTACAATATTTCTAAAATGGCGATGATCCATGCTGACAAAATGTTCAGGAATCTTCGGAATCCATTAGATACAGAAGATTTCATATTGTAGGTTTCCACTGTGGCCACTTCCGCCAGATTACTCGGAGGTGGTAGGGCAAAAGTACCCATTAAGGCAGGGTCTTTTAGGAGACCTACTTCGATATTTTGAAGCGAATGATTGCTTCCATGGATCATTGGAATGCTTCCCGTAACTTGTGAACTGTTGGGGAGAAATGTTTGTTGGTCGACGATTGTAATTCTTCCTTGAAAGGGAAATGCAATCTTCCTAAAGTAGGTCGACACAACTGCGGCCATGGCATATGTCCAGGGCCTTCCCAGTAGGATGTTGTAATCAAGATTCCCATCGATGACTTCAACATCTATTTCTACCGTTTTCCATCCTAGTTCAACTTTCAAGTTATTTAGGATACCATATGGGGTATATGTCCTTCTGTCGAATGCTTTTAATTTCGTCGAAGATCGCGACAAGGTTGGAGATCCTAAAGTTTTCCAGCAACTCATCGACATAATGCATGTAGATGCCCCCTCATCAATAATTGTTTGATGAACAGTTTTGTTGAGGGATTTCACTTGAACAAGGAAAGCTAGTTGAGCTGGTAATTGAGGATCGTATCCTTTATGATCAAAGGATACAAGATTGGAATCCTTTGGGTCAATCCCACCAATGGCCGATAATAAAGCCTGCCTTTGGGATGGGAAATTTTGTAGTACTTCAAGAGTCGACATAGCGGATGGCGATTGGGCCAAATCTTCCACTATATTATAATGTTGTGCCGCTCTAGTGCGGGGATTAAATGTCGACTTGTGTACTACTCCCTTTGGCGGTTTTATCGTTAATTCAGGAATGGTGGGTGGCATAACTTCTGTCGAAGTCGTTGTCAAACTACTTGGTTGATCTTTATCCTTGTTGTTCGACAGCTGTGGATTCCCATAATCTTTGTTCCTTGTCGATATCAAAGCATCATTTTGCTGTTTTGAAACCGAAAACATTAGCACTTGAGATGGGGAAGCATTTCCACTCTCAACCAGATTTGTTCCTGGATTTGGAAACGGATCAGTTAACACTGCGGAGGTTTTTGAATTCTTGAAGAATTTCTTAAGCTCAGCTCTGTGTGGACAATCTGAGGTCCAATGATCCTCATCGCATATAAAGCATGGAGTTTTTGGTTTCCTATTTCCAGGAGGGTTTGAAGAAGATTTTTCAGGTGATGATTCCTCCTGTTTCTTCTTCTTCCCTTTGCCTTTCTTCTTGCTTCCTGGTTGTTTGGTTTCTTTGCCTTTGTCTGTCGATACGGAATTTACTTCCGAAGCAAGAAGCTCATCTTTTGCATTTTGACTTGAAAACTTACGGGCCTTTTTGGATATATCCTTTGTCGATTTCGTGTCTGTCGTGCCAATCACGCCATCGCCGGCATGAGAGTCATTGTTTGATTTAGGAGGAGGAGGAATTGAGAATTCCAGTCTAGGGGCGTCAGGTATTTTGTCGTAGAGCGTGTCGGACTAAGTGTAGATCAAGTCCAGATACTGTGCACGAGTGATAACTTGCTCTTCTGTTACGACTCCCCCCTTTGCCACATCTTCCGTGATGGAAGGCAGTAATGACTTAATAAACCATTCAGCTAAAATCTGATCGGGAACATACGTTTTCACCATTCTATGACGACGTCGCCATTCATGTATATGATCAGATATGTGAGTGGCCGTCGTTTGTTTGAAGTTGGTAAGAAGTTCGGTTCTCGTTTCGTACCTTATCGATAATTGAAAATGGGTTAAAAAGGTTGTGGCTAGGGTACTGAAGTTGTCGAATGAGACTCTAGGCAATTCGATATACCATTTTGCTGCCGGACTAGTTAACGTCCTCTGAAAAAGGCGAAGCCTAATCGAATCATCGTTTAGGGTGTTTGATGAACACCACAGATGAAATGTCATCACATGATTCGACAGATCTTCACCCGGATTTCCATTAAATTTAGGAATATCTAACGGAAGTTTATGCGGAATCGCTGGCCACCAAGGGGCATAAGCAATTGGATCATTCGTCAGCCGGTTTAGATCCGGTAATTCTAGAGTTGCTACAAAGGGAAACTGTTGATTCAGGTTAGGCGAAGCATACCCAGGATAAGATGGAATCGCCTGAGCAATGGGTCTTTGCATACCAGCATAATGTATTTGATGCTGGCAACTTTGACAAGGTTGATGGGCATAACCATTATAATATGGTTGTTGATAACCGCTTTGGAAATGCGATTGCCCGTTACTTACAAATACTTGTTGCTCAGGTCCTTGATATGATTGTTGGAATGGGGGTTGTTTAGTTTGAACCAGCCCTGGTTGTTGGACCATTTGCTGTTGACCAATACTGGATGATTGACCAAGATGAGGAGTCACAGTACTTGTTGTATTGCAACTTGAGAAACTTGGGGTTGACATACAACAGGTAGCGCTTGTACTTGCGACGAAGTCACCATAACAGGTATAGTGGGAATATTCAACACAGGGTGGACTGGTTGCATTGAATATACAAACCTTGGTTGCTGAGGCAATATTGGTACCCAACCACTGGATGTAATTCCAGTTTGACCTGAACTTTGTTGTAAACTCCCATATGGTTGTTCTCTGGGAGGGAACAATGAAAAGGCATACTGCCCTCCATATGGTGGAAATCCAGTACTTAAAGGGTAGATTGGCCTTTGAAGATACATTGGATCAATTTTTTGAGTTTCAACATAAGAAATACCAGATGATAATCTGGATGAAGAAATAGGAACAGACCATGTCGTCGAAACAGTCCCTGATTGGACTCCGGCTTGTTGTTGATAACTTGCTGGGACAGATGGTATATCGGCGAACATTGTTGGAGTAGCAGTAGGAGGTTCTGCTGCTACTGTGTCGGATGACACAGTCCTAGATGTCGACGGTTGTTCAGACATATGTAGTCTATCCAAAAGATTTCCTAACGATTCTACAAGAACTTCCGCTGGTGGTAGACTAACTTCTGATGAAGAAGGATATAGAGTGATCCCGACTCCAAAGTGCGTTGGAGTACTTGTTTGAGGATCTTCTACAATTTCTTCTATTACAATTAGACCAGGTGGAAGGGGAAGACCGTCAGGTCCGTAAAATATTTCTGGTGCCGAAGAAGGTGTGAAATCGGCAGCGACAGATGTTTGAAGAGTAAGACTCTCCGAACCGGTTGTAGATGGAACTGGTTCGGTAACACAAGTGTTTATTCTCAAACTAGGATCAGTATCACTGTCCTTTTGTGGCTATTGAACTTCTTCTGTAGAGGCAGGGATTCCAGAAATGTTTGGAGTAACCGGAGTCTCTGATGTCGTTGGAACACTTGTTCTAACTTTGATAGGAGATTTGGAACCGGTTAAACGAGTTCGCTTTGTCCGTACTGGTTTCGATTCCGGAGACAAAGACGGTTGACTCGTAAGCCTCCGCGAACGACGGGGTTTCAATTGAATTTCTTCAACGATTGCAGATTACTCGATCAACTAAAATAAAGGGAAGGTATGTTTCCGAATTAAATGAATTTTAGACGCTTTGACACAACTTGTTTTTTCAGTTTTTAAGAGTCGAGAAAAAAACAAAAGATGACTCTAGTCTCCTTCGATTTTTAATGAGCCTGAAGTGACAAGTGCTCAGATGGACCTTTTCCATTAAGGAGTTTGAAAGGAACGAAAGGGACTACTCTGGAGATCTAGGTAGAGGGAGTACCAAACCAATCGCAAAACTCCAGAATACTTTTTACGGTACAGCAATCAATCTTCCTGAATGCTGTGTTCAGTGCATTGCGATCGATAGGGCGGCAGACACGGCTTCCTAAGGATAAAGGATTTAAGCCTATAGGGGTCTCCCAAAATATACTCGATGGTACGTGGGAGCACAAGTCCGTACTGGCACTTATCGTCTCAAAGTGGAGGAATCACCCAACCATCAGTGAGGACAATAGTTACCAGGCTTTACGACGCCGGAATACGTCTCTAGCCTAGACCTCTAAATGTTGTGCGTTAAGTTCCAAAGCGTTGTTAGATTCATTGAATTTATTTTAAGTTGATCTTGCTTATGAAGTTTGTCTTTTGGGTTCACCACGAGATGTAGATGTAATTCCTAAAATGAAATCTAAAGATGATAAACAAACTTTTATCTCTTTTGTGCAATGAAAATCCTAGCTACTAGAGGAAAAGAAAGACACAATCTTTTCACAAAGAGCAAAGAGCACACTGTAAATGCACTTTCCTAAATCAAGCCAAATAGAGTGTCTATATGCAAATGCACATGCATGTATTTGTTTTCAACTTTCTTAGTATTGATGCTAAAAAGAAAGTTGATGTACAAATCTGAATTTCTTTTCAAGCGACAAATATAAACAAGCTCTTTTTCGAAATCAAAAACAGAGATGATTACGACACCTTGCGATTTTGAAATGAACACTTGTTCTTGACACTAGAAAATCACAAATTCAGACCAAAGGCAATAGTAACAGTACAATCGACCATCAACAACAATCAAACTTTCTCCTATGATCGAAATCGACACTTGCGACTGATCCAAATCAAAGGACGACAGTACGACTATTCTACTTTTGCAATGGAAAAATTGTAAACGACTCAACAAACACACAAAAACATCTACAGTTCTTTTGTACAAAGGAGGCGGAATAACAGCAAGGAAAAGGGGTTTCAAACAGACATATATTGATCACAGGCAGCAAAGTTCAGAGATAGAACTGGAGAGAATGAAGCACAAGAACCTCAGCTCCATAGGGCTAGTCTGATCAGCGCACCTGTAACACAGAGAAACTGCATTGCAGCGTAGGTTGCCCTTTCGGGAAGTGCGCTGAAATTCAGGATCTCTTAACAGTACCTGCATTGGGCCAGAAACGAGAATCTGTCCGGGTTCTGGGTCACATTTTGCAGTTCAGTCTTTGGTTTTTGGCCGAGTAAAAGCAATCAGTAATGCATAATCAGGGGTAGATCTAAGGAGGGTCTAAGAGCTATCACAAGGGCAATCAGATAGTTTGTGAATCAGCTGTTCAAATCATAAACAGATCCAGTGAATGGATTGAAGCAGCATATGTCTACTTTGCATTTGTTATGGCAAATGCAGTTCGAATGCTACTTATAAGTTTATGAAACAAACAACAAAGAGATACACAAACAAACTAATTAGACAGTCCCCAGCGGAGTCGCCATTTTGTTACAAGGAAAAGTGTCTATTTAGAACTGCTCTATCCCACTAAGGTGTGACAGCTGCCTTAGAAACAAACAGAGAAAAACTACTTTTGTATTTCCTTTATGAACTATAGATAGAGAGGAATAGAAAGAACCAACCTGTGTCTTGCGCTAATCCTTTGATCCAATCCCTCTCTTCTTTGACAGCTTCCAGCTACCGGCTTCCTTACTTGCCCAGCTTCACCAAGTACCTGTAAGATCACAGAAGAAGAACACTATACAAAGACATGGATCTATATTCATAAACAACTTAGGATCAGATTTAAGTTAACCATACAAATGTAACAAGCATCAATGATACAAAAGCATGGAGGAAAATCTCAAATAGTTTTTATTGATAAACAAGAAAAGATCCAGGAGGAGTTACAACCGATGGTTCCTGACCTAGCATCAACCTCCCAGCAAAGAAGCCCCTCTTCACCTCCAACAAAGCATAGATCACCCAATACTCTGATGTTTGTCTCAAAACCAATAGCAATTCCTTACAATGTGCAAAATTCCAGCCTCTGGATCTCTGGGATGAGGGATCCATATATAGATATGTGTAAGGAGGATGAGTTAGCTTGTGATTTGATTAGTGTCTTCTCTCTGTCAGTTCTTGCTTCCACTTGGAGACTGAAGGCCTCTTACTCATCCTTGGTTGAATTTAGTGAAGCAAGTGTCATAGGAGAAGATTCTAGAAGCTTCCATTATCTCTCCACCTCGCGGAATGACACTGCCATTTGTCATTTCTCGCCCAACACACCCTCATAGTGCATTTAGGTGCGTTGCAATGCACCTAGCCAGTGTATTTAGGTGCGATGCAACACACCTAGCCAGTGGAGCAGCTGAAATGATCCTGTTTTGACTTATTCTGAGCAGTTTCTGGGGGAGAACTTCTGGGAGAAGCTGTAATTTGTTGACCTTGTTCCTTTAGGGGTTAGAACAACACTTTTAGGGACTTAGGAGCCCTTGGTTTATGGACATTTCATGCTTGGAGTTGTAAGGCAAAAAAATGTCTATAACACACGTATATCTGTGTCTCTCTTGTTTTATGCATTTTCTGTGTTTATATTTCTGCAATATTTTATGTGTTCCATTGCTCCATAATATATAATTTCTAACATTATGTTATTGGAAATGCTCACCAGAAAACAACCAAGAAGTTACATGTTTGTGGGAGACCTAAACTTGCACAATTGGGTAAACTTTGCATACCCAAACAATGTGAATGAGGTAATTGAAATTAGTCTTTTTAGTGAAGTGTATGGAGATGAATTGATGAAAACAATGTATACAAATGTCTACTATCTTTGGTACATGTTGGTTTCCTTTGTTCAAAACATTCACCAAAAAAAAGACCAACTATGAGAGTTGTGGTAAGGATGTTGGAAAGTATCCAAGAGGATTTGGTGGAAAATACAATTGCTTCTAGGAGATTGAGACGAAGCATATCCAAATTGCTTATCAATACAAATGCAACAAGAAATGACATCTCTACATAAAATGACCAAAGTTCTTCTACATTTTAGTTTTTGAAATTGATAACAACAAAAGGTTTTCAGTCTTGCCATTATCCTTACAATGACAATATTTTTGTACTTTTGGTTGAAACATATTTATGTTAGACTGTTGTCATGGAAATCCCACTATATATAATGGATTGCAAATCTACATTTCATTTGGTTTATAATCCTTCCATGAT
Organism: Pinus tabuliformis; assembly: GCA_031772625.1. Lineage (NCBI taxonomy): Eukaryota > Viridiplantae > Streptophyta > Pinopsida > Pinales > Pinaceae > Pinus > Pinus tabuliformis. The sequence continues at coordinate 1,979,753,669 of CM062818.1, read as the reverse complement.
GTTAATATTCTTATCCATGAAGTAAATGGTATAAAAATGTGTGTTTTTTAATATTTATAAATAAAATGATTTTTATTTAATATTCAGCCGTAACTTTTAATCTAATAAATTTGCCAAATGAATTTATATGGTTGGAAAAAGTAATGTATGATTGTTTTTTGAGATTCTGTTGATGGCGTGGAAAATAAAGTAATGTGTTATTGCTTTTTGAGATTCTCATGAGGGTTCTTAATGATGTGTAAAATAATTAAGTAATACAAACCCTGAGTAAATTTTAAAGATTAACGATGTTAAATCTTATGGACAAGTTAGTATCATTCTTGATGGCTTTCTGACTGTTTCCTTCTTAAGAGATATATAAAATGAATAAAATTTGTTATTGCAAAGAAATATACAATGTTTTGATAGAGAAACCTGAAATGGATCACTTCCATATCTCAAAGCAAAATATGAGGTAAAACATTCAGTTTTAGTTCAATATTGGAAGGAATACTCAAACTTCTAGCTAGTTTGTACTTGCAATGGATAACTGCTACTATAATCACTTAATAAGTAAACCATCTGCTCTTGTTTGATATGTAATCTAATCATAGTGTGTCATTTAGGATTAGTTTTGAGCATTATCCTTGGCCATAAGGAATATCACATAATTTATTTTCAACGCTATGATTAGTAAACAAAATTACTCAGCTTGTCATGTAAAAGCAACACAACTCAAATAGTTAATATATAACCAACATTATGGCTAAACTCTAGAATATGTTTGGGCTTGCAGGAGTTCTTGAAAATCCATTGCATTCTAGAGTATGTTTAGTCCTGCAGAAGTGCCTGAAAATGCATTGCATCAAGGGCATAGTTTCTTCCTATCTCCATGTGAGTTGTTATACAGATAGATAAAAAAGGAAGTTAAGAGATCAGACCCACAACATCAAATCACAGGGTGTTATTCCCTAAGGAACTTATAAGATTGATTAGTAATAAAATTTACCAATTAGCATTTTGTAATTGAAAGAAAATGCATTACATCCAAATCCTTTGATATTAAGGATCTCACTAGATGCTTGAGGTTCCGTTTTGTAGCTTCCAGATACAGTTGGCATTTGGCCTTGAGACTTGTAATGACTACCAATGCTTCAAGTCTCTAAGGATTGAAGAGCTCCATTGCTGATACTCAGTTCATCTATTTGATGTATGGTGCAATATGGCATTTGGAACTTAGATTCTGTGGGCAAGTTCCACCCCATGGAAGTGTAATAGATGTGTCAATAAGTGAGGCTTCAATTAGGTTTGTGGAGGCACCTTCTGCAGTTGCAATAGGAAATTAGGGATCTATATTGACAGAGCTTGCAGGGAACATATCATAATCACATGCTGATTCACCTGAAGGTTGCAACTTTGTATGACTGAGGTTCTAGTTTTGGGTATCCAAGTACAATGTACATAGGCATTGGGTTCAGCAAGTGATGACAAGAGAGAATAAAAACTTCCTTATTAAGTCAAGTATGGAACAATACTATGTTTGATTTTCCTAGGTGATTCATCAGATAGAAAGATTACAAGGAGAGACCATATATGAGGAGAGAAAAGAAGAGCTCTGATGGAGGGGAATTTTACAAGAAACATTCCTGTTTCAAGATCAAGTAATAGTTGGTCTGCAGAACATGAAGCTCAAACTAGAGTGTGAGGATATTTCGACACATAGGAAATATTTAAGTATAACTTGGTCTAGTGTAGACTTAGGTAAAGTGTGTTTCTTTACTATGTACATTTGTAACTTACAATCCGACGGTCACAATATGTTCTAGACATGAAGTGGTCTAACGGTTCATTCTCTCCTCGGTATTACTGGCACTTGATCCGTGGCTCAACACCCGATTGGTCCATGATCTCTATTTAAAGAGCATGGAGGTTCATTTGTAGGGTAACCGTTCATGAGAGAAACTTATGTAAATTTTATTTTTTTATTAATAAATTAAATCCTGAAGTGGCCGCGTTGGCTCAGGTTGTGGACTATTTCCCTCTTTGAGGGTTTTAACCACGTCAATAATACTGGTGTATTGATCTGTGATCTGTTTGTGAGCGGCGTCCTTTGGTGTTCTGTTTGTTGAACTTACCCTATAAATTCCTACATGGCATCAGAGTTATTTGAGGTTTGCATCCGTTGGTGATCCAAATCCAAAGTTGGTATAACTGCATCCGACTGTCGTTTCCTAGATCTATTGTTTTTTACTGCTTTTGGGCTGAGAGGACTGCTCTATTGTGTTAAGAGTGTTTGTTTCAGTGAGGAATCCCTTTTGTTTCATGCGAAAATGTTTCCGGTAGCCCTAAATACGTCATTTTTAAGATCTGAAGGTATACAATGTTTATTTGTAGTTTTTAGTTATTTTCTCTTTGTTTATTTCAGTTTATTTATCTCTCTGTTTTTTATTACCGGATCTATACCTTTCATTTTTGTGTATGCTCTTTGTCCCGCGACTCTGTGCGATCAGGGAAAATTAGAAATAGAAAGGAAGGATTTTTCTCATGCATATGTTCTTTTCTGCCGCGCCTTAGTGTGATCTCGAAAAATCACAAACATTGAGGAAAATATTTAGTTTTTGGGTAAAGCTAACTTCAAACCATAAGGTTTGTTTTTTTTGTATCTCTGTGTTCAGTTTTGTGGTTTTTGTTTTGTAGGCAAAAAAAAAGCTTTTTGAGGTAAACACGCACCCCAAAGCTCCAGCAACCAAAAATAAAAAACACTTCCTCTTTTCCAAAAATTACTAACCTTTTAAATTAGCTCACTTGGTCCAAAGTTACTTTATGAGAATAGAGGTCTTGGGTTCAAGTATTTTTTTTGGTTGAGTTACTTTTTCAAAAAGCACATGTAGCTTATGTTTTAAAGTTACTTTATGTAAAAGTGTTCTCACCCATTATAAAAAGTGAGTCACTTATAATTCTAAAGTCTCTTTATCTTATATTTAAGTTACAATTTAGTGGGTAGCTCATAAAGTACCATTGTAAAAGCGACTTTCACTTATTTATAAAAGTGATTCACATATTTTTTTTTTTAAAGTGAGCTAATTAGATTAAGTTTGGAAAGGAGAGATTTTTTTTTAAATATAAGATTATCATTCACTTCCACACATTCACGTACTTCATCGGCATCTTCAACAACTTTTCTTCAAAAAGCCATAACTTCATTCCGAAGCCATTTTCAGAGCCGTTTTTTTTAATCAGCCTAATTTTTCAATATCTTTCCATTGGAACACTTAGTTTTAGCATCTACAGCTTCATTTTCTGTTAAAATGAGAGTCCATGCCAAGTTATTCTTGACAACACCAACTACTTCCAATAGTGTTCCTACATTGTTGATTTACTTAGAAGTAAAGGTCTTTACACAATAGCCTCAAGCCAAGAAACTAAAATTAAAGATGAAGATATGGTAGCCAAATGGGAAAATAGGCAAGATCAAGCACGTGGGTTTATAGGGATGCCTATTTCTCCAGACCTTAGATTCCATATCTTAGAACTTGATACCCCTAATGAAGCAATGAAACAACTCACTAAAGTTTTTGGAATTAAAAATGAAATTAGAACCCATCAACTTGAAAATGAGTTGCTTAAATTGGACCCCAATAATTTTTCTTCCATTGAAGATTTTATGTCCAAGTTCAAGACCCTTAGACTTCTCTTGGAAGGTGTTAAGGTTAATAAAGAAGATGGTAGCCTTATCTATTTCATTCTTACTAAGTTGGGACCAGCGTACTCTATGTTTGTTTCCACCTTCTATTCTACTAGAGAAGCCTTTATTTCTCAAGGACAAGACTACAAGTCCCCCTCTTTTGATGCATTTTGTGATTCTTTAATAAGAGAACAAGAAAAACTCTTACATCTTGGTCTTCTCAATCTTGGAAACTCTTCTAAGAAAGCTTTAGCCACCCAACAACAACCAAATTTAAAGAATCCTAAGAAACAATATCTTAAAAGGAATGGTCCTAAACCAAACAAGGGTCCTAAGCAATTTCATTCTCAAAAATAAAAAATCAATTCAACAAAATGATAAGGCAAATAAAAGCAAAGGGAAGAAGACTGATAGACAATGCAACTTTTGTAATCGATATGACCACTTAGAATCTAAATGCTTTAAGAAGATGGAAGCCTTGGAAGCAATAATGAAGAAGCATAACATCCATTTGGAGTGCTCTTCAACTTCAACTTCAACTTTAGGAATTGCACTTTCTGCATGTGGTTGTCAAGCATCTTGGTTTGGTTGTGCACTAAATGTATATTCTTCTTCTCATTCTCATTAGTGGCTCATTGATTTTGCAGCTTGTTATCACATGGCAAAAAACAAAGCCATGTTTTCTTCTTTAAATGATTGTAACACCAAAAATATATATATTGGTGATGATAGATCTCTTAGTGTTGTAGGCACTGGAACTATTCATCTAGACAATGGTTAATTTAATGATGTATTATGTGTTCCAACCTTATCCTGCAACCTTCTATCTGTATATCAGATAACTCATTCAAGTGAAGGTAAAATCATTGAATTCTCACCTCATGATGTTGTAATTAAGGACCTAAGAGATCCTAGATAGATTTTAACTACTGGTATTACTGATGACTCTACAAGGTCGTATAAGTTTAACAACTTTGGGTCATCAACTCTTCCCTCAGTTTTTGAGGCTCATAATGATGAAGTGAGCAAACTTTGGCATGAGCGATTTGATCACTTAAACTATCGCTCCCTTCAAAATATATGTAAAAAAATTATGGTGACAGGTCTTCCTATGGTATCTTGCATAGATGGTGTTTGTTCTGGATGTGTACTCGGAAAACATCATTCTGATAGTTTTGAAAAACGTGCCTCTTGGCATGTCTCAGCCCCTTTACAGCTTGCGCATAGTGATTTATGTGGTCCACTTCCAATTGTTTCATTCTCTGGCTACAAGTATTTCTTAACTTTCATTGATGATTCCTCCAGACACACTTGGGTATACTTCTTAAAACTCAAGAGTGAAGTATTTAGCATGTTCTTGGCCTTTAAGGCCTTTGTTGAGAAACAATCTGGACATCAAATTCTTAAGCTAAGATCTGATAATGGCAGAGAATATGTTAACAACAAATTCATCAACTTTTGCACTGAGCATGGAATTCAAATGAAACATACTATTCCATTTACTCCACAACAAAATGGTGTAGCTGAAAGGAAGAATCACACCTTAAAGGAAATGGATAATTGTATGCTTCAATCTAAAGGACTTAGTCTTAATTTTTGGGCAGAAGAAATTAACTGTGCAAATTACATAGTAAATCACACTCCTACTAAGGTTTTAAAGAATATCACTCCAGAAGAAGCATGGAGCTCAATTAAACCAGATGTAGTTTTTTGGAAGTGAAGCATGGGCCCATATTCCAGATGAGAAACATAAAGCTTTAGAACCTAAGAGTGAAAAATGTATTTTTGTGGGAAAAAGGAAATTTAAGCAGGGTTGATATTGAAGAGAATAACCAGATGAGAACAGAGGGACTGAGCACATGGCAGCTAGGGTTTGAAGAAGACCTAATCAACTGCAACCATAGTACCAAATCTGGAGGAGGACAGTACCAGGGTGGCAGAGCTTCGCAGAAGAGGGTAGGTTCTGACCCTACATATGAAAAACATGGGGTCCATCGGGACCCCATCATATAAATAGGTAATGATGCACAAGGAGAAAACTGCACTGGATGGAGTGAAAATATACGGCTCTGAGAAATCAGGCAAGGAAGATCTGACAAATAAAGGAAAGCGAGACATTGAAGGTAAAGATACCCATAAACACAAAGAAATCATTGGAAACAACAATACTGCGAACAGAGACAGGATAAAACCTTTCCCAGAACAGGTTTCACAAGAAAACGAACCTGAGGATGATCGAGCAAAAGAGAAGGAGGATCTAAACCAAGCCAAGGTAGGAAGGGAATGAATAATGACGACAGCCAAAAAGAAAGAAACCCAAGGACTGTGCAAGCCCAAAGCAACTGAAACCCTACAGGTAATAATTTCTAACCTAGAACTACAGGTGTATCGTGACAACATGGTAGAACATGCAAGGATCTGCAGGTTTATGGGATTCTAGCCAACAGAACGAGCTCTGTGCATGTGGATAAAGCAACAATGGAAACCCAAAGGGGATGTAAGACTCCACTTAGGAGCCAAAGGTTTATTTACTATGGTTTTTTCCAATCTGGAAGACCAGGATCGAATATTTGATGGAGGCCCGTATTTCTTTGCCTTAGTAGGTCTTTACATGAGACCATGGAAACCCAACTTCACACAAGAATAGGAAACCTTCAAACAGGTATCAGTTTGGATTCGCTTGTTCTCTCTACCGATTGACCACTGGGGACATGCTACACTTGAACAGATAGGCAACAAGTTAGGTACATTCATCAAAGCCTCGGAAGCATCATTACAGAAAAGATATACTTCATGTGCAAGAATCTGTGTCGAAATCGATGTCTCAGGAGCACTTCATGAGGGCCTATGGTTGGAATACAGAGATGAAGTGTATTTTCAAGCCATAAACTATGAGCAGATCCCATTCTGCTGCATGAAATGTCATGAACATGGACACTTGATTAGAGAATGCCCTATGAACAGAATGACGGAGAAACCCAAGGAGAACAAAGGAGATAAGAATAAGGAGGCCTTTGTTCGAACTAAAGCTAGACAAAGAGCAAACAAAAGACAACAAACTAAAGCAAGCACCTCCTTCAGAAGCAAAATCAATGCTTTTGAGGTGTTAGAATCATACACGAATTCAGAGGAAAACAATCTAGAGAGTGAGACAGTACGAGAAAGCAAGCCCAAAACCATACCAGGAATGAAAGAACCTATTTCTAAGCCATCAAATGACATCCCACAAGCTCAGGGACCAACAAAAGGATTAGAAGAAGATGCAAAGATGATAACTAGCGAAATAGGGCTAGAAGACATGGAACTAAGTGACATTCTTGAACAAGACAGTATGGATCTACCAAACATGGTAGAAAGTTGGAAAAAGAAAGGCATGGAACACATTTGGAAGAAGAGGTGAACAAAATCAACAACTTCTTCATAGCAAGACAATAAGCAGAACTGGATTTGCATAGAAAGAGCCTGGGAACAACAAAAGGACTAGCGGTAAGAGTTCAAGGGCTGCATCAAACCACCACCAACTCAAAGCACTGGAAAAAATGAGGAAGAAGGACTAACAATGAGGCATTCCAAGAACTAGGTTAGATACTCCTAAGTTAAGGTAAGATGAAAGCCCTTGAGGCATTCACACTAACCTCCTAAACTTTGTTAATTATGAAAGTGATTTCATGGAATGCTAGAGGGCTAAATAGCCTAAAGAAATAACATTTATTAAAGAAAAAAGTCCAAAAGGAACAACCATACATAATTTTTTTGCAAGAAACTAAATGCTCTAGCAAAATAATGGGTAACATCAACAAAAAATAGGGTAAACGAATGGACTACCTAGAAACAGCAAGCAATGGTTGGGAAGGGGGCATGGCCATTCTTTGGAACCCATAGGTTATCCAACTTATAGCCTCTGAAGCTGCCAGATCTCATATATCTATAGAAGTCCAAATAGTAGGAAATCCAATCACATATCTATGCACTAATGTCTATGGCCCTCAGAAACTAGAGGAAAAATTGCTATGACTCAGCGCTCTAGCCAACGTGCAGTAGAGATATCCTCAAGCAAAAGCCATTTTCGAAGGAGATTTAAATATGACCACCTTGCTCATGGAAAAAAAGGAGGCATCAGAATGCTCAATAGGGATACTTGTTACACTAAAATTTGTCACCATGACTATTTGCAGTCAGTATGGCTCCATCAATAGTCATACTGTCCTCCTTGGCAAGTCTTATACCTCTGCTCCTCATGTCAAACTCCAAGAAAGAGAGAAAGTCCTTAAAAATCTATATAACTCTGGTTACGCAGTTTCTCTTATCCTTACCTGTGTGTACGCACCTCAAGTTCATAACACCTGCGTACTTGTACACTCTGTCTGTAAAGGGGTGGGTGCGTACTCCTGTAAAGGTCAAAAGGCGCAAGTTTTACTCCAAAAAAGTTACTTGTGGTCGATTCTAGAGCATTCTAGAAGATGGTTTGACGTGGATTGAGCGCCTCCAGATGGTTCATGCATCCCAATGAAAGAGGAACTTATCCCATGAAGAGGGGAGCTATCCCATTGAAAGAGGCGCTTATCCCATTCATGGTGGACCTGATTAACTTCCTCCAAAGTGTTACACAGTAATTTGTCACTGTCATCCAGTCAGTATCCCTACTGTGCCAAGAATTCACAATAACCAAGTCCATGCCCTCTGAACTGGTCAAAAACCCACTTTTTCCAAAGTTTTCTTCATCAGCGCGTCTGTATTTAAAATATCCGCGCTGACTGGCGCCTTATAACTAGCCAACTGCGCTGCCAGCGCGGAAGCACACGGCTTTTCCGCGTTGATTCACCAGCGCTACCTGCGCTTGTATCAACCCGCGCTGACCGAGGCTTTACTGTTGTGGCCTTGCACTGTCAGCGCGCCAGGCCAGTTATGCACCCGCGCTGATCCAGTTTGGGCGAATTTGTTCCAACAGCCAGCCTTCTAGATAACTCCAGGCTTGGTTGTTAGTCTTGTGAATGTCGCCTCCCTTCTATGGCATGTCTGTTCGACCCTTTGCAACCATTCCCCTTGAAGATAAGCTCATCCTTCCACCTTTCTAGGAGACTCCTTCTCCTATATAAGCCTCCACCATTACCATGAGCAGCTGGTTGGAATAGTTGGCATATTATGGAATAGCTTGCATTGTGTGCTCAGTTTGCTGCTATTGTAGGTAGTTGGTGTGATAGGTGTGGAAGTGATTGATAGCTTAGGGAAGGTTGTGTTGATTTGCTTGTGTGAGAGAGAGAGTCTCTTGTCTTGGGAGAACCATCCTCAAAGGTGAATGCTTGAAGAGCTTGCTGACCGGCCCCTCTTGAGAAGGATATCGACGTCAGAATGCTTGGTTGTACTCTTCTCTATTTTGATTAATAATAGATGACTGCTATTATTGTTCCATTCTCATTTGTCCATGCAATGTATAATGTGAATTACATATTTTCTGACTGATGTATAGTTGCTTTTACTAGATTTCACGCTTGTGTTTGCCTTCTCTGCGTGTGTGCAGGTATCTGTTCGCGGAGATCGCGGAGGATCGTGACCAGCCAAAGCGAAGGGGCGAAAGCGGTATCTCTTCACCAAACGACAAGCGTTGGATTCCAAGTAGGTGTTCTTTTCCTATCTTTTAATTGCAACTAGGAACTTGCGTAGTAGCATTGATGATTGTTGCTAGACCCGTTCTGGGCTGGTAGGGATCGCCTCTATCCGTAGAGGGGATTTGCCTCTCCAACAATTTGGCGACTCCCCCTGCCTCTTTGCAGCAATTGTAGAGCTTGCAGGGCAAAGAAAATTTTCTCAGACGATTCATTCCGAATTATGCCGAGGTGGCTAAGGGTTTCACACGGTTGTTAAAACGAGACACACCCTTTCGATGGGATGCCATCGCCCAGGAGTCTTTCGAGCGCCTTAAAGACCTTCTCGTTTCAGCTCCACTCTTAAGACCTCCGAACTATCACCGTGATTACACTCTCTACTTAGCTGCCGCTGACACCACCATCGGCATGGTTCTGGTGCAGGACGATGATGCCGGCACCGAGCATGTTATCTACTATCTTAGTCGCAACCTTTTGGATACGGAAACTCGCTATGCATATGTCGAGAAGTTGGCATTGGCTGCTGTCTGCGCCGTTCAACGATTCCGGCATTATATCCTGTTGCGCACAACGACCGTGATCTCTGATTGCAACCCCATGACCTACATCTTGTCGCGTCAGCTGCTGGGGGGCAAATACTCGAAGTGGATTGTCATCCTCCAAGAGTTCGACTTGGAGTTTACTGCGGCCAAGTCAAAGAAATCACTGGTCTTTGCTGAATTGCTCTGTTCCTTGCCATCTCGTTCTGCACCCTCTCGTTCAGAGGAGCATATCCCGGATGAAACATTGTTTCTTATCAGTACCCTCGACCCGTGGTATGGGGACATTATCGTATATTTGCAGACGTCTTCCTTCCATCCTAATGTGTCGAAAGATGCTCGACGGCGAATTCGTCACCAATCTCAACCCTATCGCATCTTGGGCGATACCCTGTACCGCCTCGGCGTTGATTCAGTTCTCCGCCGATGTCTGACTCTCGAGGAGGCTGAGTGGGTGTTGAATGACTGCCACTCTGGTGCTTGTGGCGGCCACATGTCCGGATATGCTACCGCCCAGAAAATCCTCCGTGCTGGTTACTTCTGGCCTTCTATTTTTAAAGATTGCATTCTCGCCGTTCGGGCATGCCACGAATGCCAGGTGTACCACCGGAAGATGCGTGCTCCTCCTGCACCACTGCACCCTGTCGTTACCGTAGGTCCATTTGCCAAGTGGGGCATCGATTATACGTCCTGTAACCCTCGTTCGGCCGGGGGGCATGGGTATATCATCGTTGCCGTGGATTATTTCACCAAGTGGGCCAAAGCGATGCCTACATTAAACGAAGATGGTTACATAGCGGCGCATTTTTTATTCAATCATGTCATTACTCGTTTCGGAGTCCCTCAGGCTATTGTCACAGATCATGGAAAACATTTCCGTAATCATATGATGACGGAACTAACGACCCAGCTAGGCTTGCGCCAAGATAGTTCGACACCGCACTATCCACAATCTAACGGTCAAGTCGAAGCCGTGAACAAAGTTTTGATCACTATGCTTCAACGCACCGTCAATATGCACAAGTCTAATTGGCATCTGATGCTGTTCCCTGCCTTGTGGGCCTACCGGACTTCTGTGAAGGACACCACCGGTTTTACACCATTTCAATTGGTTTATGGACTGGAGGCCACCCTTCCCGTTGAGTGTGAAATTCCTTCGTTGAAATTAGCTGTCGAGTTGCTTCCCAACACCACTCCGGTGGAGGAATGACTTCTGTACCTAGAACGGTTAGACGAGACCCGTCGTTTGGCTTCTCTAGCTATCGAAGCGCAAAAGAAGAGAGTCAAAGCTCACTTCGATCAGAATATTCATCCTCGTTCCTTCGTTGAGGGAGATCTAGTACTGCTCTATGATCAAGCTAAAGATAAGCTGGGGGCAGGAAAACTCGAATCCATGTGGCTAGGTCCCTATATAGTGAAACGAGTTTTACAAAAGGGCGCATACGAGTTAGTTGATTACGAAGGAAATCCTCTTGACAAGCCCCGCAATGGGCTTTATCTGAAGAAATATTATGCATGATTTCATGCACTCAGCTTGTACATACGCGTGTTTAGTGTGTTTTGTGTGCATGATTTCATTTTTTTCTTTGGTGTGAAGGCGTGTTCGCCTCTTATTATGTTTTCTCCCTCTTGTGCAGATGACTAGTGCACCTTATGTTGGTTTCGCTGATGGCGCCTGCCGTAGTACTTGTAATTTGTCCTCTGCGGCATGGGCAATCTATGATCCTCACGGTGAATTGCTGGACCTCCAAGGAGTCTGCCTCGGTCACACCACTAATAATGTCGCCGAATACAGTGCCGTAATTGAGCTACTAGCCGAAGCAGTTGATCTCGGCATTCGTACAATGATGGTGAACCTAGACTCCCAGCTTGTCGTCCATCAACTCAACGGGCGATATTCTGTCAGAGACCAGCGCATCCTAAGGTTATACCTGCGTGTTAGATTGTTAGAAAGGAATTTTGATTATATCACATATCAACATATCCCGAGACGATTAAACACGTTGACTGATGCATTGGCAAATCATGTGTTAGATAGGCATTTGCGAAACAGATGAACATTATACAAGAAACGTAGAAAGCGTAATAAGACCATAAGCATATGTAAATAAAATCATTTTTGTTTTCCAAAGCATAGTTTGCATGCGTGCCGTGTGTGATTTTAAGCTTGCATTAAAAAATTAAAATACATGGGTCATGTGTTGTGCAAATTCATACATAAGATCACAGTTGTACTGAACAATCGCATAACATAAACAAAACATCATCACATGTAACAATGATCCATCCCAAAAATCGGTATGTATATATATCGTGTGGCGCACTGAGGCGCTCAAAAATAAGTGTATGTGTCAAAATTAAGAGTCACTGTTCTCCATACATTCGAGACATACGTCTCTCGAAACATCAAAAGGAAACCTAGGCGACTACTGTGCTAGGTTGTGCTCTCTGTAGCACACAGCCGCTCGTGCCACCCGCCTCAACAGGCGGTGAACCCTGGGCGCCACCCCCACTGTGTGGATCTGGTGCTCTATGGGAACCTCCTCGACTCCCTGATAGTCTGGCACCCCCTCCAGCAACCCCTCAAGGTTGCGAGCTATAGCCTCTGAAGTATCAACTCCTGGAGGAACTAAGGCCAGGGCTCCAGCTCCTTGCCCTTCCCTCCGTGCCGATGGTGCCAAGCCTATGGGTCTCGCAGGTCCCACATCTGCATACAGTAACATCTGTCAAAGACATGTACATGAAAAACCAAAAACATTAAAAAATCTTAAAAAGAGATCAAGTGACATACCTCCGTCATCCCAGTGCTCTCCTGCGGGCAGTGGCATGTCAGGGTCGTTGCGGAAGTCCATACCCGCATACGGCCAGTCCTCGACAAAGATAACCTGTCGCTCCAACCACTCTCTGAAATACACCCCCCAAGACACTGGGCGACCACCACCTCCACGTGGCATGACGCGGGCCCATCGGCTGGCCCTCGTCTCCCGAGGACCTCTAGGTGGATCCACAGCCATAGTCTGTAGCTGTAGAGCCGGCACCCGCTCCAGCATGAGTGGCAGAAGAAGTGACCCATACGTGAACTGCTTCGGCTCCCCACGTCGGCAGTTGCTCAGTTGCCTCTTCATGCTAGATGTTACGGCAGTCGCCCAGTCAAAGATAGTGGGCTGCAGGCACTCCAGAGCTAACAACAGTTGGTTCTTCGAGGCCTCATGGTTGGCCAAGGAACCCGCTACCCGTGTCACCAGGAAAAGTATCGTGCGGAGAGGCATGTCTCGCACCGTCGAGATACCCACTTTCCTGCTCCATGTCTTCTCAGCTCCTGGGCATACTCTAGCCATCAGCTGGACCAGAGTCTCGCCGCTGGGTCGCGCCCCCTCCAAGATGGGCCTCCGACCCCGGCGCGACAAACCAGTCAAAAAATAGATATCCGAGGCATCAAACTCGATATCTTGCCCACGGATGGTGAATTTCCCGTCTATGGGGTTCCATGCTCTGATCAGGAACTCCAGCAAGTCAGGTTGCGCCCTCAAGTGCGGAGTCAGGAAGAACTTTAGAAAACCGCATGCCCGCATTGCATCCTGGCATTCGGCGAGTGCATATGCGGCTATATCTTCATTGTCGTGGGCCCTCTCTTGCCACACAAAAGCCATTGTGCCCTGCAAAACCATGAAAAAGCATTAGGTCCCTGTTTGTGGAAAAATTTACGTTCAATTTAAAAAAATTCATATTTTTCCGCGCCAGTGCGACTGTTTTAAAAACAGTCGCGCTGAAAATGGCGCCCTAGTTGTTTTTTCATTGGGTCAGCGCGGAAGAACACGGGTTTTCCGCTCTGACCCAAAAGCTGGTACGTGCAATTTTAATCGGTCAGCGCGGTCCCGAGCGGGAAACCCGCGCTGACTGAGAGCGCACCCATGCTCAAGAAATTCGCCCAATTGGGCGAATTCCACCGTTAAAATCTTGCTAAATATAATCAAAATGCAGGGCAAGGAGAGGAGAACCTACCTGGAAGAAGCTGTTCGAAGAATGGTGTCCGTACGGGCTGGAAATCGCTCCGTCAACTTTCTGGCTTCTCCACGTGCTTCACGTCCCAAAATGGTAAAATGGTAAAAAATGATTTTTCACCCCCCCTATTTATAGTAAAAACTCATAAATGACCATATTTTGGGTTTTTGCCATCTTTTTGCCATAGATTTAGCCCTAACCTTATTGAATGCATGTTTTAATATGTTTTTTACACATATCGAACGGATTTATGCGGGTAGTGTTCTTGTGCAGGTTCGGATAACCGGCGTGATCATAACGATTCATCGTGCACTTGGTCTCCAAATATGTCGTCTTTGAGCTCTTTTCCGACACAAAACAAGAAAAGATAGCCGAGCCTCCTTTCAGCTCGTTAAAGGGGACGAAAGGCGGTCAATTTAAGCTCTTTTTCGACCGTTGAACTAAAAAGATTGCCGGGTGTTTGTCGTTTCGCGCTCGTTAACGGCCCTAAAACGACGTGTTTCCGACCGCTTTTTTACTTTTTCGGGTCGAAGGCACTATTTATGAAAAGTACTCCTCGATCGTAATGGTCGGGCGGTTCTTTCGAGCATCGTTTTATACTTTTTCGGGCTCGAGAGACACAACTTTACGAAAAAGGACCCCCCTGGAGTCTCCTTTTCCGCTGTCTTTTCAGACTCCCTAAACAAGAAAAGACGCCGAGTTTTTCCTTTGTCAGGCTCGTTAAACACTCAATGACATCGGACATTGTCAAAATGACACCTCTCCAAGCATATGCTATCCCCGTCAAGCTTGTCATCCAAAAATAACCGGGGTACCTGCCAGAAATGGCGGGGAAAATGGAACTGTAATAATAATCGTGTCGGCAGTATGTCGCTCTTGAACATGGCACCAGTCTGCATTCGTGCCAGGTGGGAATTCCTCATTCTGTTTCACAATTGGCCTCCGTGGGTATGGGTTATCCTATTTGACCTCTCATTTTCTCATTGCCTCGTCATCATACCCTCTGCTCATTTGATGTCAAATACTGCCACGTCCACTGTCGTGCCGCCGATATGTTCAAGAGAAGTTGACCTCTGCACTAGTACAACCTCCTCTGCTATCTCACACAAATCATTTTACCTCTGTCTCGTGTCGATGATGTGGGAAACATTATGGCCCACCTTCGATCAAGGTCACTTCCTGTCGACTTCAACTCCTTATCCAGGAAGGTGATCTAGAGACTCCCCTCAGGTGCATTGGAGCCTGCATGCCTCAATGGCAGGTTCTTCGTGTTCGACGAGAGGTTTACATCATTGGCCTCCGATCGAATGATTCCGTGGGTGTTCGACGCCAGCTCATTGATTCACATGCCGCGGATTGTACCTATAGTACCTTGAGGGCCATTGTCATTATTGGTGGTTCCTCTCGCGTCTGTTAACAGTTTTCATCATTGACTGGTAATCAGACGATGTTCATGCATGTTCGACTTCAACTCATGTATTCACATGTCTGGACTTGTACTTTGTTCGGGTCGAGATGGAGCGCAAGACCCTGGATCTCTGTCTGTTCTGGTCCAGGTTGCGATTTTGTGGATGATCATTACATGACTCATTGATGGATGGCTGCGCCCATACCTGAGTCTTCATGGATGGCTGCGACCATACCTTATCACTATCATGGTCTCTTTAGCTGGGTGGCTGCGTCCATTCCACAGACCTTTCGCATGTCTTTCGGATGGCTGCGCCCATGCCTAGACTGCATGTACTTGATTATCAGAGATGTTCGGTCCTTCCTGGTGGTGTTCCAGTTCGGCAAGTCTTGTAAAGCATTTCACCCCTCCCACTCTCTCGGTCTTCATGCTTTAGGGGGCATCTGTTACACAGTAATTTGTCACTGTCATCCAGTCAGTATCCCTACTGTGCCAAGAATTCACAATAACCAAGTCCATGCCCTCTGAACTGGTCAAAAACCCACTTTTTCCAAAGTTTTCTTCATCAGCGCGTCTGTTTCTAAAATATCCGCGCTGACTGGTGCCTTATAACTAGCCACCTGCGCTGCCAGCGCAGAAGCACACGGCTTTTCCGCACTGATTCACCAGCACTACCTGCGCTTGTATCAACCCGCGCTGACCGAGGCTTTACTGTTGTGGCCTTGCGCTGTCAGCGCGCCAGGCCAGTTATGCACCCGCGCTGATCCAGTTTGGGCGAATTTGTTCCAACAGCCAGCCTTCCAGATAACTCCAGGCTTGGTTGTTAGTCTTGTGAATGTCACCTCCCTTCTATGGCACGTCTGTTCGACCCTTTGCAACCATTCCCCTTGAAGATAAGCTCATCCTTCCACCTTTCTAGGAGACTCCTTCTCCTATATAAGCCTCCACCATTACCATGAGCAGCTGGTTGGAATAGTTGGCATATTATGGAATAGCTTGCATTGTGTGCTCAGTTTGCTGCTATTGTAGGTAGTTGGTGTGATAGGTGTGGAAGTGATTGATAGCTTAGGGAAGGTTGTGTTGATTTGCTTGTGTGAGAGAGAGAGTCTCTTGTCTTGGGAGAACCATCCTCAAAGGTGAATGCTTGAAGAGCTTGCTGACCGGCCCCTCTTGAGAAGGATATCGACGTCAGAACGCTTGGTTGTACTCTTCTCTATTTTGATTAATAATAGATGACTGCTATTATTGTTCCATTCTCATTTGTCCATGCAATGTATAATGTGAATTACATCTTTTCTGACTGATGTATAGTTGCTTTTACTAGATTTCACGCTTGTGTTTGCCTTCTCTTCGTGTGTGCAGGTATCTGTTCGCGGAGATCGCGGAGGATCGTGACCAGCCAAAGCGAAGGGGTGAAAGCGGTATCTCTTCACCAAACGACAAGCGTTGGACTCCAAGTAGGTGTTCTTTTCCTATCTTTTAATTGCAACTAGGAACTTGCGTAGTAGCATTGATGATTGTTGCTAGACCCGTTCTGGGCTAGTAGGGATCGCCTCTATCCGTAGAGGGGATTTGCCTCTCCAACACAAAGCACTATAAATATAGGCATTGGGCCAGAGGGAGGAGAGGTTGAAAGTTGAACATTCCTAAGGGTAGATGCTGCTGAAATTAGGACTCCCTTTTAGAGCTTGAGAGGAGAGATTCCAATCCTTCCTTAGCTTCATTTGGAAGTGGGTGAGCTGATCAAAGTAAAGGAGAACTCTTGCTGGACCCTGGGAGGGACCTGCACAACACCAAGGCACTGGTTGTAAGGTTTCTCTTGTTTCCAATTAATACAATTAAGTTCATTTCTCTCAACAAGTTGTTATATATAATTTGTTTCATAAACTCCTTGGTCTTTATGATGAATATGTTTTATTATATGAGTTATTCAGGTGCTATGTAATTGTTTGCTTGTTAGTGAATGCAGGCTTCAAGGAGAAGGAGCTCATCTGGATCGAAGAGGCTTGGCTGCTACAAACAGCGTTGGACTAGAGGTAAGCCTTAAACACCTGGTTGCTTTTATTTTAAATGCATATTTAGGGAAAGATAGTGCTTGATTGTTTTGTTTGTCACTAGAAAAGCCTTGTTTTCTAGGGAGGTCGGTTTTGTCCGCAAAATTGACTCTTTGCACATGACAAAATGGCGACTCTGATCAACCAAAAACGGCTTTCATTTGTCCATGGGGGACATTTTCTTACTGCAAATTACCTTTCGGGCTTAAGAACGCCGGAGCAACTTTTCAAAGGGCGATGTCTTATGCGTTTCATGACATCAAACACATTGTGAAACCGTATCTCGATGATTTGCCCGCTCATTCATTATATCGAGCTGATCACCTTGTCCATTTACGAGCAATCTTCATGAGGTGTAGGCATTATCGTAATCGGTTGAACCCACACAAATGTGTCTTCTGTAAAGAAGTGGGACGATTGCTAGGATTTGTAGTTTCAAAAGCTGGCATTTGCGTCAATCCCTCAAAGGTAGAAGCTATCATCAAATTGCCTCCTCCTTCGAGTCTTTGCCAACTCAGAAGTTTGCAGGGGAAAGCAAACTTTTTACGACGATTCATTCCTAATTACGCCGAGGTTACAAAGGGTTTTACCCGGTTGTTGAAACAGAACGCTCAATTCTCTTGGGATGAGATAGCTCAGAAATCTTTTGATGCACTCAAACACGCGTTGACCCATGCACCATTGTTGCATCCTCCCAACTACAACCAGGATTACTTTTTGTACCTCTCTGCCTCCCATTCCACCATTGGAATGGTCTTAGTTTAGGAAGATGAATTCGGAACGGAACATGTGATATATTACCTTAGCAGGACATTAAATCCCACTGAGCTAAAATACTCACATGTGGAGAAATTGGCATTGGCAGCCGTTCAAGCTGTCCAACGTTTTCGTCACTACATTTTACTCCGTAAAACTACAGTCATTTCGGATTGCAACCCTATGATTTACATTTTGACTAAACAATTGCTAGGGGGCAAGTACTCCAAATGGATTGTTATCCTGTAGGAGTTCGACTTGGAGTTTGAGAAATCTAAGTCTAAGAAATCTTTAGTTTTTGCAGAGTTAATGTGTGACTTCCCGCGTGCTGACACGGAAACTGTGGCAGAGGAGCCCATTGTGGACGAATCTCTGTTTCTAATCAGCACTTTAGATCCGTGGTATGGGGATATCATCATCTATCTCCAGACCCAATCCTTTCGGCCCGAAGCTTCAAAGTCGGAACGTCGGAAAATACGATTCCAGTCCCAACAATACAAAATTATTGGAGATACTCTTTATCGACGTGGGGCAGACTCTATTTTTCGACGTTTCTTAACTCACGAAGAGGCAGAAAGGGTTCTAAATGACTGTCACTCTGGAGCGTGTGGTGGTCATATGTCTGGGTATGCCACAGCCCAAAAGATATTGCGCGCTGGCTACTTCTGGCCGTCCTTGTTTAAAGATTGTATTACTGCGGTCCGAAAAAGCCACAACTGTCAGGTGTTTGATCGAAAGATGTGCGTTCCACCTGCTCCTCTCCACCCTATAATTTTTGTCGGTCCTTTTGCCAAATGGGGTATCGATTTTATTACATGTAACCCTCACTCGGCCGGGGGGCATGCGTATATCATTCTTGCGGTAGATTATTTTACTAAGTGGGCCGAGGCAATGCCTACATTCGAGGCAGACGGCAAGACAACTGCAATTTTCGTATTCAATCACATAATTGCTAGGTTTGGTGTCCCACAAGCAATAATCACTGACCATGGGCGCCATTTTCGAAACGTTATGATGACAGAATTTACAGGCCAGCTTGGTTTGCGTCACGATAGTTCAACTCCTTATTATCCACAAGCAAATGGTCTGTTGAGTCCATCAACAAAGTTTTAGTTATCATGATCCGACGAATCATTGGTATTCATCGGTCGAATTGGCACAACATGTTATTTTCAGCGCTTTGGTCGTACCGAACCTCAGTGAAAACATCAACAGGGTTAACTCCTTTCCAACTAGTTTATGGTTTGGAAGTTGTGCTACCCACTGAATGCGAAATCCCGTCACTGCAAATGGCCATCGAGTTGCTTCTAGCTACTTCCGAAGAGGAGAAGCGTTTATTATACTTAGCTCAATTAGATGAGAATCGACGTGATGCTGCATTGGCAATCGAGACTCACGCAAAACGGATGAAAGCTCAGTATGATCGAAATGTGACCCCTCGAAATTTTTCGGAAGGAGACCTAGTGTTATTATATGATCAAGCTAATGATAAATTAGGTGCTGGAAAATTCGTTCCTATGTGGCATGGGCCCTATATTGTCAAGAGAAAGCTAGCAAAAGGGGCCTATGAGCTGGTAGACTTTGACGGGGACTCTTTGGGTAAACCCAGAAATGGACTTTACCTAAAGAGGTATTATGCTTAAAAGATGGGTATGGAGATTTTAGTTAGGTTAGGTTTTTCTTTCTAGCTGGTGTGTTTGTTAGTTTAGACAGTGTGCTTAGCTTAGAAAGTGTGTTTTCGTCGTTATTCTGGCTTATCTTGGTTTTACTCTTGATGATGTAGATGTCGATGCCTCTCCAAACATACATTGGTTTCGCTGATGGTGCTTGTCGTAGTACACGGAATATCTCTTCCGCAGCTTGGGTCATCTATTCGCCCTCTGAGGAGTTAGTTTCTATGCATGGGGTGAGCCTCGGTCAAACAACAAACAAAATTGCAGAATACAGTGCAGTGATTGAGTTATTGTCTGAATCTATTTCATTTGGGATTCAGAGTTTGATAGTGAGGTTAGATTCTAAACTCGTTGTATTACAGCTTAATAGAGTGTATGCCATTAGAAATTCAGTGTTATTAAGGTTATTTTTGAGAGTGCGTCTCTTGGAACGTGAGTTTGATTACATTGAATATCAACATATTCCAAGGTCTTTAAATACATTGGCAGATGCAATTGCTTCTCGAATGTTAAATAGACATTTGCAATAATCATACATGTAAATTTAAAACCATTCCATAACATGATTTACAAAATAAGCCGGTAATAATGATATATATAGATAGGAGTGTGTCAAAAAATACATCGTCTTCGATCATAGGTTGAAAAACACCTTATGATCGGCAAAAATGATAAGTACAAAAAACCAAAATGTCACATGTGTCTACAAAAATGACCATCCAATCACTGGTGATGATCTCTATATGACACCACTGCACGAGCTACCCTACACAAGAACCTCCTAAAAGGTCCTGGGACCCCGACTACAAAGCGCTGAAGCCTGATAGGAATATCATCTATGGTAGTCTCCGGTATGTCTGCTGTAAGACGCTCTAGGTCATGCTCCAACTCAGCTAAAGTCTCTGTGGCCTCGTCCTGTGGGGCCGGTGCCGCTGCAACTGGTAGTCTCCTCTTGAAAGGCCGGAGATTGGCTGGTCGACGTGGGCCTACATCTGCATTTTGAAAATTGTTACTGTCAGTTTTGAGACGATATAAAAACAAAAAAAAATAGATAGTTTAAAAACTTGTAGAAAATGAAGTTACCTGTATCATCCCATTGTTCTCTCGGTGGAAGAATCATGTCCGGATCTCCACGAAAATCAACGTCGGCATAAGGAAAATCCTGTATAGAAAATACCTGGTCCTCTAACCAGTGAAAGTACTTCGCAGTAAATCGAACAACCTCCGTTCCCTCATCAGGATGACGGGCCATAATCGCAACCCATCGCATCAATTTGGGCTCTCGAGGAAGCCCAACACCAACAGTGAGCTGCTGTGGGATCAGCGTCGGAACCCTCTCTAAGCCTAAACTCACAACTAAAGGCCCATAACCAAAAGTCTTCAGCTGTCCGTTTTTGGCTCGAGTCAGTTGGCCTTTTACATTGGCCAACACAGCATCACACCAGTTAAAAATGGTACCTCGATAGCAATCAATCGCCATCCGCATCTGGGACCCAGTGGTAATGTGCAAAGCAGCAGCCCCGCAAAGTCTGGTAATTGTAAAGGCAATCACCATAAGTTCAGTTCGGGATATAGTTTTGATCTCTATCCCCTTCTCCTGGTTCTGAGTGTTACACCACTCTAGTCGGAGACTAGCGATGGACTGGCCACCCGGCCTAGTCCCGAACAGAGTCAAGTGTTCGCCTCTCTTGGGCAAACCAGTGAGAAAGTAAATATCTGAGGGCTCTATCTCGAGCTGGTGCCCTCCGATATAAAAACACTGGTCCTGAACATTCCACCTTTCTACCAGCCACTCTAGAAATCTCACTTGGGCCCTCATGCCAGGTATGGCCCAGTATTTATAAAGGCCGCATGCCTTCAAAGCATCAATTGACGGTTGATGATTAATGGCGGCCAAATCAACATCTTCGTGCTCTCTCTCGCGCCAAGAAAGCATGGTGGGCAATCTACACGCCAAAAAACATCTGTTAGATTCAATGAAATCAAAAAAATTTGGTCCATTTTGGAGAAATTGGGGTTTGAAAACTCGTTTTGCGGGGTACGCACCCCATCTTTAGGAATAGAGCGTGGGTACGCGGGTTCCCTTAAGGCAAGGTGCGTACGCCTAGAATTTTCCCAACTGAGAAAATGTCGGGGTACGCGGGTCCCTAGTGGAGCACCTGCGTACCCCGAAAGGCGGATCTTGAAACCCCAAAGCCTCCAAAAAATGAAACAAGGGCCTAAAAACGAATTCCAAATGGATGAAAATGAAGAGGAGGATGTTGTAGAATACCTGAAAGAGACGGCGTTCGGTTTCGACGATCGGATTCTCCACAATGTCCACGGGAAGTTTCTTGCCAAAAGCCCTTTTTCTCTCCTCAACAGTAAAATGGTAAAAATGAATTGGTAAAAGCCCTTTTTATAGGTTTTTTGGGTAAATAAATGGTAAATTTGTTTATTTTTCACCATGAAAAGGTATTTTTCAAAGTATTTTTATCTATCGTCAACAGGTATGAGTAATGTGTTGGTTTTTGTGCAGGATAAAGGATTTTCAGGGAAAATTGTCATTTTTTACAAACAAAAACATCAGAGTCATCTTTAAGCCCTTTTCTGACTCCTAAAATATGAAAAGATTGCCGAGCATTTCTTTTACACTCGTTAAAACAGAATTAAAAGACGGTCCTCTTATAGCCCTTTTCTGACCGTAAAAACATGAAAAGATTGCCAGATTTTTGTCGTTTCAAATTCGATATTGGAAATAAAATGACGTGTCCTTGATCGCTTTTTACTTTTCAGGTCAAAGACACTAATCATGAAAGTACTCCTTGGTCGTAAAGATCAAGCGGTTCTCTCAAGTATTATTTTATACTTTTTCGGGCTTGGGAGACACAAACTTACGAAAAAGGTCAACCCTGGAGTCTTCTTAAGTTTTTCAGACTCTCTAAAATTGAAAAACGCCGAGTTTCTCCTATACTGGACTCGTTAAAATTTCACAGTAAAGGACCTGTTCGATTACAAACAGGAACGGACCACTCCTTCTTAGGGTTCGAATCTAAACTAAGTTGGACTCATCCGAAGGATGAGCTTATAATCAAGCAAATGTTATCCTCCTCAAGCTTGTAAAAAGTAAAGAGGTACTTGCCAGAAATGGTGGGGGAAAAGAGAGAAAAATGAGCCTATTTGTTATCCTTTGTCTCAGAGAAACCTTATCGCCACTCTTGAACACGACACTTTTCATTCACCTGGGTTGGGAAATCCTTTGCCTCACAGTTGATCAAACCACATTGAAAGTCTTCAGCCGGGTTCTGGGTATTAACTTTGGGTCAATTGTCACCAAGCCATCTGTTGTGTCATTATGTGTTCAAGAGGTCACTGCAAATAAAACATTCATCTGCAAAATACCTGTCATCCATCTTGACCATCCCTGAGTCAGTCCTTACAACTACATTTATTCAACTTGATTTATGATTTCGTGTTGTGGGCTTGCCTACGACGGATCGCTTTCTATCGACATCAGCACATTATCTAGAAAGATGATCTAGAAATCGTCAGTACCTTGAAATCCACATGCATCAATGGCAGGTTTCTCGCCTTCGACGACAGTTTACATCATTGACTTTCGATCGAAGGATTCCGTGACATGTTCGACATCAACACATTCATTCACATCTCATGGATTGTATTGGGTACTTTGAGAACCATTGACATCACTGGTGGTCTCTCTCACACTTGTTAACAGTTTACATCATTGACTGGTAATCAAGTGGTTTCTACCATGTTCGACATCAACTCATTTATTCCAATGGATAGAATCGTACTATTTCGGGAAGTAGAAATGAAGACCCTGGATCTAGTTTCCGCCATCCAGGCTGCGAGGAATTTTGTATTCATTATATAGTAGACTAATTATAAACAGATGGCTGCGTCCATATTGTGTCTACATGAGTCTATGATTATGATGTACTACGAAATCATTCCTATATCAGAGCAGTAGTTAGTTTGTTAGTTAAAGTTTTTGATCTGAGTATGGGAATGCCTACCTCAGCGATGATATGATCTCATACATGTATTTTGTGTTGAATATTTGCAGGTTCCGACTGGGCTCTCCACAAGATAATCCTTGAAATGATAAAGTACTTCACCCTTCCTAGATGATATGAAACCCTAATCTACTACAGGCTTCGCACTTTAGGGGGCAATCTGTTACACTAAAATTTGTCACCATGACTATTTGCAGTCAGTATGGCTCCATCAATAGTCATACTGTCCTCCTTGGCAAGTCTTATACCTCTACTCCTCATGTCAAACTCCAAGAAAGAGAGAAAGTCCTTAAAAATCTATATAACTCTGGTTACGCAGTTTCTCTTATCCTTACCTGCGTGTACGCACCTCAAGTTCATAACACCTGCGTACTTGTACGCTCTGTCTGTAAAGGGGTGGGTGCGTACTCCTGTAAAGGTCAAAAGGCGCAAGTTTTACTCCAAAAAAGTTACTTGTGGTCGATTCTAGAGCATTCTAGAAGATGGTTTGACGTGGATTGAGCGCCTCCAGATGGTTCATGCATCCCAATGAAAGAGGAACTTATCCCATGAAGAGGGGAGCTATCCCATTGAAAGAGGGGCTTATCCCATTCATGGTGGACCTGATTAACTTCCTCCAAAGCACTATAAATACAGGCATTGGGCCAGAGGGAGGAGAGGTTGAAAGCTGAACATTCCTAAGGGTAGATGCTGCTGAAATTAGGACTCCCTTTTAGAGCTTGAGAGGAGAGATTCCAATCCTTTCTTAGCTTCATTTGGAAGTGGGTGAGCTGATCAAAGTAAAGGAGAACTCTTGCTGGACCCTGGGAGGGACCTGCACAACACCAAGGCACTGGTTGTAAGGTTTCTCTTGTTTCCAATTAATACAATTAAGTTCATTTCTCTCAACAAGTTGTTATATATAATTTGTTTCATAAACTCCTTGGTCTTTATGATGAATATGTTTTATTATATGAGTTATTCAGGTGCTATGTAATTGTTTGCTTGTTAGTGAATGCAGGCTTCAAGGAGAAGGAGCTCATCTGGATCGAAGAGGCTTGGCTGCTACAAACAGCGTTGGACTAGAGGTAAGCCTTAAACACCTAGTTGCTTTTATTTTAAATGCATATTTAGGGAAAGATAATGCTTGATTGTTTTGTTTGTCACTAGAAAAGCCTTGTTTTCTAGGGAGGTCGGTTTTGTCTGCAAAATTGACTCTTTCCGCATGACAAAATGGCGACTCCGATCAACCAAAAACGACTTTCATTTGTCCATGGGGGACATTTGCTTACTGCAAATTACCTTTTGGGCTTAAGAACACCGGAGCAACTTTTCAAAGGGTGATGTCTTATGCGTTTCATGACATCAAACACATTGTGCAACCGTATCTCGATGATTTGCCCGCTCATTCATTACATCGAGCTGATCACCTTGTCCATTTACGAGCAATCTTCATGAGGTGTAGGCATTATCGTAATCGGTTGAACCCACACAAATGTGTCTTCTGTATAGAAGTGGGACGATTGCTAGGATTTGTAGTTTCAAAAGCCAGCATTCGCATCGATCCCTCGAAGGTAAAAGCTATCATCAAATTGCCTCCTCCTTCGAGTCTTTGCCAACTCCAAAGTTTGCAGGGGAAAGCAAACTTTTTACGACGATTCATTCCTAACTACGCCGAGGTTACAAAGGGTTTTACCCGGTTGTTGAAACAGAACGCTCAATTCTCTTGGGATGAGATAGCTCAGAAATCTTTTGATGCACTCAGACACGCATTGACCCATGCACCATTGTTGCATCCTCCCAACTACAACCAGGATTACTTTTTGTACCTCTCCACCTCCCATTCCACCATTGGAATGGTCTTAGTTTAGGAAGATGAATTCGGAACGGAACATGTGATATATTACCTTAGCAGGACATTAAATCCCACTGAGCTAAAATACTCACATGTGGAGAAATTGGAATTGGCAGCCGTTCAAGCTGTCCAACGTTTTCGTCACTACATTTTACTCCGTAAAACTACAGTCATTTCGGATTGCAACTCTATGATTTACATTTTGACTAAACAATTGCTAGGGGGCAAGTACTCCAAATGGATTGTTATCCTGTAGGAGTTCGACTTGGAGTTTGAGAAATCTAAGTCTAAGAAATCTTTAGTTTTTGCAGAGTTAATGTGTGACTTCCCGCGTGCTGACACGGAAACTGTGGCAGAGGAGCCCATTGCGGACGAATCTCTGTTTCTAATCAGCACTTTAGATCCGTGGTATGGGGATATCATCATCTATCTCCAGACCCAATCCTTTCGGCCCGAAGCTTCAAAGTCGGAACGTCGAAAAATACGATTCCAGTCCCAACAATACAAAATTATTGGAGATACTCTTTATCGACGTGGGGCAGACTCTATTTTTCGACGTTGCTTAACTCACGAAGAGGCAGAAAGGGTTCTAAATGACTGTCACTCTAGAGCGTGTGGCGGTCATATGTCTGGGTATGCCACAGCCCAAAAGATATTGCGCGCTGGCTACTTCTGGCCGTCCTTGTTTAAAGATTGTATTACTGCGGTCCGAAAATGCCACAACTGTCGGGTGTTTGATCGAAAGATGTGCGCTCCACCTGCTCCTCTCCACCCTATAATTGTCGTCAGTCCTTTTGCCAAATGGGGTATCTATTTTATTACATGTAACCCTCACTCGACCGGGGGGCATGCGTATATCATTCTTGCGGTAGATTATTTTACTAAGTGGGCCGAGGCGATGCCTACATTCGAGGCAGACGGCAAGACAGCTACAATTTTCGTATTCAATCACATAATTGCTAGGTTTGGTGTCCCACAAGCAATAATCACTGACCATGGGCGCCATTTTCGAAACGTTATGATGACAGAACTTACAGGCCAGCTTGGTTTGCGTCACGATAGTTCAACTCCTTATTATCCACAAGCAAATGGTCTGGTTGAGTCCATCAACAAAGTTTTAGTTATCATGATCCGACGAATCATTGGTATTCATCGGTCGAATTGGCACAACATGTTATTTTCAGCACTTTGGGCGTACCGAACCTCAGTGAAAACATCAACAGGGTTCACTCCTTTCCAACTAGTTTATGGTTTGGAAGTTGTGCTACCCATTGAATGCGAAATCCCGTCACTGCAAATGGCCATCGAGTTGCTTCCAACTACTTCCGAAGAGGAGAAGCGTTTATTATACTTAGCTCAATTAGATGAGAATCGACGTGATGCTGCATTGGCAATCGAGACTCACGCAAAACGGATGAAAGCTCAGTATGATCGAAATGTGACCCCTTGAAATTTTTCGGAAGGAGACCTAGTGTTATTATATGATCAAGCTAATGATAAATTAGGTGCTGGAAAATTCGTTCCTATGTGGCATGGGCCCTATATTGTCAAGCGAAAGCTAGCAAAAGGGGCCTATGAGCTGGTAGACTTTGACGGGGACTCTTTGGGTAAACCCAGAAATGGACTTTACCTAAAGAGGTATTATGCTTAAAAGATGGGTATGGAGATTTTAGTTAGGTTAGGTTTTTCTTTCTAGCTGGTGTGTTTGTTAGTTTAGACAGTGTGCTTAGCTTAGAAAGTGTGTTTTCGTCGTTATTCTGGCTTATCTTGGTTTTACTCTTGATGATGCAGATGTCGATGCCTCTCCAAACATACATTGGTTTCGCTGATGGTGCTTGTCGTAGTACACGAAATATCTCTTCCGCAGCTTGGGTCATCTATTCGCCCTCTGACGAGTTAGTTTCTATGCATGGGGTGAGCCTCGGTCAAACAACAAACAACATTGCAGAATACAGTGCAGTGATTGAGTTATTGTCTGAATCTATTTCATTTGGGATTCGGAGTTTGATAGTGAGGTTAGATTCTGAACTCGTTGTATTACAGCTTAATAGAGTGTATGCCATTAGAAATCCAGTGTTATTAAGGTTATTTTTGAGAGTGCGTCTCTTGGAACGTGAGTTTGATTACATTGAATATCAACATATTCCAAGGTCTTTAAATACATTGGCAGATGCAATTGCTTCTCGAATGTTAAATAGACATTTGCAATAATCATACATGTAAATTTAAAACCATTCCATAACATGATTTACAAAATAAGCCGGTAATAATGATATATATAGATAGGAGTGTGTCAAAAAATACATCGTCTTCGATCATAGGTTGAAAAACACCTTATGATCGGCAAAAATGATAAGTACAAAAACCAAAATGTCACATGTGTCTACAAAATTGACCATCCAATCACTGGTGATGATCTCTATATGACACCACTGCACGAGCTACCCTACACAAGAACCTCCTAAAAGGTCCTGGGACCCCGACTACAAAGCGCTGAAGCCTGATAGGAATATCATCTATGGTAGTCTCCGGTATGTCTGCTGTAAGACGCTCTAGGTCATGCTCCAACTCAGCTAAAGTCTCTGTGGCCTCGTCCTGTGGGGCCGGTGCCGCTGCAACTGGTAGTCTCCTCTCGAAAGGCCGGAGATTGGCTGGTCGACGTGGGCCTACATCTGCATTTTGAAAATTGTTACTGTCAGTTTTGAGACGATATAAAAACAAAAAAAAATAGATAGTTTAAAAACTTGTAGAAAATGAAGTTACCTGTATCATCCCATTGTTCTCCCGGTGGAAGAATCATGTCCGGATCTCCACGAAAATCAACGCCGGCATAAGGAAAATCCTGTATAGAAAATACCTAGTCCTCTAACCAGTGAAAGTACTCCACAGTAAATCGAACAACCTCCGTTCCCTCATCAGGATGACGGGCCATAATCGCAACCCATCGCATCAATTTGGGCTCTCGAGGAAGCCCAACACCAACAGTGAGCTGCTGTGGGATCAACATCGGAACCCTCTCTAAGCCGAAACTCACAACTAAAGGCCCATAACCAAAAGTCTTCAGCTGTCCGTTTTTGGCTAGAGTCAGTTGGCCTTTTACATTGGCCAACACAGCATCACACCAGTTAAAAATGGTACCTCGATAGCAATCAATCGCCATCCGCATCTGGGACCCAGTGGCAATGTGCAAAGCGGCAGCCCCGCAAAGTCTGGTAACCGTAAAGGCAATCACCATAAGTTCAGGTCGGGATATAGTTTTGATCTCTATCCCCTTCTTATGGTTCTGAGTGTTACACCACTCTAGTCGGAGACTAGCGATGGACTGGCCACCCGGCCTAGTCCCGAACAGAGTCAAGTGTTCGCCTCTCTTGGGAAAACCAGTGAGAAAGTAAATATCTGAGGGCTCTATCTCAAGCTGGTGCCCTCCGATATAAAAACACTGGTCCTGAACATTCCACCTTTCTACCAGCCACTCTAGAAATCTTACTTGGGCCCTCATGCCAGGTATGGCCCAATATTTATAAAGGCCGCATGCCTTCAAAGCATCAATTGACGGTTGATGATTAATGGCGGCCAAATCAACATCTTCGTGCTCTCTCTCACGCCAATAAAGCATGGTGGGCAATCTACACACCAAAAAACATCTGTTAGATTCAATGAAATCAAAAAAGTTTGGTCCATTTTGGAGAAATTTGGGTTTGAAAACTCATTTTGCGGGGTACGCACCCCGCCTTTAGGAAAAGAGCGTGGGTATGCGGGTTCCCTTAAGGCAAGGTGCGTACGCCCGGCATTTTCCCAACTGAGAAAATGTCGGGGTACGCGGAGAGGAGAGATTCCAATCCTTTCTTAGCTTCATTTGGAAGTGGGCGAGCTGATCAAAGTAAAGGAGAACTCTCGTTGGACCCTGGGAGGGACCTGCACAACACCAAGGCACTGGTTGTAAGGTTTCTCTTGTTTCCAATTAATACAATTAAGTTCATTTTTCTCAACAAGTTGTTATATATAATTTGTTTCATAAACTCCTTGGTCTTTATGATGAATATGTTTTATTATATGAGTTATTCAGGTGCTATGTAATCGTTTGCTTGTTAGTGAATGCAGGCTTCA
This sequence comes from Pinus tabuliformis, assembly GCA_031772625.1. Classification (NCBI taxonomy): domain Eukaryota; kingdom Viridiplantae; phylum Streptophyta; class Pinopsida; order Pinales; family Pinaceae; genus Pinus; species Pinus tabuliformis. Next base: position 1,979,724,010 of record CM062818.1, on the reverse strand, counting down.
AGGAGAAGGAGCTCATCTGGATCGAAGAGGCTTGGCTGCTACAAACAGCGTTGGACTAGAGGTAAGCCTTAAACACCTAGTTGCTTTTATTTTAAATGCATATTTAGGGAAAGATAGTGCTTGATTGTTTTGTTTGTCACTAGAAAAGCCTTGTTTTCTAGGGAGGTCAGTTTTGTCCGCAAAATTGACTCTTTCCGCATGACAATACTGAAGCTTTCAAAGACTTTATTAAATAGCCTAAGCTGGTAGACATCTTCCCCAAGAGTGGCGCTTTCACTTGGAACAGTAAAAGAGGGGGTGATAGGCAAATTTCCTCTAGATTGGATAGGTTCTTAGTGACAGAACCCATTCTTATTGAAGGGATCACTATGGATTCGGACATACTACCTAGTGGAGGTTCGGATCACTGGCCCATAATTATGAATGCCGCTATCCAGGGTACACCAAGGAACAAGCCCTTCAGATTTGAAAAGTTTTGGCTGAGTCATCTAGAGTTTACTCCGAAAATAGAGCAATGGTGGAGTGAACCATTAGACATAAGAGGAACTAAAATGTTCATTCTCCAAGTGAAACTTAAACACATCAAAACCAGACTAAAAATGGAATCAAGAAGTCTTTGGAAACATATTTAAAGAAAAAAAGAAGCTAGAGGAGCAAATGGAACATATTCATAAGGAATGGATCCAAGGAAATATTAACCAAGAAACAGTGAATACAGAACAAAAACTCATGCAGGATTGGCAGATCAGATGCCAACAGGAGGAAACTCTATGGAAGAAAAAATCTAGAATTCAATGGCTTAAGGAAGGTGAAAATAACACTAAATTTTTTCACAGATCGGCCATTGATCACAGAAGTGCTAATAAAATATTAAGAATAAAGGATGAACAGGGAACTTTGGTGCAAAATAGTCATGAAATCTCTAGCCTTCTCATAAATCATTTCAGCCAAATTGCACGGGAACCAGATATTGACAGAGAGGAAGATATTAAGGAACTTTTGACTTCTATTCCCAAGCTCATCACAGAGGATCAAAACAAGGCTTTAAATCGAGCCATCACCCTGGAAGAAGTGGAGGACACAGTGAAAGATATGCCAAATGGTAAGGCGCCAGGGCCGGATGGCTTCACCATCGACTTTTACAAAGCCTGTTGGGAAATAATCAAAATAGAGGTATGGGAAGTAGTGGAGGATTCCTGACGCTCCTCCATCCTAAAATCCCTCAACTCCACTTTCATTACCCTTATTCCAAAGGAGGAGGAAGCAAACACTCCGTCGAAGTTTCGGCCAATTGCATTGTGCAATGTTTTGTACAAGATTATTTCTAAAGTCATAGCCAACAGACTAAAACCAATTCTTCCAGGTATCATTTCGGAAGAGCAATCTAGCTATGTAGAAGGGAGACAGATTATGGACAACATCTTGCTAGCTCAAGAGATGATTCATACTCTCCGAACTTAGAAAAAAGCGGGCATGTTAATGCAGTTGGACCTATCAAAGGCTTATGATAAAGTCAACTGGAACTATTTGAAGGCTATTTTAGATGCCTTTGGCTTTGCAAAACAATGGATAATATGGATCCTAGCCTTGGTTAAGTCCACCAGATTTTCTATCCTGGTTAACGGAGCTCCCACAACCTAGTTTACACCCTCTCGTGGCTTATGACAAGGGGATCCCCTATCCCCCTTTCTGTTTGTTATTCTAATGGAAGGTCTTAGCCGGCTTATCAAAAGAGCAAAAGAGGATGGAATTATTCAGGGACTCCAACCCTTGCCCTCAAGCCCTGCAACAACACATCAACATTTTGTCGATGATACAATGCTGCATGGCTCACCCTCTGTCAAAGAAACTCTTGGTTTCAAAAATATTCTCAATTGAAGTCTGGCATCAGGTATGGAACTTAATCTAGCTAAATCTTCCATTTTCTTTTTCAATACGCATATAGCAGCCCAGAAGAATCTGTCTACTATCCTCGAATTCAAGAGGTGTAACCTCCCGTCGAGATATTTAGGCATTCCACTGACTGACAAACCCTAGCAAAAACTTCATTGGGAAAGAATTATCGCCAATCTAGAGAAAAGGTGTCATCATTGGACGCACAGAACCCTCAACTTTGTAGGCCGCCTAGTCCTCACCAAATCCGTCCTCCAGGCTATTCCTCATTTCATGCTTTCTATTCTCCCGGCACCTAAAGGTGTTCTTCAGAAAATCCGACTCATCCAGAAAGCGTTTCTTTGGTCGGGCAATTCAGGGAAACAGAAGTGGTCTTTAATGGCATGGGATAAGATATGCAAACCCAAAAACCTGGGTGGGTTAAATCTTCAGGACCCCTTCACCGTCAACTGAGTCTATGGAGCCAAGTTATGGTGGATGTGGATAAAGGAACCAAACCTACCCTGGGCCAGACATTGGAAAGCTAAGTATGCTAACAACTATAGCATGCAGAATTTGATCAAAATGGAAGAACCCCCTGATGGATCTCCAATTTGGAACCTTGCTAGAACTAATAGAAACATGAATAGAGTTTCTGGGAAGTTCGAGATGGACAGACGACCCTCTTCTGGGAAGATTCTTGGCAGCAATTACCTAAGCTCGAAAGCCTTGAATTCTTAACCATTCAAAGATGAAACCAGGAGCTAGGAAGGAAAACATTGAACCATTACTGGACACCTAATGATAATAACCAAGCATGGAAACAATGGATATTCAACGAATCAGATCAGTCGGAAGAGGAAGATAACAGTACAAGAGCACTACAGACAGAGCTAGCTAAAAGAAAGATAAGGAATGCACATGATGCAGATCAACTACGTTGGGGCAAACTAGAGGGGGGAAATTTCTCTCTCAAAGAAGCAAGAGTCTACATAGAAGAAAATGAACATAAGGAAAAAGTTAATTGGTATAGTAAAGTTTGGGACGCTCAACTTTGGCCAAAGATTAAAACTTTCCTTTGGCTCTTGATGCATCGAATAACACTAACCTAGGAGAACCTGCAGAGAAAAGGGTTCATAGGCCCCTCACACTTCCCCTGTGTGAAATTGAGGAGGAATCCATGAATCAACTCCTCAATACTTGTGAATGGAAAGAAAGCTTATGGAACTAGATGGAAGCCATATTTAAGAGAACGGACAGGGAAAGAAATTCAATACAGGAAAGTATAGGGAATTGGCAAAGTAATTTCTCCAAAACCCAAACGGTCAACAAATTATGGAAACTTATCCTGGGGTTTATAGTTTGGACAATATGGAAAGAATGAAATAGAAGATTGTTTCAAAATGAAACAAAAACCATACAATTTATGAAAGCCACAATTCTGCCAAAAATGAGAGAAACGGTTCTTACCAGAGGGAAAGCAGAACAGAACAAGGATTTCTCAGTCTCTGATTTACAAATTCTGTAGGCATTTGGCATTGAGATAGGTTCCATCACTGTATTGTGAGAACTGTGACAACAACAAAGCCCCTTCGTGAATGTTTGGTCTCCACCACTGATGGGCTTTCACAAACTCAACTTTGACGGGGCTTCTCATGGAAATCCCGGTCTAGCAGGTATAGGAGGTGTTCTTCATGATTACAAAGGGGAAATACAACATATTTTCAGTCAATCACTGGGTGAAGGGACCAACAATGAAATGGAATTTGCAGCTTTAGAGCAAGGGTTATGAATTCTTATTCGCCTGAAAACAGGAGCCACAGTGGTGGAAGGGGATTCTCTGTTGACTATCAATGTAGCAAGGAGAATGCAGATGGGGGAAAAACCAAGTAAGATAACGAAGCATTGGAGGTTGGCTAAGGTCACAGAGCTCATAGCAGAGCACCTCTCAAGCCTCGATGGAATCATCCTGCAAGCAGTAAGAATAAAGGCAAACACGGTGGCTGATTATCTGTCTAACTACGGGATCGATCACCACTTCACCTACCCGGACACTTGTTGGCATGATGTCACATGCACCAAACTTCGGAATAAGTGCACACTTCTCTCGAGATAAGACATTCGTTAAAGGAAGAAGGGGTGCAGGAGTATGAAGGATTACGCCTTAATAGCAAATGAAGATAGCCAACCGAAGGAAAAACGAGCGAAAGACCCAGGAAGGACATAAGGAAGAGTTGGAAATCATTCACATGGAACAAGTGCATCAAATGAGGAGGACATCCAACAAAAAATATGATCGGCACCGTCAGCAAAACACAGGGGAGGACACATGGCGTTCAACCAATAGGCTCAAGCGGGGCAGAGTTAAAGCTCTGGATACGTATCATGAACAGGAATTGGGAATTCGTAACAATAGTTATTATGGTAGGATCATCACCTATCTGACGGCGAAGTGGAAGATCGCAGGCCAGGCCTACCCACCCTTTACTATATCTAAGGTGTTCTACCAGAAGAGTAGTATACTGCTCTCTCACGGCTCGCGACCTAACAATTACAGTGCAGCTAGGATTTTCAATGTTTCCGCGACTTGCAATAGCATTATGGTGCGTAAAGGAAGTTGGAATGTTTCCACTAACTGGGACTTGCAGAAAGCCTAGAAGGCTTATGAAACCTGAACTACCTAGAAAGAAAAGCGCAAAATAGAAGAGATAGAAGAGGCAGTAACAGAGGAAGAGCGTTTGGAAGAGAAAGATTTGGACAAGGAAGTGGAATGACTTTATGATCTAGGCATTGCAACTACAGGAGAAACTCAATTTGTTCGAACCTAGGGAGAAATGTGGAGGATGAAAACAATGCTGGCCAAGGCTCTTAGCATGCAAGCCGAAGACATCAAAAAAGCTCACCAGGCAGAGAATTTGGCTAAGCTTGATGCCATAGAATTCAATCTCAGTGCCCTGACTCAAGAAGTTGGAGTCCTCTCGCAAAAACTGAGTGTCCTCATCAGTCTCCTTAGGCACTCCATGCGTCAGGGAACCTCGACTGCGGTGGAGGTCATGGAGGAGGCGACCGGCACCAGTCAGGTGAAGCGCCCCACTCCTCAAAGGAATCCGCAGCCTGAGAAAGTGACTGCAGCGGCCGGCCCGAGTGCTCCCAGTTCAGATTATGTAATCTTAAAGCTGTAATGGCTTCTTTGTTTCTGATATCTCTTCTAGTTTTGGTGTGTTATGTTCCTGGCTTCTATGATCCTGGTATCTCGTAACTATAGAGGTCCTCCTGATCCTCTATCTTTCCTTTTGTTTCCTCTGTCCAGTCGCCCGGTGTGATGAACTGTTTTGATGTTTCAAACCCCTCTTTAGGCAGCCCTGCGTTCTTAGCCTCGAGGTTAGTTTATGAAGTTTCAACTGCTCATAGACAGTTTGAGGATGCGTTGAAGTTTTGGCTACGTCTGTGCGTGAAAACCCTTTTTTATCTTATGTATTTTATGAATTGATATAAAACTGTTGATTTACAAAAAAAAGAAAAAATTATTTTTGTTGGATATTCTGAAGATGTCAAAGGATATAGACTTATTCCACTTAAGTACAAAAATGCTATCATTAGAAGAGATGTACAGTTTGCTGAAAATATATCGGCCCATGAGCCTAGTTCAGCAGATGTGCCACCTCTCTCTATCCCTTCTACTTATGAAAATATTTCTTCTTCAGATGATGATAGCGAGGATGACAATCCTCACCCACCTTCTTAGGATCCTCCTTCCACTCCTCAGCTCCCAAAATGGGTCTGTGCCACTCAAGATGCAGTGGGTGCTCTTGCAGATGATCCTACAGATCAACAACGTACATGTGTTCAGTTCGATAGAGCCTCTTCTTTATTGGCTCAAGCTTTAGTGAATCATAATCCTGACACCTTTGCAGAGGCTTCAGGCCCTCCAGATTGGGATGCAGTCATGAATGAAGAATATTGTTCATTATTGGCAAATGATACATGGGATCTTGTTCTTCTTCCAAAGGGATGAAAACTTGTTAGATGCAAATGGGTTTACAGAACCAAGTTTGGACCAGATGGAAAAATTGGTAAACATAAAGCTTGTCTTGTTGCTAAGGGTTTTTCACAAGTTGAAGGAATTGACTATACTAAAACCTTCTCCCCTATTGCCAAAATGAACTCTATCCACCTTGTTCTTTCCCTTGCTGCCTCTTTCAAATGGGAAGTCCATCAGATGGATGTTAAATCTGTCTTCTTGAATGGGGACTTGCATGAAGGAATCTATATGGAATAACCTCTTGGCTTTATAAAAACAGAGTCCAGAATTTTATGTTGGCTTAAGAAATCCCTTTATGGTCTCAAGCAAGCCCCTCGGGCTTGGTATGCCAAAATGGATAGCTTTCTTTTAGATACTGGCTTTTCTAGGTGTTATTTTGACAATATTGTCTACACCAAGAAAGTAGGTAAGTCCCTTATAATTCTTGTTATTTATGTTGATAATCTTATCCTTACTCGTAGTGATCCCAACCTTATAAACCATGTGAAGTCCAACCTTAAAAAGAAGTTTGACATGACAGACTTAGGACATTTGCATTATTTTCTTGGTCTTCAAGTCTTGCAATACAAGGAAGGTATTTCCCTTTCCTACTGCAAGTATGCCTGTGATCTTTTACACCACTTTCACATGGAAGATTGTAAGCTAGCCCCTTCTCCCTTTCAGTTTGCAACCAAACTTTTAGTCACTTGTACTTCCCCTAAAGTTGATGCTACCTTATACCGTCAGCTTGTAGGAAAACTTTTGTATCTGATCCATACTCGTCTTGACCTTTCCTTTGTTGTTGGCCTTATTGCTCAGTTTATGCAAAACCCACATGAAATTCATTGGAAAGAAACTAAAATAATTCTTTGTTATGTTTGAGGAACAGTTCAGTTTGGAATTCATTACAGTGCAGAGGCATCCCCTCTATTGGTTGGTTTCACTAATTCCCATTGGGCTGATGACCCCGATGATCTTAATTCTACTACAGGTTATGTGTTCACTCTTGGTTCTGGACCTACTACATGGGCTTGTAAGAAACAAAATGACATTTCTCTCTCTTCAGTAGAATCAGAGTATCGTGGCACCGTAGAAGCTAGTAAGGAAGCCCTGTGGCTTCGTCGGATCCTGTTAGAGTTTGGTTTTCAGCAGCAACATCCGAGTACACTTTGGTGTGATAATCAAAGTGTCATTCAACTATGTAAAGATCTAGTCAAACATCAATGCAACAAACACAATGAAATACACATGCACTTCATCGGAAATCTCATTCATGACCATGTTCTGGAAGTGCAATAATATTCAACCGATGATCAAGTTAAGGCTCTCACAGAGGCGAAGTTTACTAAACTTTGATTTATGGTTGGAGTTTAGGAAGTTGTCACTAAGGGGGGATAAGCTCTAATGCCTCCTTCCTTCTCCTATTGTGTCAAATTTGTACATCCTTCAATCCTATCCCAAGTTGTTCTTAAGGGGGATGTTATATTTTGGGTGTATTATATTTTGTATGAAACTATGAAAAATGTAACATATATTTGTGGCATGTAATCTCACTTTTCATGGGCTATCATTTTATTCGTAGTTCTTTTGGGTTTCATTAAATTGTTTTTTCTTTGCGACAATTTCATCATTTTTCACGTTACATTTAGCTTTTAATTTATTAGTTGTTACTTTGGGTTTCATTAAATTAATTTTTATTTTCAACAATTTTATCTTTATTTACCTTACATTTAGTTTTTAATATTATATGATATTGAATTAATTTACGAGTGATTTAATAAAATAATAAATTTTGAAAAAATTAATTTAAATAATAGAAATATATTTATTAATAAAAAGAAATAAGATAATATAAAATTGATAATTAATGTTAAACAACAATTTATTATAAACATCAAAATATTTGTTCTATAATACATTTTATATTACTTGCATTAAAAAAATCATAAAAATTTACTTGATGGGAATTCTCTTCAGTGGTAAATCAGTTGAATTATGTAATTCCTACTTGTTTGATGTGTATAATGATCATATTTAATTGTTCAAATTATCGGTCATTATTAGGTAGAGTTATAAACACTGCAAGGAATATGTTCCTATTATATAGGAGGTTGTTAAGGCCTAGTTGGATGTCAAAGGTTCTCCAATTAAATATTTCCTGAATTGGTGTTTGGTTGAGATATTTTGTTAACGGATAAATTGTGTCTCCAAGAAAAAATTCCATATATTTGTACTTGTACTATTTGTATCATTATTTAGTTAATAGAGCACTCACCATAATTTCTATTGTTTTTGGTGTAACAATTCTACTATCATATGGTGTGAGAGCATTCTATCACTAGTGGGTATATCACATCCTTACCACATTCTTACCATATTCATCCACCTGCGACTCAGATAGGTGGTCATATATAACCTGGGGATGGGACTTTTCTACTTAGCAATAATGCTCATGATCTCTTGGGGACTAACAAAGGTAAAATGTTGAGTGGTGAGTTGAATAATAATAGACTCGTGAGCATATTGTAATGGGATCTACACATTATAGTTGCAACAAATCTATATACTATTTGTCGTAGCCATAGTAGTTGTTTTAGATCAATTTCTTTTTAAGACTATTGGTAGTTTTCAATGAAAGTGTCTTGGAATTAATGAAGATATCAAGATTAACCACCTCAATACCATGGTGAAGTTCTTTTGTTAGAATTGATTACTTTAATGAATGACATGGAAAGTTAGGAGATCCAAGACAATCACTCAATTAAGATTGCAACGATGAAGACAAGATGACTATGATGTGAAAGAGAATGACAATTTTCCTCTTATTTTGGCATATATCATTTTCTAGTGTTTTGTAATGTAAAATCCATTTATGATTTTGCATAGTAAGAAGTGTTGTAGCTAGAAATGAGTTATAGCTATGTGTTTTTCTCATTGAAATTTTTATGGAATGATGCACTATAAGTCCTCATCTGCAAGTGAAAAGAATGTAAGACTAAGATAGATACATCTCGTATCTACACTACTTTCACAGATCATTGGCAAGAACAACATATGGCACCCATGTATATCAATAGATAGAACTAGATCCATGTAATGGTTACTTACTCAATCTTCATGGTCAGATTGATGTTAGGCCCTGCAATACAACATGTTCTTCATATATCTAAGCTATTAGTGCTGTGATTTATTTCTAGCTAGAATAGTTCTTTAGGTGAAGAGGGATCCATGGACACTTTCTCAGGTGGAAGCGAGTTGTATTGTTCTTTCTTGAGAAACCAACATTGATTATAAGCTAAAATTTTTGGAGTGGAAGGATGAGTTTGTAGTAGAGAGGAAAGAGAGATTTTGAATACAACAAATAGTTATTTGGAGCTTGTTCTAAGAGAAAGTAGGTGGCAATTCTTGTGGAAATGTTGTTGAAATATGGCAACAAGAATATTCCAATTTAATTTGTCCTTGAATTAAATTGTGAATTAAAATTGAATTTAGTCTTAACAACTACTTGGAAATAATTAATTAGTTTATTTGAAATTAATTAGTTGGAGAAATTCAAGTTAGAAGTATTTTTGAAGTCATGCAAGAGTTATCCCTTAAATTAAGGAGATAAGGTTGACTTATATTTGAGTTGTAATAAGTTAACTCAGTTTATTGAGTTAAGTCCAGTTAAATTAGTTCCAAACTGTTTGAGGAACTAATAGTGAGTTAATAGTCAATTGATGCATTAATGCACTCAACTAGTGCTACCCCAGTTAACTGAATATTCCCTCATCAGAAACTCATGCATGTCTATTCTGAGAAAGACTCAGTTGAGATTAATGTTCAAGGACAGTGTACTATTAGTTGCATGTATTTTCTCATGGAGAAAACTCATGCATGCAGTCAAGGATTCATTCTTGAGGATTGCGCAATTTTGAAGGCTTGTTTTTCCACTTGGTAATAGGCTAATCATCCACAAGGAACTGTGTAAGGAAATAGGAGCTTGGAGGGCAGAGAGGAAGCTAGAGAGAAGCAAATATTGCATGTGAGCATCTGTGAGGATTGTACTAAGAGCTGGCTAGCTGTGAGAGCTAAGGCTTTGTATAATTCCTATGTATTTCCACCATGTATGATAATACAATAGTGTGGGGTTTTATCTGAGACTTTCCCCAAAGTATTTTCATGTGTATTGTACCATTGATTCTTCTTCTTCTGGTTATATTGTTCAACTCAATCTTTAAGCTTCTACGAATTGATAGTAGAAGTAGGTTATAGTATACTGATTTGATTTATATTGCATTAACGGGTTAACCTATCATAGATTTTCTACATGGTATCAGACCTATGAACAGTATACTGAGAAGAGAATTCGAAGTTTAAAGTTCGGGGTTGCAGGTACAAATCCAATTCATATCATACTTCAAGGCTGGCCAATGGTGTTATATGGATTGAGACTCGAGTATGCCTTGGAAGGTAGCTCGAATTACATAGCATGGAAAGATAGAATGGAGGTTGTATTATGTTGAAGCCCCGAAAATCGGGTCGACAACAAGGGGGATACCCACCCGGTCCAGACCTTGGTTGGCAGCTCCTTATCTGTTTGGTATAGCGGGTCCGACTGGGGATAATGGGACCAGTTTCCCAATCTAAGGGTGTGTGTGTGCAGAATTGGATGTTGCTGATCTAAGAATACTTAAAGCTAATCTAATTCAAACTTTTAAACTAACTTTACGCTATTGTAATCTAATGAAAAACAACACATCTAATCTATGCTAACCCAGGGTGTATTTCTTCTATTATGCGATCTAAAGAGATTTCAAACAATAACTGGTAATAAAGATCATTCAGCTATCATAAGAATAGAAATCAATTAAGATGAACTACTTTGCATAAAAAGTTAGGCAAAACAGTTGTGAACAGCATATCGCATAATAAGTTATTCATATATCAGACATAAATAAATGGCTCCACCGTACAAAAGTGCCAAATGGTAACTCACACATTCATGCAATAACATATAAACAACTAAAACTGTATATCACTTTAAGAATATAAGCAGAAATGGTCAAGAGATAAAAGTACCATTTATGGCTGATCCTACTCATAAGCTTCAAGCAACAATGATTTATCTCTCCTTGCTCTAACATCTACTAAGAGTACAGAAGTGCAACATCAGTAACAGATATCAAATGCAAACATTAATAAACCTTGATCCATCCATTCATCAAAAACCCCCTCCGAGGGTGCAAAAGTGCATGTTCTGAGGACAAGTTTTTGACAAATTTCTGGACCCTTCTCCAAATGCATGAGAAGGGTTTAACTAATTAACTTAATTACATAAATTTAGGATAACGTTTAAATGACCGCCCTTCTTCTAAAGCAAAACTATTTCTAAAAACTGAATCTAATTCCTAACTATTTCTGAATTTGCTCCTTAAATGTTGCGAGCATTCAACATTCGCCTGGGAAGAGTCGGCTGGTTGCCTTCTGCTTTTGTTTGAGTTATGCAAACAGAAATGGCAAGCGCTGGCACCACTTTTTAGTACACTAGAAGATATTTTTGAGAATTATCTTCTGGTTGGGCGAATTTACTGCGTATATACTTGGCAACAACCCAAATTTCCCTCAAACTGCTTCTGCTTTTGCTATTTCAGTTTCCGGACTTGCGAATGACTAAGCAAGTTAGGGACTTTGCTTTCTGAACAATTTTCTTAGCGATGCGCGATTAGCGCCTAACAATTTTGTTAGCGATGCGCGATTAGCGCTAGGCGCTAATCGCGCATCGAAAACTGCCTCTATTCTTTGATCCGAGCTTTTCTGGTGCGTTTTCTTTCTTTAGCGCCTTTTTCCTTTACCGGGTAGAAGTTTCAGGATTTTTTGTAAACATGCTGCTTTTGTGAGCTTTCTGACCCTGAATGTTGAATCACCTATCAACCTCAGCATCTGTTGAGTGATACTCTGGAATCTGTGGTTCTGTTGCATGCGGCATCCGTTCATGAAGGCATCTCTTCTCTATTCTCCGAGCATTGACGCTTTCCCCTTTTCCTTAGATGTTTCCTGCTCATTGCTTCATATTGTTTCCTGTTTTTCGTTCCTGCAGTTCACGCAAAGGAAAAGAGTAATGATAATAAATACTGATACGAAAGCTCTAACCTCTATGAATGTATAAAATCATGACACCCATCGTGAACTGACTCTTCGAAAAACACAAAACTGTCCTTCACTGACACTTTGGCATATGTTCATTAATTTCCTTTAAGGCGCGCGCCTAATTTTGGTTTATAGACAGCTTTTCTAGAATGTTGAGCCGAGGAAATTTGCGATGGGCGATAGCAGCATCGCGTTATCGCATTACCTAGATGTGTCATTGCAAATTTTTTCAGATCGGATTATCGCAGATCGCGTTTATTGCAGATCGCAGATATCGCAAGATCGCAGCATCACGGATTGCATGAGTCATTAAATCATTGTGTGCTGCTTATACGATATTGCGATATGCGACATCGCACATCGGCCATCGGAGATTTCTTAAGATTTTCATTTAAGAGCGCTTCTTAATGTGTGCGATGCGATGAATTTCGTGTCGCTTCTTTGCAGTTTTTATTATGCTTATAAGGGGGTGTTTTATCTTCTCCACGCGATGAGACATAATTTCAAGGAGTAGAATACAAAAAGTTTTATAAAATGTTTTTTGAATTTTTTATTAAGGGTCCCCATTTGCTTAGTGTTATTGGTAATACTAAACAAAGAGGGGGGTTGTTGGTGGCCACAACAATGGCGATTCACTTGGAAGAACCAGTTATCTCTGCTTTTCTATTGAATTTTTCTAAACTTTCAAAACAGAAAAATTTTCATAAATCTAAGCTTTGTTATGGACAGATAGAGTACATTATGCCTTATCCTATCAATGATATTTTGTTTCAACCTTTTTCTATTCTAATTGTTTGCTTCCTCAGGCTTGTTCTTGTACTTATATCAGCCACTACTTGGTCTTTTTAAAGATAAAATAAAGTCTTCTCTGTGTGATGCCTTTAAAATATGCTCATTTGTCGTAGGTAGAGCCTCTGCTGCCAGCAGGCATCCATAGCCTCGACAGGGTTACCTGTTACCCAGCACTGATCCTTTATCCTGCTTAAGGTTATCTACAACTTTTCAAAGAAAAACCCATTTTGACACTTTTTCCCTTTCTTATTCTCAAAGAACAATGTCTTGGTTTGGTAGCCAAAATTATGACACAGTCATTCACTTGATTTACACTTTTGCTGAACAAGCTGGTTCGTGATGAGACCCCTTGTCTTTTGATTGCAACAATCTTGAGTCGTTGCCCTGTTTTGGTGGACAGTATTGGTAAAGTCAGCAAGTTATAATATCTGTGATCATGATAAGCCGGCTCGTGATGAGACCTCTTATTCTTTGAGATATAGTGTTTCTCGGATTGTTCCTCTGAATGCTGCAATTTTCTTTAGCGGGGAGGAAGTCATTGTTTTTCCTTAAGAAAGCTCTGGACGACAATAATAGAGTTTGAAAACAGCAGTCTTACAGAGAAGCCTTATTTTGCTATTGATACCTTTCATTGTGCTGATATAAAACAATTCCTTCGCTAAAGGTTGCTTTCATCAAATTTTTTGAAGTTGAAACTAGCATCATATCTAGGCTAAAGTTTTTAACTATATCTGTCAATAATAAAAATCAGATTTTCAAAAAAAAATAAAAAAAATTGCTACTTATACAAGCAAAAGCTCAAAATCTGAAAGAGAATTGGTGTCTTTTGCGCGAATACCTGTAGTAACCACTCCCAACTGGTTTTATTATGAAAAAGAAAAGGAAAACTATTCTACAAAATAGAAGAATAATCTTCTATGGAAAATATATTTTAAGGATTTGTCCATTAACAGGCAAAGAATCCCTTCTACCTGCTAAATCCTACAACACAAACATTGATGGACCTATGACTTCAACAATCTGAAAAGGACCAAGCCACATATTTTGAAATTTCGTATGTTTGCCCTTTTCTTCATGAGCCTTATCCCATTTCAAAACTAAATCTCCCATCTGAAAACTTTTTCTGGTCATTATGCTTGAATCGAAAGAGGATTTTATTAGTGCTTGGTGATGAGCATGGGTTTTCTTAGCTTGTTCTCGTTGTTCTTCTAATTTAATTATTTCCATTTGTCTTAGTTGTATGGAGGATGTAGATACTTCATCGATGTATTGTACTAAAGACAAAGAGGGGATGACTAAGTGAGTTGGAAGAATCACTTCTTTCCCATAAACTAAATTAAAGGGAGAAGTGCCGATTGAAGCTTTCTTCGTTATTCTATCTGCCCATAAAGCATTTACCAAAGCTTTGTGCCAATTCTTTTGGTTCTGGTCAACTATTCTTTTAATAATCCTGATTAGGTTTTTATTTGTTAACTCAACTAACCCATTACCTTGCGGATAGTAGTTGGCTGAATATTTCAGTTTGAACCCTCTTTTAAGTGCAAACTCAGTCATTGCTTTTCCAGAAAAGTATGATGCATTATCAAACATTAAAGCCGTTGGCAATCCAAACCTAGTGATTATAAATTGATCTATGAATTCAATAATATTTTCAGAATTGGCTATCTTGAGAGGAAATGCCTCTACCCATTTAGTAAAATAATCTGTTGCCGTGAGGATGTATCTATGCTGCTTAGAAGAGTGAGGAACGATCTCACCTATTATGTCCAAGCCCCACTGACTGAATGGTTGCTCGATGTTTACCGGCTGTAGTGGCAAGGACGGCTTCTTTTGTCTTCCAGCAGTTGTTTGGCAGACTTGACATTTCCTTACGTAACTGTGTGAGTCTTTGAACAGCGTAGGCTAGTAATATCCTGCACGTAAGATCTTATGTGCAGTAGCATCTCCAACATAGTGTCCGCCTGCTGGTCCATCACATCTAAGAAGAACAGAATCATAATTCTTTCTAAAAATAACATCATTTATGAGCTGATATTGTTTAGCTTTCAATCTCAGAGCTCTTTTCTTAGTGTGATCTAGGTGTGATGGAGCATATCCGTTCCTAAGATAATAAATGATGTCAGCATATAATGATTCTGCATCGTTTAGGCTTACCTCATACAGTTGTACCTATTCAGATGAATTTTCAGAAATCTGCGATGCTCCGGCCAACATTTTGCAGAAGCCTTGACCTCTTACAATGCTTGTTGGCTTGATCTCAAGGTCGTATTCCTGTAAAGCAGTGATCCAATTTGCTCTTTTCTCACCCACATCCTTCTGTACTAGAAGATTTCTTACCGCTGGAAACGGTACTATGACCTTAGTATGGGTTTTAAGTAAGAAAGGTCTGAAATAGTTGACTGCTTTGAAAACAGCATATGCCTGTTTCTCCATGTCTGAATAATTGAGTTCAGCACCTTGTAAATTCGAGCTAAAAAATGCAATTGGAGCTTCCGCTTTTTCTTGATTTGCTTGAGTTAGAATCGCAGCGTATGATTTCTCTGAGGCAAATGTGTATAAGATAAAAGATCCTAAAAAATTCGGGGTTGCTAAAGATGGAGCATTAACGATAGCTTGTTTGATCAGGTTGAATGCTTCATGTTCATCTTGACCCCATTTAAAATTTGAATTCTTTTTAATCATGGTTAGCAAAGGATACACAATTCATGAAAAATCTGGGACAAATCTCTTTACAAAATTGATTTGACCAAGGAAAGATTGCATGGCTTTTTTATTATGAGGTAGGGATATTTCAGAAATTTCTTTGATTCTGTCAGGCTTGATGTGAATACCAGATTTTGACACTATGAATCCTAGAAGTTTCCCTTCAGTTAGTGCGAAAAGAGATTTCTTTGGGATAAGTGATATCCCATACCTTAAACATCGTTGAAAGATCTGTTTTAAGTCTCTGATATGGTCGCTTCGCTTCTTGGAGTACACTGTTATATCATCCAAATAAATTACTACGGATTTATTGACTAATCCCTTGAATGCAATGTCCATGGCTCTCTGAAATGTAGCACCGGCATTGATCAAACCAAATGGCATCTTCCGATATGCGTATGTGCCCCATTTAGTTCTGAATGTGGTTTTCAACTGATCATCGGGATGTACCAGCACTTGATTATATCCTGAAAATCCATCCAAGAAAGACATCAGTTCTGAGCCTGCTACTGCCTGTAATATCTGCTCCATAGGTGGTAGAGGAAAATTGTCTTTTAGACAGGCTTTGTTGAGATTCCGAAAATCGATGCAGATTCTAATATCTCCGTTTTTCTTTCTAATGGGTACCATATTGGAGACCCATTTGGAATGTCTGACGGGGAAAATTATTCTGGCTTTTAACAACTTATTTAGCTCGGTTTTTATCTGATTTTCTAAATTGGGGTGGATCTTTCTCAGTTTCTGTTGGACAGGCTTTTCGTTGTCAATCATAGGGATAGTATGCTGAATGATAGAAGTGTCGTACGTCTTCAGCTCATTGTAATTCCAGGCAAAGACAATTTTATATTGTCTCAAAAGACGAATATACACTAGTTTTTCTTTAGGGGCTAAGCCGATGCCTAGATTAATGTTTTGTGGTTTATCATCGGTTCCTAGGTTTACCAATTCGTAGTTCAGAGTTGAACTGTAGAACTTTGAATTGGCAAACCTTTTGAACCGATTTTTCAAATCGTATAAGTCTTGTAACTTAACCACTGATTTAGGTATAGCATTATCAGTGCCATTTTGTTGTATTTTTCGATCATGATGGTCTTCGTCAATTATCTAATTGGAGTAGGATCCTTCGGAAGTAAGAAAATTTACAATATCGGGATCGTCATTGAATACTCTCCAATTTGTAATGTTGTCAGGGATGGATGGTCTAAAGATTAATTCTATTGAGAATCTATCTGGACTAAACTCTTCGGAGGGAATAAGCCTAGAGGCTACATTAGCCAAAAGGTCTGCGCTTGCGTTTTGGAGTCTCGGGATTGAAGAAATATTGAATGCTATGAAATGCTCAGTCAGATCTTGCACCAAAGATTGATAGTGTTTTAAATGACTTGATAGGCAATGAATAGTGTTACGTACCTGTTTGACAACAATCTCAGAGTCTCCGAAGACTTGAAGATACTTGACGTTCAACCCGATTGCTTTGTATAGGCCTTGCACCAAGGCCTCATATTCTGCTGTATTGTTTGTGCAATCGAATTCGAGTCTGCACGTAAGCATGGTCTTATTTCCTCCTGGACTAATCAGAACGCATCATGCTCCTGCTCCTTCGTTAGATTTAGAGCCATCAAAATATAATTTCCAAAACAAAGATGTATTTAAAGGTTTATCTACAAAATTAACACACTTTGAATTATCAGTTTGGGAAAAAATTTCGACTTGGGACAAAACTGAATTTTCTAAGTAAGGTGATGTATGAGCATTAAAATTGCCGAGAAAAGAATCTACCGAGTAATTGCCTATGATACTGTTGTTATATGCTACTGCTTCATTTTCTCCCTCCAATTCCGTTACTATGTACTTCTGGTGTAACTCTCGTTCAACCTTTATTTGATTCGGTTTACCATTGTAGGGTAACCACATGTGTGACCAGTCGGTTGAAAAGTATCCATGGAGTTTCTCAGACCAATACCTGCTAAGAATCAAGCCATAGAATTCTGGGATATCAGCCACTAGAATGTTAATAACCTGACATACCTTTGGGTTGGATGAAAATCTTATGGTTACTTGATTAAGTTCACCAATCACTTCGACTTGAGATCTATCAAGCTGAACTATGCGCACTGCGGATTTTTGTGGTTGAACATTTAACTTGGCACATATTGATCTGGGTAAAATATTCGTTGAAGCACCAGAATCTACCAAACAATTGTGCACATTTTTATTGAAAATTTCATAAGTGAGAAGGAACGGGGGAGTGTGGGACCTTGATCTTCCTCCAATCAAGGCAATGTCATTAGGATCAATCTTATTAATCGTGTTGGTTGGAGGTTTTCCCATGTTGTGGGAAGCTACAGCTGTAGGCAAAGATGTAATAGGCACGACATGTAATTCTTTCATCATTATCTTCTGTTGATGTTTCAATTTGCTCAATTCGTAAAGGGTAATATTAGCCCTAGTCTTTTTCATGTCGTCAATAATATTGTATTCCATTTCATCCAACACTATTAGTGTTTTTGATGGAGTTGTTTGATCTGATTGGACCGGGCTAGGTTGAGTCGCTTTAGTGGTCGTTTTTTTTGTTGCGACTTTATCTTTTGCTGTAGAGCTTGTGCTCTTCTGCTTAGGGGTAGTTTGGGGGGGATCAAGTTGATTTTTGCTTCATGTGCTAACCGGAAATGCTTCTTGATCTTCTTCTTGTGGGAGGATGAAATCCCACATTCCTTGTAATTCCACAACTTCTTCGTCATCAGTCTGCCCTTCAGTG
Organism: Pinus tabuliformis; assembly: GCA_031772625.1. Classification (NCBI taxonomy): domain Eukaryota; kingdom Viridiplantae; phylum Streptophyta; class Pinopsida; order Pinales; family Pinaceae; genus Pinus; species Pinus tabuliformis. The sequence continues at coordinate 1,979,705,735 of CM062818.1, read as the reverse complement.
GTATTCTCTTCTTCTTCCTCTTCTTCGGATTCGACATTTGAAATAGCGTTGGGTGGTTTCACATCCATCGAAGGACCTCTTTTAAAAGCTCTGTAGGGATTTTTCGAAGAAGTTTCTGCTACTTGTTTTTTTATGTCAATCATCTCATTGGACATGGTCTTTAATACTTTTTGCAATCCTTCCAAATCGAAAGGGTCTTTCGTTTGTTTCTTCTTGGAGTCTTCCTTGAAGGTGACTTTTTTAGACTTGCGTTCCTCTATCGCAGATCTCTTTTCCAGGGCTATTACGCGTTTCTCTACTGCTATCGCCTATGTCAAGTTTTCAAATAAGGTTGTTTTATTTGCCCTATCCACGAAGATTGTTAAGTTTGATGGTAAGGCCGTAATATACCATTCACATCGTACTTCTTCACTGGGTTGGGAAGCAGTGGGAATTTTGTTGAGGATCTTATTGAATCGTAAATTGAAATCTTTGATGGGTTCTCTAGCCTCAGCTTTAAGATTGGATAGGTCATTGATTAACGTTGCCGTTGATCTGTCATCACCAAACTTGGTAAGGAATTGACTTTGGAAAATGTCCCAACTTATGATAGACCCGGAGGGTAATGAAAAGTACCATGACCCGGCTATTCCTTGCATTGTATAGGGAAAAAGCCGAACAACAACATCTTCGTTAGTAACTCCGTTGAGATTGACAGAAAGCATGAAATTGTTTATGTGTTCTTCAGCTAGCATGCCTGCTTCTGGATTGAATTTGGGAAGCCATTTCTCAGGATGGGCCGGTATTTGACTCAAGGGTGGAGGCATTAAGACTGCCCCAGGATTATTCCATGGAGACTGGGCCATCGTTGAGTTGCTAGTGAATGAAAGTGCAGAAGATGATCCCTGTGGCTGGGAAGATGAAGATACTATGATCGTAGATGATTGAAGAGGGGTTGTGGGAGTTCTAGTAAGTGGATGGATGATGGTTTGGAATGAAGATGTGTGTGGTTGACTTCGCGGTGAGGGAGTTGAAATCGAGTATGTAGATGAAAGAGTCTCACTGTCAGACTCTTGTGGTGTTTTCCTCGCTCTTTTCCTGGTGGGGAGAGGTAATTCAGTTGGCTGGATGCCAAATTTTTCACTCTTTAATCTGGTCAGGGGATGAGCAGGATTGTACAGCGAAGTCACACTGCTTTGAGATTTATCAGACCTCTGAGTAGAAATGGAAAATCCCTGGAGTTTGTGAATCAGAGTTTGAACTTCAGGGGGTTCAATGGTAGATTGGTCTGAAATATTAGGGTGTGTAGCAGTGGTTAATACTCGAGCGACTTCTGACTCTGGATTTAAACGTACTAGGGAAGTCGGGGGAGTTGATGAGGGTGATTTACTCTCAGAATGGTATTTAGATTTTGATTTAGGTGCCATTCATAGTTCGGGCCCTCCTTCTAGCGCCAGATATGTTGAAGCCCTGAAAATCGGGTCGACAACAAGGGGGATACCCACCCGGTCCGGACCTTGGTTGGTAGCTCCTTATCCATTTGGTATAGCGGGTCCGACTGGGGATAATGGGACCAGTTTCCCAATCTAAGGGTGTGTGTGTGCAGAATTGGATGTTTTTGATCTAAGAATACTTAAAGCTAATCTAATTCAAACTTTTAAACTAACTTTACGCTATTGTAATCTAATGAAAAACAACACATCTAATCTATGCTAACCAGGGGTGTATTTCTTCTATTATGCGATCTAAAGAGATTTCAAACAACAACTGGTAATAAAGATCATTCAGCTATCATAAGAATAGAAATCAATTAAGATGAACTACCTTGCATAAAAAGTTAGGCAAAACAGTTGTGAACAACATATCGCATAATAAGTTATTCATATATCAGACATAAATAAATGGCTCCACCGTACAAAAGTGCCAAATGGTAACTCACACATTCATGCAATAACATATAAACAACTAAAACTGTATATCACTTTAAGAATATAAGCAGAAATGGTCAAGAGATAAAAGTACCATTTATGACTGATCCTACTCATAAGCTTCAAGCAACAATGATTTATCTCTCCTTGCTCTAACATCTACTAAGAGTACAGAAGTGCAGCATCAGTAGCAGATATCAAATGCAAACATTAATAAACCTTGATCCATCCATTCATCAAAAACCCCCTCCGAGGGTGCAAAAGTGCATGTTCTGAGGACAAGTTTTTGACAAATTTCTGGACCCTTCTCCAAATGCATGAAAAGGGTTTAAATACTGCTAACTAATTAACTTAATTACATAAATTTAGGATACGGTTTAAATGACCTCCCTTCTTCTAAAGCAAAACTATTTCTAAAAACTAAGTCTAATTCCTAACTATTTCTGAATTTGCTCCTTAAATGTTGCGAGCATTCAACATTTGCCTGGGAAGAGTTGACTGGTTGCCTTCTGCTTTTGTTTGAGTTATGCAAACAGAAATGGCAAGCGCTGGCACCACTTTTTAGTACACTAGAAGATATTTTTGAGAATTATCTTCTGGTTGGGCGAATTTACTGCGTATATACTTGGAAACAACCCAAATTTCCCTCAAACTGCTTCTGCTTTTGCTATTTCAGTTTCCGGACTTGCGAATGACTAAGAAAGTTAGGGACTTTGCTTTCTGAACAATTTTCTTAGCAATGCGCGATTAGCGCTAGGCGCTAATCGCGCATCAAAAACTGCCTCTGTTCTTTGATCCGAGCTTTTCTGGTGCGTTTTCTTTCTTTAGCGCCTTTTTCCTTTACCGGGTAGAAGTTTCAGGATTTTTTGTAAACATGCTGCTTTTGTGAGATTTCTGAACCTGAATGTTGAATCAACTATTGACCTCAGCATCTGTTGAGTGATACTCTGGAATCTGTGGTTCTATTGCATGCGGCATCCATTCATGAAGGCATCTCTTCTCTATTCTCCGAGCATTGATGCTTTCCCCTTTTCCTTAGATGTTTCCTGCTCATTGCTTCATATTGTTTCCTGTTTTTCATTCCTGCAGTTCACGCAAAGGAAAAGAGTAATGATAATAAATACTAATACGAAAGCTCTAACCTCTATGAATGTATAAAATCATGACACCCATCGTGAACTGACTCTTCGAAAAACACAAAACTGTCCTTCACTGACACTTTGGCATATGTTCATTAATTTCCTTTAAGGCGCGTGCCTAATTTTGGTTTATAGACAGCTTTTCTAGAATGTTGAGCCGAGGAAATTTGCGATGGGCGATAGCAGAATCGCGTTATCACATTACCTAGATGTGTCATCACAAATTTTTTCAGATCGGATTATCGCAGATCGCGTTTATCGCAGATCGCAGATATCGCAAGATCGCAGCATCGCGGATCGCATGAGTCATTAAATCATTGTGTGCTGCTTATACGATATTGCGATATGCGACGTCGCACATCGGCCGTCGGAGATTTCTTAATATTTTCATTTAAGAGCGCTTCTTAATGTGTGCGATGCGATGAATTTCGCGTCGCTTCTTCGCAGTTTTTATTATGCTCATAAGGGGGTGTTTTATCTTCTCCACGCGATGCGACATAATTTCAAGGAGTAGAATACAAAAAGTTTTATAAAATGTTTTTTGAATTTTTTTATTAAGGGTCCCCATTTGCTTAGTGTTATTGCTAATACTAAACAAAGAGGGGGTATGTTGGTGGCCACAACATATTAGAAGACAATGGCTTGAAGGAATTCATTGATCAAGAAATCCAAAAGCTAGCTTCAACTAATGCTCAAGAGTTGGTTGAGTGGAAGAAGTGTGTGGCGAAGGCAGAACGGATCATCCTTGAGGGAGTTCGAGACCATATTATCTCGAGTCTCCATGGGAACGATACTCCATTTTCAATGTGGAAGACATTGAAGGACCTCTACCAGAACAAAAATGACTAGAGGAAATTGGCGCTCAAGGATAAGCTTCTAAGAATCAAGATGGAGAAGGGTGATACTATTTCCACATATCTGAAGAAGCTCACCACCTGCAGAGATGAGCTAGGCAGTGTGGGAATAACTACTTCCGATGATGATATGGTGAGCCTCGCTCTCCTTGGCCTTCCAAAGAGTTGGAATAGCTACCAGGGATCTGTGAATGGAAGGGAGAAACTTCCAAATTGGGAATGAATGTGGTCAGATCTTATGCGGGAGGAGATGAGGAGGAGCACACGAGATGGTTCTTCATCAAAGAATGATGATGAAGAAAATCTGGCCTTAGCAAGTAAGGCAAGGAAAGGGAAGGGGAAGGCTTCCCATTTCAAATCGAATTCTTCTCATGGAGGGAAGAAGGGTGACATTTCTAAAGTAAGATGCTTTAATTATCACAAAATGGGACATTATGTGATTAATTGCCCATCGAAGAAGTCCAAGAAGGGATCCTCGGAAGGATCGAAAGGTGAGGCAGTAGCCTCTCAGTTCGAAAATTTACCCTCATCGCATGCATGGTGTCATCGATGATGGGTTGTGTATGGTATCTTGACAGTGGAGCCTCATTCCACATGACCGACGATAAAAATTTATTTAGTGCCTTGGAGGAGAAAGACCTCAAGATACGCATAGAGATGGGTGATGACGGAAGGTATAGTGTTTCAAGAGTGGGCACGGTTGCTTTTCAGAGGGAGCATGGAGCTCATCTCACCTTGACAGATGTGATGTATGTGACTGGATTGAAGAAGAACTTGGTATCGGTCACGATGTTGGAGGACAAAGACTATGATGTTGTCTTTAGTAAAGGAAAGGCGTTCCTAAGACACATAGCCACGGGTCAGACCAAGAGGATAGGGATTCGGGTGAAAAAACTCTATAAACTAGAGGTAGATGATTGTGCAACATTGAGTACAAAAGAAGAATTGGTGCAAAGCCAAGAGATTGGCAAGTTGTGGCACAGGCAGTTGGGCCATTTGCATCATGGGGCTTTGAAGATAATGCAACAGATATCTACAAGACTTCCAAAAGGTAAACTTGAGCAAGTTGACACATGCAAAGGTTGTACCTTGGGAAAGTACACCAAGTCTTCCTTTCATGACCAAGACAGTCGAGCAGAGGCTATCTTAGAGCGAGTTCATACTGATTTGTGTGGACCATTATCGACTGCATCCACAACGAAGCAAAGGTATTATTGATTTTCATTAATGACTATTCTCGTAAATGATGGATTTATTTCATGCAGAAGAAAGACCAAACTTTCACAAAGTTTTGTGAGTTCAAAGCTTTGGTCGAGAAAGAGTCAGGGAAGAAGATCAAGGCCTTGAGAAGTAACAACGGTGGAGAATATGTCTCTCAAGAGTTTAAGGACTTCTGTGCAGTGGAAGGAATTAAACGAGAGTTTACGGCACCTCATAACCCACAACATAATGGGTTGCCTGAGAGGAATAACATAACTATTGTAGGGGCAACACAGGTAATGTTGCATGACCAAGGCCTACGACTTCACTTGTGCGCTGAGGCATGCAAAACAGTGGTCTATTTGTAGAATAGAAGCCCGCATCGCATACTTGGGATGAAGACACCAGAGGAAGCTTTCTCCGGTAAGAGACCAAATGTGGGTCACTTCAGGATCCTTGGCTCATCGATATATTTCCATGTGACAAAGGATGCATGGAAGAAGCTTGAGCCGATAGCAGAGTTGGGGATATTTGTGGGGTACACTGATACACCTCACAACTAACTATTGGTTCCTAAAGAGGAGGAGCTTCAAACTGATGTAGAGCAGCTGCATGCAAAGGTTCCAGGAGTGGAGACATCCAATCAAGTAGGGTCTTCCAGAGATGGACAAAAGCGCACAAGAGAAGTTGACAAATTGTTGGAGGATGCGAGAGAGAATGTGGGAGCACCATCTTCTCAGCATAGACAGAGGAGGTCACCTGAGAGGAACAATGGATACATGGCCCTTGCTGGGGAATGTGTTTAGACTGAGCCATCTTCCTTTGAGGAAGCAGTGCAGCAGCCAATTTGGATTGATGCTATGGTGGAGGAGTATGACTCCATAGTTCGTAACAGTGTTTGGGACGTGGTTCCGAGACCAGAGAACAAGTTAGTTGTGAGTTCCCATTGGCTTTACAAGGTAAAGAAAGCTGTTGATGATAGTGTGGAGAAGCATAAGGCAAGATTTGTTGCCTGTGGCTTTTCACAGGTCGAGGGGATTGACTATGATGAGAATTTTGCTCCTGTCGCAAGGTACTCATCTATAAGAGCATGGTACGGGCTGAAGCAATCACCTCATGCTTGGTACACTAGGATAGACAACTACTTCATCGGGTTGGGCTTCACAAAGAGTGAAGCAGATGCGAACTTGTACTACATTGTGGTGAAAGGTAAGCTGTTGATCATCGTACTTTATGTTGATGATCTCATATTGTCTGGTGATGATCAGTTGATCGTGTCTTGTAAGGAGGACCTTGCAAGAGAATTCGAGATGAAAGACATGGGTCTCATGCATTACTTTCTTGGAATGGAAGTGTTGCAGAAGGATGGGGAGTTGTTTGTGTCTCAGGGCAAGTATGCCAACGAGATACTCAGGAGATTCCACATGGAGAAGTGCAAGCCCATGCAGACGCCTCTAGCAGGTAACTGGAGGAAGGAGGTTGGTACTTCAAGAGAAGTGGTTGAGGCTACTATGTATAGGCAACTTGTGGGTTCACTTATGTACTTAATGAACACACGGCCAGATTTGTGCTATGCGGTGAACCAGCTGAGTCAAGCGATGGTTCAGCCTACCAAGATGTTTTGGAATGTGGCAAAGCATGTATTGAGATACCTCAAAGGCACATCTCAGTATGGATTATGGTACAGACAAACAAAGGGAGTGAGGTTACAGGGCTTCACTGATGCAGATTGGGCAGGGAGTCCATCAGATCGGAAGAGCACATTAGGAGGGATTTTCAACCTTGGGTCAGCGGCAGTTTCTTGGTACAACAGGAAACAAAGGTCAGTTTCACTCAGCTCGACAAAGGCAAAATACATGGCTACAAGTCAGGTAGCATGTGACGCCATCTGGATGTGGAAAATCCTAGTTGGTTTGTTTGATCGGAGGATGGATCCAACTGTGATCTATTGTGATAATTAGAGTTGTATCAAACTCTCTGAGAATCTAGTATTTCATGATAAGTCCAAGCACATTGACATCCGGTATCATCATCTCAGAGACTCTGTAGCGAGGAGGATCATGTTTCTGCAATATATTTCGACAGAGGACCAAGATGTTGACATTTTGACAAAGGAATTGTCAAAGTGTAAATTCGAGTTCCATAGAGATAGGATCGAGGTGGCAGATAATCCCTTTCTTGTTGAGAGAGAGTGTTAAAATATGGCAACAAGAATATTCCAATTTAATTTGTCCTTGAATTAAATTGTGAATTAAAATCAAATTTAGTCTTAACAGCTACTTGGAAATAATTAATTAATTAATTTTAAATTAATTAGTTTGAGAAATTCAAGTTAGAAGTCTTTCTGAAGTCATGCAAGAGTTATCTCATTAATTAAGGAGATAAGATTGAGTTATATTTGAGTTGTAATTAGTTAACTCAGTTTACTGAGTTAAGTCTAGTTAAATTAGTTCCAAATTGTTTGAGGAACTAATAGTAAGTTAATAGTCAGTTGATGCATTAATGCACTCAATTAGTGCTACTCCAGTTAACTGAAGATTCCCTCATCAGAAACTCATGCATGTCTATTCTGAGAAAGACCCAGTTGAGATTAATGTTCAAGGACAATTTATTATTAGTTGCATGTGTTTTCTCATGGAGAAAATTCATGCATGTAGTCAAGGATTCATCCTTTAGGATTGCGCAGTTTTGAAGGCTTGTTTTTCCACTTGGTAATAGGCTAATCATCCACAAGGAACTTCACAAGGAAATAGGAGCTTGGAGGGAAGAGATGAAGGCTGGAGAGAAGCCAATATTTCCTATGAGCATCTGTGAGGATTGTACTGAGAGCTGGCTCCCTGCGAGAGCTAAGGCTTTGTATAATTCCTATGTATTTCCACCATGTATGATAATACATTAGTGTGGGGTTTTATCTGAGACTTTACCCAAAGTATTTTCATGTGTATTGTGCCATTGATTCTTCTTCTTCTGGTTATATTGTTCAGCTCGATCTTTAAGCTTCCGCAAATTGATAGTAGAAGTAGGTTATAGTATTCTGCTTTGATTTATATTTCATTATCAGGTTAACCTATCACAAATTTTCTACAAATGTTATGGCAGTAATAGATGTTGGATGGTGGTGAACAAACAAAGGTAAAAGATTGAGTGGTGAGTTGAATAATAATAGAATCATGAACATTTTGTAATGTGATCTACACATTGTAGTTGTAGCAAGTCTATATATTATGTTTGATTTGATGTTGTGGTCCTTAAAGAGTTAAGTATGTACCTGGTATCTCCATCGGATGTAGTGTTTTTCACTTGTATGTATGTAACATGTAAAGGGCATATTTCTATAAGATCTAGAGAGGCATGCAGACACTTTTATCATGTGAACGTGATGATGACTTGGTAGTTTGTCTAGTTTAGTTGAGTAGGCTTTGTTAGGGAGTTCTTTAACACTTGGAGGAGTGGGCCATGTGTTCGGTGGATGCTCTATGAGTGAACCATTATTGTTGGTTGTAGGCTCTAGGAGGAATTTTTTTTACATTGAGGAGTTCATTAAGAAGTTGACTGAACCATGTATATGAAGGACATCCTATTAGACTAATGGTTGCAACTATTAGGTACCAATACATTCCAATGGATGGTTGTTTCTTTATATGCATGTCAATAGTTTAGTGATGCCTGCATGATTGAGTTGCAAGGTGAAAATGCCAAGTTGGATCATATCCATTCTTTGTTCATGAAGTTCTTCAAGTTAGAGTGAAGTATTTATTGCAACAAGGAATACATTGAAGACCTCCACACAGAAAGATTGAGACATAAACTATTAAGAGAGAGTGTTAGAGTATGTAACTCCTACTTATATTATGGGTGTGATCATATTTTATTATTGAGATTATTGGAATGCTTGTTGTACCTAATTTAAGGTGTTATAATGGTATTGAGATATATCTTTAGCGATAAATCATACTCCTCATGGGGATGGCTAAACCTCTCACACATATTTGTGTCTTCTCTAAGCTCATATTTATCCAAGAAAATACGGCCGACTGTGGCTATATTTGTCTACATTCTCATCCTGCAGATCTACGGCTATGCCACCAATTTTCTGATCCAAAAATTCCTACAAGGTCAAAACATTGTAACACTCAACGGATATATCACATTCTTTACCATATTCATCCACATATTGTTGAACTAGGTGGTTGTTTACAAGATGGGGATGGGGTTGTTGGCCTCTTGGGGGAATAATCATCATCGCTCGGTTTGTGTACATCATGAATAACTACAGCTACAAGTCATGGACAGGCTTCTCCCTTTAGGCCTTCCATATGTTTTCATTGTTCATAAAGCTCTTTGTCACTATCGTAGTCATGTAGTGGTAATTTTAGAAGCTTGCTATGTGGGATTTTACATTGACCTCGACGCTAGGGTTTCCTCCTATAGCAACAAAAATAATTGATGTTGGGCATACTCTAAGAGCAAATTGCACAGCTATATACGAGGATTTGAGTAGTTTCGAGGAGAAAACAAATGATGCAGCCTCATTGGTTTTTGCAGCCCTGACCATGTGGTGCTGTGAGTATGAGGAAAGATGTGCAAGCATAATGTGGCCCTGACCATATTTCAGAGTGCACCCATCTAGAGCCATGAATTGGGGAAGTTTCAATCTATGGCAACTCACGGGAAATGGAAGATGCAATGACGATCTTGTTGTTCTTGATGATAGGAATTTGTATTGCATTTGCATTTGATGATAGGTATTTGCATTTCTTGATGATGGCCACAGTGGGATTCACTTGGAACTTATTTGCACTGAGAGGTTGCACCATATCCTGATAGCGAATTTCATGTTTGGGGTCGACCTTCTTGTGCATGGACAACCAGGATCATGGAGTAGCATTTGTGTATTGAGTCACATTGCACTATATTTGTCAGAGGAAATGACAACCATTGAATGGATGGAATGACATCATTGGAATGGGTTGTTGGCATGTGTTCTTATAATAGGAAGGTGACTTTTTAAGTCTATTACTTTCTATTACTATTGGTAGTTTTTATGGTGAAAGTTTCTTGATTAGCAATCTTAATATCATGGTGAAGTTATTTTGTTATAATTGGTCACTGCTCTAATGAATGATAGGCAATACAATCACTGAATTGAGATTCTAATGATGAAGACAAAGATGCCTAGAATGTGAACAATTATAGAAGAGGGCATTTTTCTTATTATTTGCGTCATATATTTTTAGCCAGTGTTTTGTAATGCTACTTCCTTGAATGTAAACTTGCATCTCCCAAAGTCTATAACCAATATAGTCCACTCATAGAGCATCCAACCAACACATGGCTCACTCCTTGAAGTGTTAAAGAACTCCTTGAGGTTACTAACCTAAACTAGAAAAACTATAAAGTCATTATGAGGGACACATGATAAAAGGGCATGCATGCATCTCTAAGTCTTACAACGATATGGCCTATCCATGTTAAGTAGATATGAGTACAACTCACTCCATCTCATTGAGATATTAGATGTACATACTCAAGCAAAATAAAATTAATACTTTCAAAAAATCAACATTATGTTATTTTGCAACTATAATTAATTTAGTGCTTTTAAGTAGTGGTGACATTAGTTTGACTCCTATACTTTAGGAGCATACTCCCCTCTCACATCATTAGTTCATTGTCATTGGATATTAAACACTGATTATGATAATAGACACATTAATAGTGAATAATGTTAAGAAAAAAATGAACATTGTTAAGAAAAGAACAGATTCTCATGAGCTTCATAGTGAAATTGGTCATTGGATGATTCTCGAAACACCATGGGAAGAAAGAGTTTATCACCTTTGCAATACAAAGAAGGTTGAAGGTAAATAACACTCTCTTAGATTATCCTTATACTCACATTCAATATAATTTTTAAAGTATTTGTCACACTACCAACATTCCTAAACTTTTAAGTCAATGAAACTATAGTCATCTTAAAACACTTCACTCAATGCTTTTCAAGTATAAAAACAAGATATTGAAAATTCTTATTAATATTTTATCTTCTTAAAGTCTTGAAAACCATACAAATCTTAAAGACTTAATAGAAATTAATCATTATCCTTAATATAAAAATTATCATTAAAATTTTGTAAATAACAATTAATAATAATAATAAACATATAATGAATAATACAAAAATTAATTAAATTATAATTAAAAAATAATGAAAAAAACTAAAACTTAAAATTGAATTTTTTATTATCCCTTTTAATTAATAATTATGAATGCTCAAAAGTATAAATAATTAATCAAAGTACATCAAATAGAGTTGAAACTATACACCCAAATTTAAGTATGCAAACATTAAAAACAATGACGTACATCCTATTTATTATAGTTATATAATTAATTTACGTTTATTTAAAATATTAACATAAATTTAAAAAGTAATTACAATGAACAAAGTTTTGAATTGAAAATGTATTGTAATCCACCTCGAGATTATTTTGAATTTGAACGGCTGCTTCAAATTCTCACTTTAAAAAAAATTGAAGAAATTTTTATGGATTCCTTTAGGTTACGTTTTTGGCAGGGGTGCTTCGTATAATGATCATTTGCTCTGACTTCTTTCATTTGTTCTGACTAGTTGGATATTTATATTGTAAGGTAGGAAGGAAAAATATTTTAGGTTGTATTTCTTTCGCAATGTTATTTAACATATTAGTATATTTTGTAATAATAGGGTATAATGTTTTTTTAAAGAAAATGGGTAAGGATTTTGTATTAATAATAATTAAATTATGGGTCAAAATTTTAACAATAATATTATAATATTTGTCCATATATATATATACAAAAAAAATTACAACTTTAGAGCTACATTTCTTGCTTATATAAAAATTATTTTGACTAAGAACATGGAAAAAAGACCCAAGGATCATGCTATATTTGCAAGATAACATAAGCCATCAATGGAGATCAAGAAAACTAAGAAAAACCATGATTGATCCCACCATCAGTTGTGACCATTGTTAAGAGAATCAACTCCCCGTGCATGACGTGAGTTTTTCTTCTTAGGAGCAGCACTGGAACCAATGCCTCTCGAGCCAAAATGAACACTTTAGACATGAGATTTTCCAATGTCAAGACCCTAACACTAAGAGAAAATACCTCCTTGCGCAAACCGTTCATAGAATGCTCTATATTGCTTAAGTGAAGAAACAACTTGGTTTCCAAGATAAGGTGCAAAGGCTATCATTGTTTTTCTTCGATATTATCACACTGCTTCCTATCTTCCAACAAATCTTTGGCCATATCCAAAATCCTATCTAGAAACAAACCATCACTGTCATGCACCGAAATCAATGAAGGCTCCACCATGTCCAAAGAGAGCCACTAGATGCAAATTGATAAGACACCAACCAGGTTGAACCATTCTCCAAAACTAGTAAAGAGAAGCATTCCATGGAAACTCAAGGAAACATGAGGAACCTTTAAATAAGCCACGCTAGAGTTTTGCCATGAACTGGACTAAAGCATAGAATTCATAGCTAGACCAAAATCCTAAGGAGGACATTGATAAGATTGATTATGGGAGTTGCAGGACAATGATAATAAATTCAACCCTCTGCATAATGAATATATCGTCGTGTCTGCAATATTAATTATCAACTCCAACGATAGGAAATAAATACAATTACCACTCCGAGTAGAGAAAAGTTATGATTTCATGCCACTTTTATTTTCAGGAAGAAAAAAATTCTGATTTGTTGTTGCAAATATTGAGAGGGGGGGTGAATCAATATTTCTTTTCAATTGTTACTTTTACTGTTAGATCACTTATATTTAGAACACAAAATGAACAATAGAAACAATTGCTTTTATTAATATAATATTTGCAATGAATCAAGTACAATATAGGTAGGGCTCCAACCCTTGATGAAGACACCCAGGCTCCAACTTGGGATGTGCCAAGCACCTACTTGAAATTTAGTGAGGCTTCGACCTTTAGGGCTTCGACCCTATCTTATCCAAGGCACCAACCTTGAGTTTAGGAGCACCAACTCCAAGGACAAAAATCCTATAGCTTTGTTTTGTGAAGATACATTTGGTTGTACTTCACGATCCCCAAGTCTTCTTCACCAAGCCCTGTCAATCTTCAGATTCACTGTAGTCTCCACGCTACATCATCAGTGACAACCTTTCAATTAGAAGGTATCGCTACTGCACTTCGTTGTACCCAAGAAAATTCTCCAAATCACCTCATGATGTCTTCAAGGCATCATGGTCTTCAATGGTGACTTAATAATGCTCTCAAATATCTCCTTAATAGGTTTGCTCCAAGTCTTGCCTTAATATCACACATGGGTTGCTTCACAAATCTCCAAAATCTGAGGTCAAATTGTATATCAAGACTTTCCACAAGAGCTCAAGATGAACAATGGAAATAACCCATAGAAGACTGAATTTAGGGACAAGTTTACATGCCCGAGCTCCTAAAGCTGTAACAGAGGTTTTGCTATAAATTTGAGCTTCAGGAAACGATATATTTCATGGCTTCAAAAGATGACTTCTTGTTGTTCCAAGTATGTCCAAGTTACATGAGTAAGATATTGTTGCACCAATCAATAGTCACAGTGACATTGTCACAGTATTTAATTACATCAAAAAGGTCTAATCCACTAATGATGACATTGTCCATAGTGAGAAGTATCTGACTCAAGTTCTTCACTATCCAATACACAATTTGAAAAAAGGGATCGAGCTACTGTATTTCAGTCACAGTCGATACTGCTGCAATTGCTACAAAGAAGACACTGTAATTTTCCACAACCATTGTAGTCACATTTCGAGGAACTTTTTTTTTATGACACAATCCTAAGTTTAAGAGATCTGTACCTTTGTTTACACAGTACAGCAAGAGATCTGGGGTATTAATCTTTTTCCAACAAATCTGAAGTATAAAGAGGTCCAAAACAATGTCACAAACTCAGGTACGAGAGGAGACAAATCCGTGTTAAAAAATATAAGCCCAAACAAAATCAATATTGCACCTTTAACGTTGTATGATCATGTGTTCATGAGTTCTGAACTGATCCTCCCTTTTTTCTCCTTGTTAACTGAAAATATGTGTTAGAAATGAGGTCAAATCCATGTATTTATAGTGTTTTTTGTTATTAAAACTAAAGGGACACATCTACATAAAGTGGGTCAACATGGATGACAAGTGTAGGCCGGCTAGCCCGCAATTTCATATTTTTTATCTTACAAAATCATTATCTCATCAACCACTAGGAGTTTCCGGGCAGGTAAGGGCTCATTGAAAAGAGGAAAAAAAAATTCTTTAAGATGGTCTAGGTCTCTTTGAGAAAAGATGCCTCTAAGTTGGAAAAAAATGTTTTTCTTTGTGACTGTCCTTAACTTTTATGCATAAAACATTTAGGACATCATGAGAAATGTTTGGGACAACGGGTTCTTCATTGTTATCAATGTATGAGTGTGTCATCATGTAGGAGTGTTGTATTTATGTCATCATGAGTGTAGGCAATAATGAGTGTATCATATCGTGTCATCATATTATGGTGCAGTGATATGTTGTAGGCAATATCATTAGGAAATTCTCTTTCAATCATCAATCACATCATCACTTAGTCTTCCAACCCTCATCAAGCACCATCAGTAAGTGTGGACATATAAAAGTATAACATCATCACAAGTATGGCTTCATTAAGTGTAGTTCTTCAAATCAAGGGCTTGTACCTAAGGACTAGATCACCAATTAGACACTTGGCAACTTCTTAGGGCAAGACATCATTATCTGGAACCAGGCTTCTCAAGAATATTGACACCTCAGTCAATGTCATATTGAAATCAATGACAACCTAGATTAACATTTGTATTATATATTAAAATCAATACATGTAATTTATTGTAGAAATTTCACCTGTAGAACAAACCGATATACGCAATGTCCTAAAGCATAATACTTGTTCTACTTCTACAAAACATTAAGCGGAAGCATAATCGAATTCATGAGTAACATCAAGTAGAAACATGCATAACTAATCAAGAGAAATCAATCACACATAACACAGAATATATCACTGGGGAAAGAACTAGCATAAAACCCCAACAATGTGTTATCAATCAAGTGGAAATCCTCTTCAACATACTAAAAAAATTAGCTCAATAGCTATCTTGCTCTCTCTGTAATCAGAAGATCCTAATGATCTTCAATCAGAAGATGAAAATCATGGACTACCTAAGCCTCAATATATAGGCCACAAGTCATCCAATCTCCTATAATAGATCCTTCTCCATGCAAGGAATACTTACTAGAAATATCCAAGCATCTGATAGTACATTGTCCCACATCTGATCTCAACTGGGTCTCTGACAAAACTGATATGTAATAGTTATCTATGAGTGAATTCTCAGTTATCTAAAATAATAGTTGTCACATGCATGCAAGCATTAACAAACTATATTTTATTATTTTAACAACTTGTTAAAATAATCTAACTCGACTTGACTAGGTAGAACTAAGTCAACTGATTTTCTCATTATAGAACTCATACTTATTCCCTCAATTAGTGGAGGAAATTAAGGATAAATTCCTCAATCAGTGGGACAACTCATGTGCATGCTCACAAAGACTTCAAGTTCGAATTTCCTTAACTAATTAACTCAATTGAATTAATTAATTAATATTTCCAATTGCTATTAAGCCCAAAATTAATTTTACTTCCTATAGATAAACTACGGACTACTATAAATAGGAAGGGACCCAGAAATGCTATTTTTAGAACTTTCTATTTTTAGCAGTTTCACCTCTCACCCAATGACAGCCATTGACCTCACTGGCCAAACTGCTATTTTTAGACATGCTATTTTTAGCAGGTCTATTTTTAGCACATTCTAAATTTAACATTTCTTATTGCACATTTTTCAACATTTATTGAGTCTGCCATCCAGCTATCATATTTCAGCCATTAAGAAACAAACATATAAGAGGAGTCCCACATGATAGCTAAATTGATGATTTTATAGAATTATCACCATCCTCTATGTGCATATAACACGTGACTTGGCAAGTATATGATGAGAAAATATCAAAAAACTTTGTACCTGTGTATTTAAAAAACAAGAAAAGACTGCAAAAATAAACAAAAAAGCATAAAAATTAAAAAGGGCCAGCCATAGACCCAACATCATAGATGATATGGTCCATATGTAGAGAAATGTGCATGAGGCTTGGTGATTCCCTGATGCCCGATTTGGATAAACGATCTATGGTGGAGTTGAATTCCCGATGGATATGATGGAACTGGATCTGCTGAAAGGATTCTTGCCACTTGTTACAAGGAATGTGCCGCTGGGGAAAAAATTGAAAATTAGTGGCAAAAAATTGGGATGTTGGCAGACCAAAGCGCCCTTCAATCTCTTTTATCGCACCAAGGGCTGGACATAATGGGAGGCAAGTGACCTTGACCTGAGGTAGAGTAAATTTCCAGTGATGACATACATATGGATGATGTTCAAGTCTCTTGGGATTTTGGAAATGATTAAGGGATAATGGCATAGTTAATTATACCATGATTTATCTCTATTTTTCCTTATCCAAGGGTGGATCCTTTTTTTGCGAACACATCCGCCGCAAAATTTAAGAGCTTATACACATGAAAATGCTCCAGTTGCTCAAACTAAGAGGAAATTAGGGAAATCCTTTGTAGAATGGGAGGGTGATATGAGCACGACACTTTCTTTTCCTTAATAACTTATTGAATAATAAGCATTGAATTGCCAAAAACCAATAAGCTATAATTTTTCTTTGCAAGAGCTAGTTCCAGACCTTTCCACAAAGTGAGGAACTTAACTTGATTATTGGTCGCAGTACCAAGACCCCAAGCAAATTGAAACACAAATTTTCCATTAGGGCTAAATAAATCCCCTCCCACCCCTACCTCCCCCAATAGTAGATTATAACATTTTTTGTTTTAATTGTAGTTTATATTATATAGGTTGTTTTTTATTTAAGTAGTTCAAATTTTTGTTTATGTAGTTGGAATTTCTTAATATTGTATATTTATTGTTTCTCTTGCAAAGTTGTTTTATGTATATGTAGATTTTGTAATAGTATATTATAACATCTTTAATAAAACATTGTGACTCAATTTTATAGTTTGTCTTTTTATCTATGTAGTTGAAATTTCTTATATTGTGTATATATTGAATACCTTTAAAGCAATAGAATTATAACAGTATTTTTTAAGTGGTTTTTAATTCTCCACATCACTAATGTGTAGGGTTTTAATTATTTATAAAAATATATTGTTGGTTTTTCATTTATTATAAATAGTAGCTTATAGACTCTTTTCTTCTTATGGTAGAGGTTTATTGAATGGTTAATTTACACAGTATTAGGTTGTAAGGTCTTTGATCACTGTAATTTGGTGTTTCAAGTTCCTTCTTCCCTGCAATATTAAGTTTTGGGGTGATTGTGATTTTGACATGTGCATTAACTCTCTTTTAATTTTAAGTTAGTATAATAACTTCATAAAATTAATGTTGAAATTGTTTGGTAATAAATGAGTTAATCTTATAGCAAGCCCATGTGAATATGTGGAGATGAACCTTAGAATAACTTTCATGTGCATCAAATTGATGGATGAAAATTAATTGTTTATCCAACATACTACATATTTAAATATGGTTAATGTTTTTTTTCCTTTCAAGTACCAATCATGTTAAATAAATTATTCTTGTGATAAGGATGACGAAGAAAAAGTATCATGTGCCTCCCTACAACATCAATGGATACTCGAAAGGAGGATCACCATTCTACTTTCGAAAAAGGGGATATTCTAAGTAGTCCCACTACCCCATCCACTTGTGTGTTGTTTATATTGAAGCTATGTAATTTAAAGGAGGGTGGAGGACTCTTTAGAGAAAGAATAAGAAGGGCTCCAATAATGTAAGCAAGAGCATATACTTGCCCATAAAATCATATAGAGGTGGGAGAGGAGAAAGTATGTTTTACAAAGATGTTTTTCTTAGTGTGTCTCCACATAGTCGTAGTGGTATGGCAACATTTTTTATTGTAACCCTTTTGAGGCATTGGAAGGAAATCATGATTTTAAATTACGCTAAATATATCCCTATGCACCTAAATGTGAGGGGAAAGACTCTCCGCTCCAAAAAAATGATAATGGAGAGTTTGGTTTTGTTGTAGAAACTAGATGTGTTTCACCTTCAAAATGTCAAGGTTTTTGGTTTCAAGTTTTTAAATGAGGATGACTTATTTTGGAATGGACCATTACGACATATAAATCATTCTCAAGGTTTATGAGATGCTATTGTTGTATTATTATTATTATTATTATTATCAATTGTCTCAGAAGAGTTTCAAACTCATAATCAATGTGTTTGGTTTACTTGTGTTATGGATAACTCAGGGATAAGATTCTATGGTGTTTATGGTCCTTTTATACCAATAGAATATATCCAACTTTGAGATTGAATTGCTAGCTCTCTTTTAGATGTATTTCTTGGAGATTTTAATATAAATAAATGGGAAGGTGACAAAGAAGTAGGGGTGATTCAAATGGTTTTATTCATAGAGAAGGATGTTGTAACAACCCTGGTAAAAATTCCATGTAATAAAACTTAAAAACAATAGCCATGGTCGATGGGACACTTATTCCAAGATGAATGTTGGGTAAGACATCATAGGGGGTGTTCATTTGATTGTTTATGGCTAAGGAAATTGGCAAAGGCAAAGGCTAAGGCATTAAAATGCATTTTGGCACAATTATTTATGAAAATAATGGAAATTAGGAGAAAAAGGAGGTGAAAGGTCATAGGTTACATGCGAGGAGGAAAATGAAAGAAAATAATGGAAAATGAAGAAAATAAAGGTCTCATTCATAAAAAGTCTTATGAGGATTAGTTGGTAATCTTTTGTCAGTTTAGTGTTGGAGCTCTCTCTCATTATTCTCTCTCTTTCATACTCTTGGATACTTAGAGTTTTCTTGGAGCACTCTTGGAGGGGGTGGCATACTTGGATTCTTGGAGCAAGAATGCAAAGGAAGAGTAGGAAAGTGCAAGAAGGCATTGGCATCAACAACTACATAAGACTTGCATGCAGGTACTGAGTTGCATGTATGATTTCTTCACTATTTTTGGCATGCATGGCATATGAATGCAATTTCTTGATGTGATCTGTCATTGGCATGGAGGATTTCCTGGATCGATAGTGGATTTCCTAGCCTTGCCATTTCCTAGATAGCCATGGTGATTGTGGATTTACTTTCATTTTTTTTTTTGGGTTGGTTCTCATGTTTCCTTAGCTTGGTCCGAGTTATTAGTCTTGGAAGCCTTGGTTGAACAAATTCTCTGGAAGCCTTGTAACAACTTAGGTTGTGTTACTAATCTTGGAAGCCCTAGTTGGAAAAATTCTCTGGAAGCCCTTGGTGGGTTGAGTTACTAGTCTTATAAGCCTTTGTTGGATGAACATTTTGGAAGCCCTATATAAGTTGTGGGTTGAGTTACTAGTTCTGGAAGCCTTGGTTGGAAAAACACTCTGGAAGCCCTGAAAGGCTTGGATGGAGACCAACCTGATGATGGTTTTTGGTGATGTTTGATTGTGAGGTGGAATCATGGGTTTATGGGTTGAGGTGGATGGCCTCTGGAAGCCCTGGATGAGTTTTGATTGATGTGTTCTATGAGATCCCACATTCATGCTTGGAATATGGCACAGAGGTGAATGACTGAAGAGAGATTTGGCTCATCCATTCTACGGTTGGGTGGAACATGGTAGTCCCATCTCTGGTTGGTTCATTACATTCACTAATGAGAAATCCATTCCTTTGATTTTCATGTGTAAAGGTACTGATGTATTTATGGATTTGATGGATCATATGTTTATTGTATTTTTGTTCCTATTATCCTGGTTATATGCACATTTTATGACAACATCTATGTATAGATCTTAGCATGCTTTTACTTGTATGTGAATGGATAATGCATCTATGACTTAATGGAGGATAATGCAGAAAATGGCATGAGGGAACAATGGTTCATAGCGATTCTTAGATAAGTATGAGATCCCTACACTTAATTCTATTATTTACACATGTAGATTACATGTCGATGATATGTTTGACAAAACGCCTGTCATGGCTAGTAGGGTTCTGGTTATGGTATTGTTCAGTTTATTTCTTTTGCATCCTTGTTTCCTTGTATTCTCACCAATTTTAAGTGATTATTCCATTCAAGGTAGTGTCCTGGGCTCCGGGCCAAAAAAGGTGGCTCAAATCCCAAAGTGCTAGCAAAAAAGAGCATTAATTTAGAGACTAACTCACTTGGGCAGTGTCTGGGGAGCATTATAACTCACCTTAGCAGTGTCTAGGGAGAATTATAACTCGCCTACATAGTGTCTGGGAAGTGTTACTCTTCCCTAAGTTTCTCAAACAGAAGTGGGACCTAGGGAATGACTGTCTGAGTGGATGAATTGTCGCCTGAAGGTTCTGTTGATGATATTCAATGACTATTGTGATGATCTGTTTATTCCATTTCCTTAAAGTCACCAAGGAGGTTGAATCTTATCATAGTGGCCTCTCATTACAAGTTTACCTTGGTTGGTCGGTTGCTTGGGTAGATGTGGGAGGAGGGTGTTACAGAGTGGTATCAGAGCATGGTTCAACTCTCGAACTGAATGGGTTGAATGTTTGTTGGTCATGCATGCATGTTAGTTGCATGTATGTCTCTTACACATATACTTTTTTCATTTGCTTGATGATGGATTATGGTTGTAGTATGGTTATCATGGAGAATTTGATATTGATTTCATGAAGTATATTTGAAATGAGTATGTGACTGATTGTGTATGGATTATATGTCGCTTACATGTTGATTTCATGATACCTACTTACATCCTTGTATGTTAGGTTACATTTTTTTGAATATTTTGATTACATGAATCAGTATTGTAGGTTGATTACAAGAACTAATCGATTATGTTCGACTACATGCAGTTATGCGTATTGGTAGTTGGTTTGGCATTGCTTATGCATACTACTGCTTGCATGTTGTAAAGTGTATGATGGAGCAATGGTGTTGTCATGCATGAGGTCATAACATGCATTGTTGATATGGCCTTGCATTGGTAACTAGACCCTAGTTAGAGTGATGTTTATGAGTTGATACATTTGCTTGCATATGTTGATATGTTGTTATGATTATGTTATACATGTATCACGTTGATTTGGTAATCTTGCAGAAAATTATCCTCCCTGAGATATACTAAGGTAGTTGTTTTATTGTGATTTGGTTTATCTAACATATTATGCCTTGCAGGAAGAAATATCAAATGACTAGGAAAATTGTTGACTATAGAGACTCTCCCTACAAATCCAAAGAGCGGTATGGTGTTGGGAACCCCTTTGATTTGGAAGTTAGATTGAGAAGTTTAAAGGGGGAGATAAGGAGTTGTAAGCAAGAAAATGAAAGAATTATACAGCCACAGGAAAATTTAGCAGAGGTGAATGCAGTAATACTTCATATCTTGTCATATTTGCAACGAAAAGGATCACTACGGATCAATCATGAGCAGAAAGATAAAACCAATGGGGCATATGGAAATAAATCACATGGAGTTCATCAATCAAATAGAGAGGACACAATCCGGGATGGATGATTGTTGGACACTCTGGAGAGGAGAATGGATAGACACAGGTATGATTCTAGTCCTGATTTCGATAGGCACTATGATCATCCTTTTTATCATCCTTACAGGAGGAATGATAGGGGATACTTGCTAGATGAATTTAAGAAGGAAAAGACACCTACTTTTGATGGAGAGATAAAGAGATCACGGGATGCAGAGCCATGGTTGCTTGACATGAGAAAATTCTTTAGGTTGCATGATTATTCATAGAACATGAAAGCTAGAATAGCTACTTTCAGTCTTAAAGGTAAAGTATACATCTGGTGGGAGGATATGAAGAATTTCAGAGACATATATGAGGAAGATTTGACTTGGAGTGAATTCGAGCAGTTATTCAAGAAGAAGTATCTGTATGAAAGGTACCTTGATGATAGAGAAAAATAATTTTGTGAACTAAAGATGGGATCCATGACAGATGATGAGTACACAGTAAGTTCTTGGAACTATTGAGATATGTGCCTTACCTCAAGGAGGATAAATATAAGATTCAAAGTATTTTTAGTGGGTTACAAGTTGCATTCAAAGATAGGATTGAATTAGATGAGCCTAGATCATTGGAGGAGGCCATTCAAAAGCTAAACCATTGCTATGAGCAATCAAAGCGCAGAACTGAGACTAAGACAGTCTGGAGAGGTAATGAAAGGAACAAAGCAAATGGGATAAAAATCAGGAAATGCCACATAATACAGATAACAAGGAGAATGTTGCAACACCTAAGAGGTTAAATGCATTAGATAGAGGACAAGGACATAAAGTTGACGTGAAGAACAAGGATGGAGGCTGGAAGCCCATAGAGTGCTGGACTTGTGGCAAAGACCATCACAAGAGTGATTGTCCATAAAATCAAGGTGGTAGACCCCAAATATTTAGTGCATAGGAGGTACAGATTATTAGAGATGTTGGCCATTGGCCAGAGTATTCCTCGTATCTACGTAGTCGTGGACAACAGGTAAGAAGAACACCATGCATCTATCATTGAGATGGACGATGAGCTTTGTGATCAATTTATTTCTATTTTGATTGACCCTGGATCTAATTATATCTAGGTTAGTCCCGACTTAGTGGATAAGTGTTGTTTGAGTAAGGAATTTCATGTAGAGTCTTCGTTAGTTCAGTTGGCTACATGTATGAAGAAGCAAGTTCATCATTGGGTAAGAGCTTGCACATTTGACTTAAATGGTATGCCTAGCACAACACATTTGAATGTTTTACCATTGGGTTCATATAGTATGTTATTGGGCATGGATTGGTTGTATCTACATAGAACCAAGGTTGACTGTTATGACAAGGCCATTGAATGTGTTGATGATAATGGAGAACCAAGAGTCTTGCAAGGTAAGAAGAAAGCCACATTAGTTAGGATGGTGAAAACTATGCAAGAAAAGCGTAGCCGCAAGAAAGTGTGCAAGCTATTTTCAGTGCATATTTCTAGTGATAAGGGTAAGGAGGTTGAGGATGCAGATGTGTTGAAAAAGTACCCGGTTTTACAACAGTTTAGGTATGTATTTCCTAAGAAATTACAAATTTTCCACCTCATAGGGAAGTAGACGTTTTTATCGACTTAGTACCAGGGGAAACTACAACATTGAAAGCACCTTACAGGATGAGCACACCTGAGTTAGTTGAGTTAAAGTTGCAGTTGAAGTAGATGTTGGATAAGGGATAAATTAGGCCAAGTGTATCACCTTTGGGCGCACCAGTCTTGTTTGTGAGGAAGAAAGATGGTACCCTTAGATTATGTATTGACTACATGCAGTTGAACAAAGTTGCTACTAAGAACAGATACCTTTTCCGAGGATTTATGACTTGTTCGATTAGTTGAAGGGAGTAGCAGTGTTCTCGAAGATTGATCTGAGATCTAGATACCATCAAGTGCGCATCAAAAAGGAGGACATATACAAGACTGCATTTAGGACCATTTATGGGCATTATGAGTTTGTTGTTGTTCCATTTGGCTTAACTAATGCTCCATCTACATTCATGTGCTTGATGAATAGTGTGTTGCATCCATATTTGGATAAGTTTGTTATTGTTTTCATTGATGATACACTGGTATATTCTAAAAATGAGGAAGAGTATGCCAAGCATTTAGTAGCAGTATTGAGGTTGCTAAGAGAGCATCATTTGTATGCTCATCTCAACAAGTGTAGTTTCTTTCAGACTGAGGTGCACTACTTGGGACATGTTGTCTCCAAGGAAGGTATTGCAGTAGATCCAAAGAAGATAAGGGCTATCATGGAGTGGGTAGCTCCTAAGAATGTGGATGAGGTGAGATATTTCATGGGTCTGGAAGGCTATTATAGTAGGTTCATCAAGAAATTCTTGCACATTTCTTATCTTATCACATCATTGAAGAGGGAAGGTAAGAGGTTCGAATGGGCCGTAGAGTGTGAGACTATCTTTGAGCAACTTAAGGAGTTGCTCACACATGCACTAGTGCTACAAATTGCAAATCTAGACAAAGAGTTCGTAGTGTGTACATATGCTTGCAAGAGAGGGCTTGGTGGAGTCCTTATGCAGGATGGAGAAGTGGTATGTTATGAGTCCCTGAAATTAAATGAGCACGAGAAGAACTATCCGACACATGATCTCTAGTTGAAAACAATTATACATGCATTGAAGATGTGGAGACACTATCTTCTTGGCAAGTGGTTTGTGCTTATGAGTGATCAAATTGGGTTGAGGTATTTGTTTGACCAACCGAATCTAAATGCTAGGTAGGCTAGATGGTTGGACACGATCAACGAGTTTGACTTCAAGATTAGGTACATCAAAGGCAAGGAGAACAGAGTGGCATATTCTCTCAGTAGAATGATACAAATACATCACTTGGTAGCTATGAGCTCGTATGAGACAGATTTACAAGATAGGATCTTGCAGGCAGGATAGCAGGATGTCAGATATATGGAGATTGTGCATAGGTTGCAATAGGGTACAGGTACAAGTACATGTGATAGTACAGGTATAGGTACAGGTGATAGTATAGGTATAGGTATAGGTGATGACACAGGTATAGGTACATGTAGTGGTATAGGTGCAGGTGCAGGTGCACAGGTCTTAGATCATTGTCTTACAACAGATGGGTTGGTTAGGTTTGAAGACATGATATATGTATTGGATAACAGTGATCTCAAGAAGGTGATCTTGAGGGAATTTCATGTGAAACTGTATTCAGGTCACCCAGGCTATCTGAAGACACTCACAACGATGAAGAGATATTACTATTGGCCAAATTTGAAAAGGCATGTAGTAGAGTTTGTGGCAAGATGTTTCAATTGTCAGTGACTGAAGGCAGAGTGAAAACATCTAGGTGGACTGATACAACTGATTGTGATTCTGGAGTGGAAATGGGAGGTCATTTCCATGGATTTCATCACAAGGTTTTTGAAGACAGTGAAGCAGCATGATTCCATCATGGTCATTATGGACAGGTTAACAAGGGTTGCACACTTTGTTCCAGTGAAGTCTACGTTCTTAGCTAGTGATGTGGCACAGCGTTACATAGTAATTTGTCACTCTCCTGTCACTCCCCGTTCCTGATCGCGGAGAACCCTAGTAGTGACTACTATGTTATACTTTCACCAAGAAATCTATGCTCTTGCATACCTTGAACTTGGAACGAAGTAGTCCCCACTCCCTTTAGAAAATTTCTAGAGAATCCTTCTTAAAAACCATTTTTTAAGATCAACGCTCTTTCCCAGTGTCTCACCCGCACCAATGGCAGAGTTTAACACTGTGACCTGCGTAGATTGGGGCTACTGTTAGCCCAATACTTGTGTCAGTCTACTTATGGAATTTTTCTATAAAAGTAAACAAAGTTTCACGTTTAGAAACTTCTAGTGGCGATGTGCTGGATGTTTGTTTGGTCGGATAAGGGCCGAGAATTACATATAAGGTTCTTTCCCCCTTAAAAGTGGACCTTCCCAAGGAGATAAGACCTTCGCCCCCCTTGAATGGATCCCATTCTTATCCTCCTCTGCCTATATAAACCACTTCCTCTTACCCTTTTGGGATAATGGACAATATACAAAACCAGCCACAAAATTCTGAAATCTTTAGCTTTTGATAGAAGAAGATTAGTCTTAGATTACAAAATACTAGTCTTTGGTAGCTAAATCATGAGGAGAGAGAGTTAGAGCTTGGAAGCCATTTCATTTCTAGCTAGAGGAGGAAAAGAGTGCTAAAAGGGCGTGTAGTGGGACTTGGATACCACACAGGAGATCTCCAACGTTAAGGCTTTGGTTGTATTTCTCTTTGAAGTTTATTTTAATACAACTAATGGTTTATTTCCTATATTGGGTGTAATATTACATTTGATAGCTTATAAATCCTTAACCTTTTAATTAGATTGGATTTGATTTTATGCTATCGTGTTTGCTGTTGTTTCTTGCATGTTTGTTTCAAGTACATGAATGAAAGGAACAAAAGGAAGTTGAAGCAAGGAAGCAAGATCACTATAAAGTGGATTAGTGTTATAAGAGGTAGGCACTCTTATTTGATTCTAATCGAAGGAAATTTACATTAGATTGTCTTGTTTGTGGCTAGACCGACTCTCTTCGACTAGAGGGATTGTCTCTGTCCGCAGAGAGAATTTTCCTACACCACAAATTGGTGACTCCACTGGGGAAATACATCTCCTTTTCATCACTCTGTTTTTTCTACTTGTGTGCCTAGTTTGTTTATTTATGGTCTTCTAGATCTGTATTGACATGTTTGAAGGCATACAGACACTAGCCCACCCTCTGATGTGTTAAGTCTGGCCCTGTGTGAAGCTATTTTTTATTTTTTCTTTGAATACCTTGATCAACGCTCTTTTTGGCCAAACAGTCGCGCTGATCTGGCCTATCAGCGCTAGTTTTAGCTTGACATTCATGCCGGTTTCTGAGTTAATAAAAAATTAGAGTTTTTTTTCCCATTTCAGTGCCAGTGTATCTTGACCCTCAAAATCTCTTCTTCCACCCATAAGTGACTAGAATTCTTTGTTTGTTGGTTTTGATTGATTGATTGGCTTGAAGTTCCATTGCTTGATTTCTTGAGTTCTTTGGATGGTTTCTATGACCCTGGGGAATCTAGGTCAATTTCCATTAATTTGCTTGTTTAGTCATTGTGTCAAGTTTCTAATTTGCTGCTTCATTTAATCCATATTTCAAACACAACATCTTCATTGCTTCATTTTTAATTGAATGAGTGAAAGGGTCTTATTTGTTCTCTTATTTCGAGTGTCTCTTTTCTCTTTCTGAGCATAGATTACATTTCTTGGTTTATCGATTGAAGCATTTATGTGTTTGGTTTGTTTGATTCAAGGAAGAAGTTACTTTTTGTTTCATTTATCATGCTTTGGATTTGATGGATGCTTGTTTGTTCGGAATTGTGAAATTTTCATTAAAAATGCTCTATGTGAAAGATTCATTTTGAATTTTATGAAAAGAAGAACATCATTCTAGGTTACTTAAATGAAATGAAACTTATTTTCTTGTTAAGGAAATATTGAGTGCATTTAGGACATGTATTGATGAAAGATTTCATTCTTTGATTATTGCATTGATTGTGCGCTCTCTATCTTTCAATTAGTGTTAACTTGTATCGAAAGCAAAGATTTATTTTCTCATAGAGCTACATATAGGAGTTTTCAAATGACGGCAGTAGGTCCTTGGTATTGAAACTTAATTCAATGTCAACCATTAAAATTTATTTAATTAACCTAAGGAAGCATTGAAACTTAATGCTCACATTTAGTGGTCTAGGATAGGGACATGTTCTGGCATCTTTAAACCTAGTAGCTGTCGTTAACTTTAGATAGCGCTAGTATGGACTTGTGCTCCCCGTACCATCGCGCATATAAAGGGAGACCCCGCTAGGTTTATAATCCTTTATCCGTAGGAAGCCGAGTCTGCCACCTTGTAAACATGATACACCGAACACAACATTCAAGGAGATTGCCTGCTCGTCGGGAGGTATTCTGCAGTTCACGGTTACCTAGTAATCCCTTTTCCCTAGATTATCCTAAGCAATCATTTTGATCTTTTTTGACTCTTTAAATTTGAAAAGATCATCGAGCACTTGTCCTTTCGAGCTCGTTAAATATGAAAGTGACTAGAGTCACCTTTCATCCTTTTCTCGACTCTTAAAATATGAAAAGGCAAAGTTTTGTTTCAGTGTCTTAAAATTAACTACCCACGAAATATTCCTGGTTAAAGTTATCTTCCTTAGTGATTCTTTAGGTTCAATCCCAATGGAAAAATTTCCAGTGTCTACCAATCAAGGATCCCCCTCGGATGGGAATCCTAGTCCTTTTCCTTCCTTTAGAAACGTTGGTGCTCTTGATATGGCAATGTTGTCCCTCCCTGGGTTAATCAATGGTTTACCTATCTAGTTATTTTTGACCTCGATGGTCCCGAGTGTTCCAACTCCTACCCAACCATCTCCTTCATTTGAACCAAATCATGTTGATTCTAAGGTTGACCTCTCACCTTCTTCCCCTATTTTTTCACCCTCCTCTTCTACTTCGCCTGGTGAAAGTTTGAAATCTAGTAATCAGGAGGCTAAGAAGAAGAAGAAGAAGATGAAGAAGATGAAGAAGAAGAATTCATATAAGCGAGAGGTCAACCACACAGATCCTCCATGGAAGGTTAGATACCCTTTCAAGTTGTGTAAGGCTAACCATATCCTTCGAGGTTATCCTAGCATCCCCAGAGTCTTAGAAGTATGGTCTCAAAATCTGGATCGACGATTCCCATTGACCTCTGGAGATCATGTCGATGCTACACCCTTGGCTAGTGATCGTAAGAAGAAGGGAAAAATTAAATTCCCTTGTAGGTTATGTGAAGAGAGAATCTTCTTCACCTTTGTCCCCTTATGGATAAAACTTCCAAAGTTTTGGAAAGCCTTACAACTCCTCAACCCCGACTTCCTATTGGTTATCAGAGGCTTTCTTCTAACCCTCTCCTAGTTGGTAAAGAGATTGACTTGGATTCATCTCTTTCCCATCTTTCTCTTCTTGGGTGTGACTCTCTTGTGTTTGCTCCCAACCAACCATTGGTCGAAAAGAGTGTCGACTTGGCTCCACCTTCAGTTGTTCACTCTCTTCCTAAAGAGAGTAGTGATTATATTACTCATGTTCTTCTCATCTCCTCAGATTCTCATGAATCAAAGAGTGACCCTCCCACCCGGGTTGTTCAGGAGAGTCCTTCTCCTGTTCCTATAGAGCATGGGGGGAATCATATGATACGCCCACCAAGTAGTTCTGTCGTTTCTTTTGATTGGAGTCAATTAACTACTTCCGCCTTCCATCTTATGTGCCTTTCCAGATCATAGTACAAACCTATAATATGGTAGTACATGGAACTATATTAGATGAAGGCATGTCTATTAGTATCATGTCTTCTGCTACTTGGCAAGCTTTGGGTTCCCCACAACTTGTGCTTGTCACCCAGAATCTGTTGGCTTTCAACTGAGGAAATAGTCAACCCTTAGGGATCCTTTCAAAGTTCCCTATTACTTTGGGAGGAAAGACCATCTATAAAGATGTGATGGTAGTCCAAGGTCCCTTAGGTTTCAATCTTATCCTTAGGCGCGACTATGTTTATGTCATGGGAGCTCTTGTTTCTTCCCTCTTTTGTGTGGTTTTTTTTCCACACGAAGGGAGAATAGTGACCATTGATCAATTATTGTTCGTTGATCACCAGATGGATCTAATCCTACCGTCATCCTCTATTGGTTCTAGTTTGCAAGAAGTAATCTCCCCTCCACAGGTCAATTATGTGGTTACCTGTCCTATCTCCACATCTGCTGATGATCATGTAGATGGCATGGTATGTTATATGTTGGGGGCATTGGAACCTGATCTATCATTTGTACTAGTTGACATGCATTCCTCCCAAAGCATAGTTATCCTATCTAGTGAGGACCTCTTGGGGGCCATGTTCTCGTATGGTACATGATCAACCATTGCGAGGATAATTTTTTCCTGTATCAACCTCGTTAAAAAATGAAATAGATTGCAAGGATAATTTGTTCCTGTATCAACCTCCTTAAAAAATGAAACAGATTACGAGGATAGTTCCTCGTCTTGTATCAACCTTGTAAGAAAATGAAATAAGTTGTAGGGATAATTTTTCCCTGTATCAACCTCGTTAAAAAATGAAAGAAATTACAAGGATAGTTCCTGGTCTTGTGTCAACCTCGTTAAAAAATGAAATAGTGTCGGAGCATGGTTCCTGGTCTTGTGTCAAGCTCCTTAAAAAATGAAAGGAGTCGCGAGGATAGTTTGTTCCTGTATCAACCTCGTTAAAAAATGAAACATATGTCATGAGGATAGTTCCTGGTCTTGTGTCAACCTTGTTAAAAAATGAAACAACTCCCTTTTCCAAATCAAGTATTTGATTAAGATCTCGTCAATTTCCAGTCAATTCTTTCCTTCATCTCAAAAGTTAAACTTCATTCCATCCACTTTTTAGCAACCCAATGTCTACTTCGGTGAATGATATAAAGTTTGGGGGGCATGTGCCTCGACTTTCATCATGCTAGGGGCATGCCATTTTTTCATCCAAGCATAATTTTTCATTTCAAGCTTATGTAAACATGAAACTAAATCAAAGCATAGTTCCTTGTGGTTTAGGCTTGTATAAAACTGAATGCATCTCCATTTTAACCCTTGTGATTTCCATTTCTATTAGCCTCTCCCTTCAAATAAGCCTTGGGTTTTTCTCCATTCCATCGCCACCATCTCTTTGGCCAATCATTCACTTTCACTTGGTTTTTTTACCATTTCTTGAGGAACCGCAACGATGAGTGGTTTTACTAGCCAGCCTCTTGACCTCTTAGTTTTTGAGCAATTCCACCATAACTGAAACTAGTTGCTACCATTTATACTACTCGTTCCTCTAGGATGAGTCACCTTTAAGCTCTTTTCTGACTCGTAAAAAATGAAAAGATTGCCAAGTATTTTTCCCTTTTAGACTCGTTAAAGCAAATAAAAGCAGGGAGTCATCTTTGAGCTCTTTTCTGACTCTCAAAATATGAAAATATTGTTTATCTCTTGTCGTTTTGAACTCGTTAAAGGCTGTGAAACATCGTTTACCCAATATACATTTACCCCTTTTCGGGCTGGCATAAACTATTTATGAAAAAGGTACTCCTTGGTTGACATGGCCAAGAGGTTCTCTCGAGTATTGTTTTCTACCTTTTTGGGCTTGAGAGACAACTTTATGAAAAGATACCTTTTGGAGTTTTCTCTTCCGTGTCTTTTTCAAACTCTCTAAACATGAAAAAGATTATGAGTTTCACCTTTGTCGGACTCGTTAAAAGATTAAACGACACACGACTTGTCATTATGACAAGACTGAGCTTATCCTTCCTAGAGGTCGTTAAAATTTACTAGGTAGGATCCATCCGAAGGATGGGCTTATATTACAAGCATATGTTATCCCCTTCAATATTGTGTTTCAAAAATAACTAGGGTACTTGCCAGAAATGGTGGGGGAAATTGGAAGTATTCATCAGTTGTATTCTTCACTTGAGGCAGCATGTCACTCTTGAACATTAACACTCATCTTCTATTCGTGTTAGGTTTTGGAACATCCTCACTCTGTCACTTGCCTCCCTAGGTTTCGGGTTATCCATTTTAAACCTCTCATATGATCTCTGCCACATCACCATGACCTCTGATCCTATGATGTCAAATGCTGCCAAAATTCGGAGTTGTTCCATCCACATGTTCAAGAGAGGTCTTCCTACCTGTACATTGTCTGAACATATGTCACCATATTGGATTACTCTCATTCAATATGTTTCCCATTTCGTGTCAATGATGAAGCATTCATTATGACCTTCCTTCGATGGATCGCTTCCTGTTGACTTCAACTCATTATCCAGGAAGTTGATCTAGAAACTCCTTTCCAGTACCTTAGAGCTTGCATGCCTCAATGGCAAGTTCTTCGCATTCAACGACAAGTTCTCATCATTGGCCCTCGATCGAGTGATTTCGCAGGTGTTCGACTTTAGTTCCTTATTCACACTTTGTGAATTGTACTGATAGTACCTTGAGATCCATTGACATTATGGGTGTTTTCTCTCGTGCTTGTTAACGATTCACATCATTGGTTTGTAATCAAGTGATTTTCTAGCATGTTTGACTTCAACACGTCTATTAACATGTTAGAATTTTTACTTTGATCGGATCGTGTTGGAGCACAAAACGCTGGGCTTAGATCACAAAAGTCCAAGTTGCAAGGAGTGATGAGTCATTCATGATTATATACATGATTCTTTAGATGGATGGATGCGACCATGCCGTGGGTACCATTTTGATCCTGCTCAGTCGAATGGCTGTGACCATATTGTGGGTATTTTCATTTTGATCGTCTCTATGCGGATGGTTTCTCCCATGCCGTGGATCTATTTCATATGATACCTTCAGGTGGATGGCTGCGTCCATGCAGAGGATCTATGCACATGATCCTTTTCTTGATGGATAGTTGCGCCTATACCATGGATTCATGTATTGTTGTATGCCTCTCATGTTTGGCAAGCATGACTATCATATTTCAGATATCTACATGTATGTTTGAGTTGCAGGTCTTCCGATGCTAGTATTCAACTCCTCGCTCCATCCTAAATCATTTTGACCCCTGCTCTCAGCTTTGACTTCATGCTTTGGGGGTCATCTGTTACACAGTAATTTGTCACTCTCCTGTCACTCCCCGTTCCTGATCCCGAAGAACCCTAGTAGTGACTACTGTGTTATACTTTCACCATAAAACATATGCTCTTGCATCTTGTGAAGTTTGAAGAAAGTATTCCCCACTCCCTTGAGAAAATTTCCAGAGAATCCTTCTTAAAACCCAATTTTTAAGATTAGCGCTCTTTCTCCGTGTCTCACCCGCACCGATGGCAGTGTTTAACACTATGACCCACATCGATCGATGCTACTATTAGCCGAATACCCATGTCAGTCTACTTCTAAATTTTTTTTATAAAAGGAAACGAAGTTTCACATCTAGAAACTTCTAGTGGCGATGTGCTACATGTTCGTTTGGTTGGAGAAGTGCCAAGAACTCCATATAAGGTTCTTCCCCCCTTAAAAGTGGACCTTCCCAAGGAGATAAGACCTTCTTCCCCCTTGATTGGATCCCATTCTTATCCTCCTCTCCCTATATAAACTACTTCCTCCTACCCTTTTGGGTTAATGGACAATATACAAAACTAGCTGCAAAATTCTGAAATCTTTAGCTTTTGATAGAAGAAGATTAGTCTTAGATTACAAAAGACTAGTCTTTGGTAGCTAAAGCATGAGGAGAGAGAGTTAGAGCTTTGAATCCATTTCATGTCAAGCTAGAGGAGGAAAAAAGTGTTGAAAATTCATGTAGTGGGACTTGGATACCGCAAAGGAGATCTCCAATGTCAAGGCTTCGATTGTATTTCTCTTTGAAGTTTATTTTAATACAACTAATGGTTTATTTCCTATATCAGGTGTAATATTACATTTGATAGCTTAGAACTCTTTGACCTTTTAAGTAGATTGGATTCGATTTTATGCTATCACGTTTGTTGTTGTTTCTTACATGTTTGTTTCAGGTACTTGAATGAAAGGAAGCTGGAGCAAGGAAGCAAGATCACCATCAAGTGGATTAGCATTATAAGAGGTAGGTCCTCTTATTCGATTCTAATCTAAGGAAATTTACATTAGATTGTCTTATTTGTGGCTAGACCCACTCTCTTGGGCTAGAGGGATTGTCTCTGTCCGCAGCGAGAAATTTCCTACACTTCATTCGAGATGTGGTTAGACTATATGGTGTTCTGAAGAAGATTGTGTTAGACAAGGATGCGAAGTTCACTTCCGAGTTTTGGAAGGAGTTATTTACAAGTTTGGGCACCGAGTTGGCCTTCAATAAAAATTATCATCCGCAGGTAGATGGACAAACAGATAGGGTCAATAGGATATTGGAGGACATGTTGGGTATGTATGTGATGCATTAGCAGAGGAAGTGGGAAGAGTATCTCCCTTTGGTTTAGTTTGCATAAAAAAATGGTTATCAGGATTCATTGAGGATGAGTCCTTTTGAGGTATTATATGGGCTGAGTTGTAACACTCCCATTAGTTGGAGTGATCTAGTTAGTAGAGTATTGATTGGACGAGATATGTTTGGCAGACATTGAATAAGAGATGCAGGCGATCAAGAAAAATATTAAGGAAACACATGATAGGAAGAAGAGCTATGCTGATAGGAACAGGTTGTTCAAGGAGTTTCAAGTTGGGGAATAGGTGTACTTGCACATCAAACCGAAGAAGAGCTCATTGTGGATTGTCTCATATGCCAAGCTGGCACCATGGTTTTGTGGACCCTTTAGTATCATTGAGAGGATTGGTCGAGTAGCCTATCGACTTACACTACCTCTGACAGTGAAAGTCCACGGTGTTTCCATGTATCTTTGCTTAAGAAGTATGTTAAGGATGTTGATCATGTGATTGACTGGTCTATATTGTAGGTTGAACCAGATCGAGAATTCTAGCCAGAGCCTCATTATATATTGCAGAAAAAGGTGCTCATGCTATGGAACCAAGAAATAAAGCAAGTTAAAGTGCAATGGAAGCACTTTGGGCCCAATGAATCTACATAGAAGATGGAAGATCATATGCGGGCCATGTATCCTTCCTTGTTTTCCTGTTTAGGCCAAGAAACTTTGATATGTTGTTTTGGTGATTGCTTATGGTGGTTTGGTTATTTATTATGGTGGTTTAGTATTTGCTTATGTTGGTTTAGTATATTTTTTTATAGTGATTGATGTATGCTTTATGATGGTTAATATATGCTATGTCATGTTTTGATATATATGCTTCGATATGATGTTAGTATATTTTTTATATATGTTTCGATATATGATTTGGCATCTGTGTTTGGTATATATAATTTTGATGATGTTTCTATATGTACACTCGTGTATGGATGTAAATATTGTAACGAGGTGTGTTATAAATCTCCACTATGCGGTATGGGTGTTAAGTTTGTTGGCATTATGACACAGGTTTGGCACTATGGCACAAGTGTTGTCCTTGATGGCAACTCACTCAAAGGGAAGATCATAGTTCAGGCTCTCAAAATAAAAGAAAATAATGCATACGCAGGTTCACTATATACAAAGGCATGTATACACACGGTATTGATGATCAAAAGTCGCGTATGTGTATGCACACACTTTCATGCACGGAAAAGCATGTACATGTGGGAAATATTATGTTTGGTCCATGGTATTTAGTCTGAAATATTTGAACCTATGGTTTTGGTCCTTGGTATTGCATCCAAAAGTGTTGAACCCAGGTATTGGGTCCCTAGTATTGGTTCTCAATGGTTTTGGACCATGGTTTGAGTAAGGCCTATCACTATAAAAAAGGGAAGGAGATCATTTGGCAAGGGCATTGACTTAAGCATTGAATATCTCACAAAGATCAAGATCTAGAATACTGGTTAGTGGGTTATGGTGTGATCTGAATTTGAAACTACTTGAAATTTGTTTGCAAGGTATTCAATTCAGAATTAAACATGTTTAAAAGATTTCCATGTCTTGCAGAAAGAAAACACATGAAATTTTCAGCTGTTCATGACCCATTTAAGCATAGCAGAGTTATTTCCTTTTACTATTTAACACATTAAAACGAATTTGATTTGCAAAATAAATCAACCACAAATACAAAAGAAGTTGATAAAGCAGTTCACCCCCTCCAGGGCTACGTCTGCTGGGTCCAAAGCTCCCAACCGGGCTTGTCCTTGTTTTTATTAAATGCTCAAATTGAAAATACAGTTGAATAGAAGCATCTACAGGAGAAATAGATGGAAAAAATTAATTCAGAACACTTGAATCCTTCAGGATTGACTATTGGATCACCTCCAATGGATACCTGCAACCCTATACAGTCTTCACAAAACTGGGCCCTAGTGGCTCCTAGAACTTTCACGGCTCCAAAACCTCTGCAAATGACCTCTGATGGATGTAAGACCTGCACCAATGGCTTTAGAAGGTCGAAAATATCCAAAATAAAAAAAAAATTCATCCAAAACCGACTTTCCTAGCCAAAGTTATGGCCATTTAAAGTTTCTCCAGTTTGCCCCTAGAAAAACTCCAGCTAACTTTAGTTAACTCCAGATAGCTCTGCCAATTATGGCAGGTCCGCCAAATTTGGCGCTCCTGCCAAAATTCCGCCAACTTAACTGCAGTTACATTTAATTTTTGGGTGGTTGCCTCGGATTTCGTGCTGGCGGAATATTCCTTTTCTAATGTTATGGACAAATTCTTCTTTTTGCCATAACTTCCTCGTACGGCGACCATTTTTCGAACCGTTTGTGGTGCCAGAATTGGGAAGACGAGCACTTTCTAGTAATTCATCTTTGAACTAGTTCTAAGAACTTTAAATTTTGAGCATTTTACGACACTTAGGACATGAGCACCTGATCACGCCTCCCCATTGGGAAGCTTTTGGACCCCAAAAGCCTTCAACTACATGTTAAAGAGGTGAGGGTACATCTCCCTCACTCTGTCCACCTCCATCCACTTTGCCTTGTTCGGTTTGCTGCCTTTGAAACTAACCCGAACATAATCTACACTGCCCCTCCTTGAAGTGCATGTCCTTTTGTCAAGGATTGTATCTTCTTTCAGCTCATCTAAGAATTCTGGCGAGAAATCTTCTATAGATGGCAGCTAAACAACATTTTCATGATCAGCAATCAAAGGAGGTTCATACAAACGTAAGTTCTCCACATTGACAAAAGAATACATTTGCATGTAGGAAGGCAAATCTAATTGAAAAGCATTATCTCCAACCTTCTTGAGGATTTTGAATGGACCATAACGAATAGGCTTCAGCTTTTTACCTTCTCCTTGCATCCTTTCCTTACTGATGTACATCCATACCTCATCTCCTTCTTGAAACTTGTGATCGACTCTATGCTTGTCATGTCTTTCCTTGTACTTGCCTTGACTCTTCTCAAGCTGTTCTTGAATTTGCTGATGTATTTGCTGAATTCTTTCAATGAATGAACGAGCTTTGTCAATGTCACTATGTCCCTCAATGGCAACATCTTTCTCAAGAATGAAATCAAGAGGTGATTTTGGCAAGTAACCAAAACAAGCTTCAAACGGTGAGGTGTTTGTGGAAGAGTGCTTGGCACGATTGTAAGCATGCTATATGTAGTGCAAATGTTCATCCCAAAGCTTTGGATGCTTGCTGCAATAACCTCTCAAGAGGTGCACAATGGTTCTGTTCACAACTTCGGTTTGTCCATCTGTTTGCGGATGGAAAGCAATACTTTTCTTCAACTTTGTGTCCATCATCTCCCATAGGTTGGACCAAAAATTCCCCACAAATCTGGAATCCCTGTCACTAATAATGGAAGTAGGCAAACCAAAGTGAATCCATACATGATGAAAAAATAATTCAGCAGTTTGTTCAGCAGTTATAGTTTTCTTACAAGGCATAAGTATACACATTTTGCTAAAACGATCAACTACTACATATAAATAATCATGCTGCTTTCGAGATTTTGGCAAACCTCCTACAAAATCCATAGAGATGCTCTCCCATGGTCTAGAAGGTACCGGCAAAGGAGTATACAAACCAAGCTTCCTGTTGGTAGGCTTGCTTGTAGCACATAATGAACAACCTCTTATGAACCTTGAAACAGAATCTACCATGCGAGGCCAATAGCAATACCTCTGTAGATGTGCAACTGTTTTGCTTACACCAAAATGGCCAGCAATAAGAGAAGATTGAGCTTCTCTTATGACATTTATCCTCTCCCCCTGTGGTATACACAACTTGCCCAAATGAAACAGCAAATTGTTATGCATGTGATAGTCATTTTCCTCTACATGATTTCCTTTACTCAAGTTAGCATACACATATTTAAAGTCTTCATCAGATGCATATTGTTCTATGTAACTATCATGTACAATGGAATCATTCTTAAGTAAAGTAACAGCACCAATAATAGGCCTTGAAAGCATATCAGCAACCTTATTCAAAGTACCTTTCTTATACCTTATTACCAAATGGAACTATTGCAAGAATCCCATCCATCTGAAGTGTCGTGACTATTGTAACTTGCTTTGTGATTGCAAGTACTGTAAGGGCTGATGGTCGGTATGTATAACAATTTCTTTTCCCATCAAGTAGTGTTTCCACTTTTTGACGCTTTGTACCAACGCATACAACTCCTTATCATATGTAGGATAATTTACAACAGCACTATTAAAAGTTTCAGAAAGAAAAGCAATAGGCTTACCATGCTATAGAAGAACTGCACCCATAGCATAATCACTAGCATCAGTTTGTATCTCAAATGGCTGTCTCAAATCCGGTAATGCAAGGACTGGAGCTAAACTAATCTTCTCTTTCAAAGATTCGAAAGCTTTTTGCTGCTTGCCTCCCCATTGGAAAGCATGCTTCACACTTGTCACTGCATGCATAGGAGCTGCTATAGAAGAGAAGTTAGAGATAAACTTCCTCCAATATTGAGCTGCACCCAAAAAACTTCTTACCTCTGTTATGGATTTGGGAGTAGGCCACTTCACAATAGCCTCAATCTTAGCAGGATCAATTCTCAAAGCACCTCCTCCTACTATGTGTCCCAAATAAACCAAAGAAGTCTTTCCAAATTCACACTTTGACATTTTAAGAAATAACTGATTCTTCTTCAAAACATCAAGTACTTTCCTAACATGCATGACATGATCTTCTCTAGACTTGCTAAAAATTAAGATGTCATCTAAGTAGACAATAACGAAATCATCAAGAAAAGGACGCAAGACATCATCCATTACCCGCATGAAAGTTGCAGGTGCATTACACAAACCAAACGGCATCACAAGCCACTCAAAGAGTGCTTGTTTGGTTTTAAAGGCTGTCTTCCAAATGTCACTTTCTTCAATTCTTACTTGATGATATCCACTGCGCAAGTCTAGCTTAGTGAAATATCGAGCATCTTTCAGCTGGTCTAGCAAATCATCTATCCTTGGGAGTGGGTAACGATTCTTTACCGTTATCTTGTTCAAGGCCCTGAAACCAACACACATACGCCAAGTGCCATCTTTCTTTGGAATCAATACAATCGGTGACCCACATGGCGAAGTACTTGGCCTTATGAAACCCTTGTCCAACAAGTCCTTGATTTGCTTCTTTATTTCAGCATTCTCCATAATAGACATGCGGTACATGCCTATGTTTGGAAGAGGACAATCTGGATGCAAATGGATTTCATGCTGAATCTCCCTCTTAGGAGGCAAACCTGTTGGCTCCTGAAACATCTCATGATATGCATCAACTACATCATACAAATCTGATTTAAGTTTTGGATAAAAATTGTCAAATGACTCATGATTCACATCAACCTTGGGCTTAATCATAAGAAGAACAAAATTCTTACTTGAATTGACCAGCCTTTTTACCTGTCCTGCATTCACCATCGCTATATTTGTCTTCTTGCGATGAGCTCTAACAATGAACTCCTTGCCATCTTTGAACAAATGATATTTGTTTTCATGGCGATGAAAGATAGCTTTCCTGTCAAACAAGTAAGGACTTCCCAAAACAATTCCTGCTATATCAAAAGGTAGCACATCAAGTTCAACTGTGTCAATAAAATGTGCAGTAATTGCAAAGCGCAATGTGCACTTTCTTGAAACTTGTAAATCTGCATCCTTGCAAATCCATCCAAGTGGATATGGCTTCGGATGTGGAACGGTCTCAAGTTTAAGCTGCTTGACCAAGTCCTCTGATATAAGGTTTGCTTGTGACCCACTATCAAAAAGTGTGTCAATTTTAGTATGTTTTGAAATCACCCTCACATGAAACAGTTCAATTCTTTCTTCCTCATTAGGAGCTTGTACATGGCAGTTTGAGGTACTAGTGCTGGCTTGAGTTTCAATTTCTTTTTCCTTCAAGTTTTTCAAACCCATGGCTGTAATTTTGGTTTCATCACCTGAATCTTCCCCTAAATCTTGTGGTGTAGATGTAGTAGCAGCAGTTTTATGTTTCCCTTTGGATTTGTTAAATTGAGGTCTTTTTTCAGGATATAATTTCCAACAGTTTTTCTCCTCATGACCTGGTTTAGAACAGTGTTTACAGATCACTTTCTCACTCTCCTATTTGACAGATGCATTCTTTTTTCCCTTTCCCTTGGAGGTTTTCTCTTTGTTTTTCCCCTTGGGGGGCTTGTTTCTACCCTCTTGAAATGTGTTTTTTCCCCTTGCCTCTAAATGGGTAGCTTGGACACAAACCTCGTCCAGGCTAGTAGGGTTAAACATCAATATGGTGTGTCTAAGGTAGCTATGCAAGCCACCGATGTATTTCAGCAAGGTTTCTTGGGTCTGTAAATCTACCCCTAACAAGAGAGCCCTTCTCCTGAATTCTTGGGTGTAGTCTTGGACACTCTGACCCTTAAGTTGTCTGAAATTTTGCCAATTCATAATGGCTTTCTGCATGTGAGCAAGAGGATAAAATTGTTTTCTAATGGCTAACAGAAATTCAGGCCATGTTAAGGTAACCTTACCAAATTTTTTGATCTCCTCTTTAGTCTTGGCCTCCCACCAGACCAATGCTGCTCCATCCATTCTCAAAGAAGCCAACTGAATCTTTGTGGCATCATCATGCATATTTTGGATCCTCAAGTAAAATTCCAACTGCCTGATCCCGTTGTCAAGATTTTCTGCATTCACTTCACCATTAAACATAGGTAATTCGAATTTTACATCAAGCTTCAAAAAAGGACTTTTTCCAGAGGATCTATGCTTATGAAGAAAAGAAGACGAAGATGAAGAGGAAGAAGGTGAATGGGGGTGGTGGATCACCATTTCCTCCATGTCCTTTCTTGGAATGATCATCATCCTTCTTACCTCTTGAAGAGCCCTCTCCTTCATGTGGATGTTTGGACCCTTCTCCAGCCAATTTCTCATTTCTTTCTTGGTACAATATCCTCACCATTTCAGTGAAGTCTAAGAAAGCCTTTCTGAAGACTCTTTCTTCTTCGCTTGGATCTGTATCTATAGGAATTTCTCCTTCATGTTCAGACATCCTTGAAGCTTCTGCTGAGACTCTTGAGGGTGAAATTGAAGGTGGAGGTGATGGCTCTCTAGCCTTCCTTGACTGAGGATTCTCTCGTTCTCTAGTCAACTGTCCTTCCCCTCTTTTAAGTTTCAACCTGGTAAGCATCAATACTTTGCAAGACAGTTAGAAGATCTTTGCACAAAACCCTGAGCTCTGATACCAACTTGATCTGAATTTGAAACTACTTGAAATTTGTTTGCAAGGTATTCAATTCAGAATTAAACATGTTTAAAAGATTTCCATGTCTTGCAGAAAGAAAACACATGAAATTTTCAGCTGTTCATGACCCATTTAAGCATAGCAGAGTTATTTCCTTTTACTGTTTAACACATTAAAATGAATTTGATCTGCAAAATAAATCAACCACAAATGCAAAAGAAGTTGATAAAGCAGTTCACCCCCTCCAGGGCTACGTCTGCTGGGTCCAAAGCTCCCAACCGGGCTTGTCCTTGTTTTTATTAAATGCTCAAATTGGAAATACAGCTGAATAGAAGCATCTACAGGAGAAATAGATGGTAAAAATGGATTCAGAACACTTGAATCCTTCAGGATTGACTATTGGATCACCTCCAATGGATACCTGCAACCCTATACTGTCTTCACAAAACTGGGCCCTAGTGGCTCCTAGAACTTTCACGGCTCCAAAACCTCTGCAAATGACCTCCGGTGGCTATAAGACCTACACCAATGGCTTTAGAAGGTCGAAAATACCCAAAATAATAAAAAAAATTCATCCAAAACCGACTTTCCTAGCCAAAGTTATGGCCATTTAAAGTTTCTCCAGTTTGCCCCTAGAAAAACTCCAGCTAACTTTAGTTAACTCCAGATAGCTCCGCCAATTATGGCAGGTCCGCCAAATTTGGCGCTCCTGCCAAAATTCCGCCAAATTAACTGCAATAACATTTAATGTTTGGGTGGTTGCCTCGTATTTTTTGCTGGCGGAATATTCCTTTTTAATTTTTTTTTTGAAAAATTAAAATTTCTAATGTTATGGACAAATTCTTCTTTTTGCCATAACTTCCTCATACGGCGACCGTTTTTCGAACCGTTTGTGGAGCCGGAATCGGGAAGACGAGAAATTTCCAGTCATTCAACTTTGAACCAGTTCTAAGCACTTTAAATTTTGAGCATTTTACGACACTTAGGACATGAGCACCTGATCATGGTGCATAACTAGATCTGAATCAAGGAGGAGCCTGAGCACAAGGAGAAGGTTAAGTTCTATTGATGGGTCAAGATCTTAAGGCTTGAATAGTTGTAACATTGTGTGATTTTGATCTGTTATAATTGGCGCATGATTAGATCTATAAATCTTATAATCTGGGTATAACTGATGTCTGATTAAGTGTAAGGGTAAATTATCTTTTATAGATATGTACGCAGGTTCGACTCAGCATAAGCGCGTATACACGCAAGATCAGCAAGTGAAGACAACGTATACGCTGGTTGCCCTTAATACAATTGCATATGTATGTAGGTTTCTACATATTAAAGTAGCGTATGTCTTATGAAATCTGGTTCTATTTATTACTGCAGTACTCTGGGTTCAGGATTGGTGTCTGGTTAAAGTTATTGTTTTTCTGGGTATAGCATACATAGAAGTGATTGTTTGATTCAGTATTGGTTTGTATAAACGAGTTTGGTTAATGTAGATATACTTGATGTTTGATTGATATTCATGGATCTAGTCTGAAAATTTATGAAACGTGGTCCCTGGAAGAAAAGAGAAGGTTGTAGTCTTCTGTAGGTCAGCACCTACGTACTAGTATCTCAACTAGCACAAGAGCTAAGGGGGTTGTAGCTCCCTTTCAGGAGAAGCTGGAGAATGAGAGAAGGTTGTAGCCTTCTGTAGGTAGTAGCCTGCATATTGGTATAAGACTGCACAAGTACAGAAACATTGTAAAAATAAGTTTCTAATTGAAAGAAGATAGAGACGAATTGCAGCAGGTGGTTTTCACCCACATTGGGTTTCCACCTTATATCTGGCGTTCTTATGTGTGATTGCCTGTTCTGTTTTACTATTCCTGGTTATTGCTCATGCGCAGATTAATGATCAACATCTAAAGAATAATTTAAATTACAAGTCTGCTTACATACGCTTGTTTCCTTAACTGAAGTCGACGCGGTATTTACTAACTGAAGTAGCATATACAAATATGATTGTGAAATGAAAAATAATTGACCTGATAATACTGATTCACCCCCCCTCTTAGTATTATTTTCAATAATTGGTATCAGAGCAGGTCCTTCAGAAGAAGCTTGATCGCTTGAAGGAAGATCTATCATCATGAGCAACTATGAAAAAGAAGCATCAATGAGGCCACCAATTTTTGATGGGAGCAAATTCGTCTATTGGAAGGTAAGAATCATTGCCTATCCTCAATCTCTTGGTACAGAAGTTTGGGATATTGTGGAAACAGGATACAAATTTCCATTAGCAACCCCAGATATGGCTGGTAAGAAGCAGTATGAAACAAATGCAAAGGCTGTCAATACTCTATTAGGGAGCCTATCTCAATCAGAATTCGTCAAGTTGATGCAGCTCAAAACTACAAAAGAAATATGGGACAAGATCGTTCTGATCTATGAAGGAGATGAACAGGTAAAACGAGCAAAACTACAAACTCTCAGAATTCGATATGAAAATCTCAGAATGCACACTGATGAAAGCGTGGCTAACTACT
Organism: Pinus tabuliformis; assembly: GCA_031772625.1. Taxonomy (NCBI): domain Eukaryota; kingdom Viridiplantae; phylum Streptophyta; class Pinopsida; order Pinales; family Pinaceae; genus Pinus; species Pinus tabuliformis. The sequence goes on along the minus strand of CM062818.1, from coordinate 1,979,662,147 downwards.
TCCTACGTATAGATGAGATTGTTAATTGTATGAAAAACTTGGGTGAAGAAATAAAAGAAGTTGTTTTGGTTGAAAAGGTTCTAAGATCTTTGTCTCCTAAGTTTGATTCAAAAGTTTCTGCTATAGAAGAAAAATAGAATCTGCAGAGCATCACTATGTCACAGCTGCACGAAATTCTAACTGCTTACGAAATGAGAAAAGGAGGACCATCAGACAGGAGAGAAGCTGCAGTCAAAGCCTCAGGAAAAAGAGATTACAATGAGTTAGGACATATGTCAGAAGAAGAGGAAGAATCAAATTTTGTCAAGAACCTTCAATGGGGAACTGGAAGATTCAGAGGTAAGCTGACTTTCAAATGCTTTGCTTGTGGAAGAGTTGGTCATTATGCTACCAAGTGTCCTCATAAAGATAAACTTGACAAAGGTAAGGAACCAGTTAGATGGAATAGAAAACAGAATGTAAGTAAGAAGAGCTATTATACTCATGAAGACAGTGATGGATATTCAAACAGTGATGAAGATGAACAATGTAATGATTATAGACTTTTGATGGCTTTTGAAGATGATGATTTCTTGGATGCTATAGATGAAGAAGGTCTTTATGAAGAAATTTCTAAACTCAAAATTTGCTTAGAAGAAAAGAATATGATTATAGATACTCTGACATTCCAACTTGCTGGAATGGAGAAACACAATGAAAAGTTAGAATGTGAAATTGTGGGACTTAGAAAGGACATTGAGAAAACAAAATCTCTTAATCTTAGATTTTCTAAAGGATATGAAACTTTAGATGAGATTATCAAAGTGCAGTGTTCTCCTCTAATAAAGACAGGTCTCGGGTATACTGAAGAAACATCTCAAGCACAGAAACCATCTACCTCCAGAAGTTATCTTGAATCTGCAAGGAGAAGTGAACAGGTTGACAATCGACAGCAAAGGCACAATGAAGATCACCAGGTAAATCAGGGACAATTTACTTCAAGAATGAACAAAAATCACCAATTAAATTGAGGGAAATCTATTTCAAGGATGAACAGAAGCTACAACCACCACAGGTAAATCATTCTCAATTTTCCTCAAGAACGAATGGCTATTACAATCGTCTAGATGGAAGGTTTGATGATCGTAGGAATTTCTTCAATGGCCAATGTTTCTCTTGTCATTACTTTGGAAATAAAGTAGCTCATTGTGTTTCCTACAAGGCCATCATGACCAGAGAAGCACGAAATCAGAGTGTGACTGGAATCATGAAAAGAACCTACAATAAATTTTCTGCTCTTGAAAATGAAATAGAATGTTCTATCTGCAACAACTTTGGTCATGAAGATTCTGAATGCAGGAGTATGTTTCAGAAAACAACTCAGAAGAAGCAAGCTCCATTGATCCCCAAAACATGGAGGAAGAAAGAACCGCAACCAGAAAGATGTGGCATAGCCTTATATGCGGAAGGACAGGAAAATTAGTGGTACATTGACAGTGGATGCTCGAAACATATGACAGGTGACAAAGAAAAACTTCAATCATATAGTGCCTTAGAAAAGGAAAAGAAGGTCTCATTTGGAAATGACACCCCTGCATTCATAAAAGGTAAAGGTTCTGTTCTTTTGAAAGAAAAGGTCAAAGCTGGGAATGTTATGTATGTTGATGGCTTAAAGCATAATCTATTAAGTGTCAGTCAAATGTGTGATCAAGGAAATGAGGTAATATTTCGATCAAATGGATGTATTGTTCATGAGCTTGATACAGGAGAAACAGTGATCAAAGGCATAAGAACTCCACATAATTTATACATACTCAAGGGAGGACAACAACAATGCTATATTAGCAAGAATGATGAACAATGGCTATGGCATAGAAGATTGGGGAATCTAAGCTTCTCTCAGATAAGGAAAGCATGTAAATATCAGGCGGTTCGTGATCTCCCTGACATGAGAATTCCAAAAAATACAATATGAAAATCATGTCAGTTTGGTAAGCAAACCAGAACTAATTTCCCTAAGAAGGAAGGATCAACTAGCAGGCCACTTGAACTTGTCCATACTGATGTATGTGGTCCATCTAGGAAAAGGTCACCTCGAGGAGAAGAATACTTTATATTGTTCATTGACGACTTTTCCAGGATGTGTTGGATAGGACTTATGAAGCATAAATACGAAGCTTTTGAAAAGTTCAAATCATTCAAAGCCTTGGTGGAAAATGAATCAGATCACATAATCAAATGCCTCAAGTCTGATAGAGGTGGGGAATTTACCTCAAATGCCTCAGGTCTGATAGAGGTGGGGAATTTTTTGATTTTTGTGAAGAACATGGAATACGAAGGGAATTCTCTACTGCTAGGACTCCTCAGCAAAATGGAGTAGTAGAAAGGATGAACAGAACAGGTCAACAAATGGCTCGAGCAATGCTTGATGAGTCTGGGGCTCCTACAACCTTCTTGGGTGAAGCTGCATTTTTTGTTGTCACTATTCTTAACAAGACAAACGTTCGAGTAAACAACACTCAAAATCCTCATGAATTTTGGTATGGTAAGACTCCCACAGTAAAATACTTCAAAAATTTTGGAAGCAAATAATACATCAAAAGGACTGATGAAAACCTTAGCAAGTTTTAACCTAGAGCAGGTGAAGGCATTCTCCTTGGTTACTCTCCTCATAGCAGAGCCTATAAGTGTTACAATAAAAGACTTGGAAAAATTGTTGAAAGTATTGATGTAGTGGTTGATGAAGAAGGGAACACTCCTAGGCAAGTAAAATCTGAGGATTTCGAAGATGATGAAGACTATCCTTCAACATCAAATCAGATTCATGATGAAGAAGAAACCCATGAGGCACCAGAAGAACAGATAAGAATAGAAGAAAAGACTCCATCCAGGTATGTTCAGAAGAATCACCCAGAAACACAAATTTTGGGGCAAAAGGAGGCAGGTGTACAAACAAGAAGAACCATTTTAGAAGCTTCAAGTTATCTAGCATTACTCTCCTCCACTAAACCACAAAATGTAAGAGAGGCATGCAAAGATGAATGTTGGGTAAAGGTCATGGAGGAAGAACTTGAGCAGATTGAGAAGAATAACACTTGGGAGTTGGTTCCTAGACCAAAAGATAAGAATGTCATAGGAACAAAATGGATAGTCAAAAATACGCTGAATGAAAGTGGAGATGTGATTAGAAACAAGGCCATACTTGTTTGTAAAGGTTTTTCTCAAAAAGAAGGTATAGATTTTGAAGAAACTTTTGCTCCAGTTGCTAGACTTGAGGCCATAAGAATGTTCCTTGCTCTTTCTAGCTTTCAGAAGTTCAAAGTATTTCAAATGGATGTGAAGTCTGCCTTCCTGAATGGAAACTTAGATGAAGAAGTATATATTGAACAGCCAGATGGGTTTATTCTTGGAAATGATCCAAAACTTGTATGCAGACTCAAAAAGGCTCTCTATGGCCTTAAATAGGCTCCAAGGGTTTGGTATCATTGGTTGGATAAGTACCTCCATCAACAAGGTTTTATAAAAGGATCAACAGATATCAATCTATATATAAAAATTGACAATGATAAGTTGCTAATACTTGTTGTGTATGTTGATGATATCATCTTTGGTAGCAATGAAGAAGACATGAGTCAAAATTTTGCCTTGGTGATGCAGAAAGAGTTTGAAATGTCCATGCTTGGTGAGCTCACATATTTTCTTGGTTTACAAGTCCAACAAAACAAAGATGGTATTTTTCTATCACAAACCAAGTATCTCAAGCAGATCTTGAAGAAATATGGGATGGAGGATTCGAAACCAGTGTGCACCCCTGTGGTAACAGGATGCAGCCTCAACGCAGATGATGAATTAGCAGTAGTACATCAACCAACCTATAGATCCATGATTGGTAGTCTGCTCTATCTAACAGGTACCTGACCAGACATTATGCATGCAGTAGGAATAGTTGGAAGGTTTCAGGCAAATCCAAAGGAAACTCATCTTCAGGCAGTTAAGAGAATTTTCAAGTATCTTCAAGGAACTCAAAACTATGGCTTATGGTATCCTAGAGCTACCGATCTCACACTGCATGCATATACAAATACAGATTGGGCAGGAAGCGTGGATGACAGAAAAAGCACTAGTGGTGGTGCATTCTTCATGGGTCCCAGATTAGTATCTTGGTTCAACAAGAAACAGAGTTCAATTGCATTATCTACAACTGAAGCAGAATATGTAGCTGCTGCTTCTTACTGCACACAACTTTTTTGGATGATGCAAACATTGCAAGACATGCAAATCACTTGTACTCCACCTATCTCCATTTTTTGTGATAATACAAGTGCAATCAGTATCTCAAAGAATCCTGTCATGCATTCAAAGACCAAACACATACCTATCAAGTATCATTTTCTCGGGGAACAAGTGCTTGAACAAAATTTTAAATTGGAGTATGTTTCCTCTAAGGAACAAGTTGCTGACATACTCGCCAAACCACTGCCCAGGGAGACATTTGAATACCTCAGACATAAGCTGGGGGTAGTTGATGCGTCATCCTGCTGTTGAATCTTGTCTGTTTAAGAGAAAAGTGGTTGTACATGAGTTTCATTAGGAGGATTCACGTACATACACTGGTTTATGAAGATACAGTCGCATATATGTTGGTTTGAAGGAAAACAGTAGGACAGGCTCAGGATGAAGAGAGTCTGATATGGGTCTGACAGAGACCATCTGGCACAGGTTCAGGGGGAGCATATATTCTTCTAATAATGCATTGTTGGCATTATCTTAGAAGATCTTGGTTCATTTTCACAGTTGTTTTGATTTCAAGTGGAACAGGTGCAGAGGAAGAACATGGTTGCTGGTCTGAATGTTGTTTGATAGATGGTTCTGATGATAGTTGTTGATAATTATCATAGTCTTGCTGTAGATATTTCATCTCTATGTCATGAATTTCTTTTCTTATCAAGGTCATGTAACGGCCTATCTTGGTTTCCCCACTATGCCTGGGATGGATGATGTAATGTTCTTGTTTTATCTTGTGTAAACTTTTGGTGTATCCCCAATTGGTTGGGAGATGGATGTATGTATGAGTCTTTGGTGATAGGAAGGTCATTTATAATGGATAAAGTCATATTTATTTTGTAGAACATCTTCTTGCAAACCTTGCCTACAGTCAGGGGGAGCATGGATAGCAAAACAAAGTAGAGAATTCAACATGTACTCAGGGGGAGCATAACCCTTTTCCCTTGATGTCAAAGGGGGAGAATGATTTTGAGTGACTTGGGGTTACCATCAAGTCCAAAGGGGGAGATTGTTGGCATTATGACATAGGTTTGGCACTATGGCACAAGTGTTGTCCTTGATGGCAACTCACTCAAAGGGCAGATCACAATTCAGGCTCTCAAAGTAAAAGAAAATAATGCATACGCAAGTTCACTATATACAAAGGCGCGTATACATGCGGTATTGATGATCAAAAGTCACGTATGTGTATGCACGCACTTTCATGCACAGAAACGTGCGTACATGTGGGAAATCTATTATTTGGTCCATGGTATTTAGTCTGACATATTTGAACCTATGGTTTTGGTCCTTGGTATTGCATCCAAAAGTGTTGAACCTAGGTATTGGGTCCCTAGTATTGGTTCTCAATGGTTTTGGACCATGGTTTGAGTAAGGCCTATCACTATAAAAAAGGGAAGGAGATCATTTGGCAAGGGAATTGACTTAAGCATTGAATATCTTATGAAGAGCAAGATCTAGAATACTGGTCATTGGTTTATGGTGCATAACTAGATCTGAATCAAGGAGGAACCTAAGCGCAAGGCGAAGGTTAAGTTCTATTGATGGGTCAAGATCTTAAGGCTTGAATAGTTGTATCATTGTGTGATTTTGATCTGTTATAATTGGCACATGATTAGATCTATACATATGATAATCTGGGTATAACTAATGTCTAATTAAGTGTAAGGGTAAACTATCTTTTATAGATCTGTATGCAGGTTTGACTCAGCATAAGTGCGTATACACGCAGGATCAGCAAGTGAAGACAACGTATACGCTGGTTGCCCTTAATACAGTTGCGTATGTACGCAGGTTTCTGCATATTAAAGTAGCGTACGTCTTATGAAATCTAGTTCTATTTATTGCTGCAGTACTCTGGGTTCAGGATTGGTGTCTGGTTACAGTTATTGTTTTTCTGGGTATAGCATACAGAGAAGTGATTATTTGATTCAGTATTGGTTTGTACAAAGGAGTTTGGTTAACGTAGATATACTTGATGTTTGATTGATATTCATGGATCCAGTATGAAAATTTATGGAACATGGTCCCTGGAAGAAAAGAGAAGGTTGTAGCCTTCTGTAGGTCAGCACCTACGTACTAGTATCTCAACTAGTACAAGAGCTAAGGGGGTTGTAGCTCCCTTCTAGGAGAAGCTGGAGAACGAGAGAAGGTTGTAGCCTTCTGCAGGTAGCAGCCTGCGTACTGGTATAAGACTGCACCAGTACAGAAACAATGTAAAAAGAAGTTTTTAATTGAAAGAAGATAAAGACGAATTGCAGCAGGTGGTTTTCACCCACATTGGGTTTCCACCTTATATCTGGCATTCTTATGTGTGATTTCCTGTTCTGTTTTACTATTCCTGGTTATTGTTCATGCACAAATTAATGATCAACATCTGAAGAATAATTTAAATTACAAGTCTACTTACATACGCTTGTTTCCTTAACTGAAGTCGCGTACATACACGGTATTTACTAACTGAAGTAGCTGTTGGGCCGTTAATATGCCATTATTATTATCACTTTTGAACACTTATTCCACCCATTTCTACTATTCTTCATCATGTCATTTATTATAATTTATTATATAAATCCATTTTATGATGATTTATGCTTCTATGAATGAATATTATTTATTCTCCTTTATTTCTAATAAATTAATGATTATGCATGATTTTATCAATGATAGTTTTAATAAATCAATTGTAACATTATTCACCATTTTTAGCCTCCAAGATAATTTCCAGATTGAAGATTTGATCATTAAAAGTGCCAACTCAGAAATTCGCTGGAATAAGAAGTGACGATTTTGTGGTTGAGATTCTGAGCAAATGAAGCAGAAACTGGAAAATCCGGAACATGGGTTTTGTCCAGAATGGACCCAATTAACTTTCTGAAAGAATGGTTTGCCCAAATTCGGCTTGTAATGAGAGAAACACAGGGTTCTTTGAGCACGATTTTCTCAGATTTGTTGTTACGGTCGTCCTCCAAATCTTAGCTGCAAAGCCAAATTCTTCTTGCTCTTATTGAAAGTTGGATGGAAATAGATCTTCTTGTTGATCAATTGGTTAGAAGCAAACCAATTTTGTAATAGAAATCATGTTGTACTTATCTTTATTGTAACTGCTCTCTGATCTCTCTTTATTTAAATCAAAACAGAGATAAGAGATGGGGATGATTTGGGATGGAAAAATGATGGAATTGAGGATTTAGAATTAGAGATTTAAAATTAAAAATTCATGATAGGATGGGAGGAAGAAAGGATTGTTTCAGGCTATAAGTCTCAAAGCTGCTGCTGTTGTAATGATTTTACCATTTAATGATTAATACCTAATTTGGGATTTGTTGTTCATTCTTTTCATCTGAAGTAGCCCAGCAGCATCCGCTAGCGGCTAAGGGCCCAGCCTCTGATGGAGTACGCTATTGCTGTGTATCATATCTTTACAATTGCTGCTGTGTGATGGTTTGATTTATTCCCTATTATTTTGAATTGCATTATTTTACAGTTTCATGTTTTTATAGTGTGCTGTTAGAATATTTTATGGAATTGTTTTATTGCACAAGTTGAGATTGAATCACGTGGATGTTCTTTTCCATCATAACAGAGATTACTATCCTTTTCAACTTATATTGTTATGTTGTTCATTTCAAATGTAAAGCTTCGTTGTTCATTTCAGGTTGTTGGTTATTCGATTCCACTAATCAGAGTTTGTTGTTCAAATTTATTAAATATGATTCGTTGTTTAATTCCTTTAATTATAAGTTTTCTGTCCATTTACTTTGCTGTTCAGTTTGGTTGATTAATTGCAAGAGTTTGCTTTTAAAGAGTTTTCCTAGTTTACTTTCAATGACAGCTTTAGTTCAATTTCGATTTCCTTTTGATTGCTTTAAAGCAGGACTGTCAACTGTAGAGAACATTGGTTATTGCTTCCTCGTTCCCAGATTGATTGTCTTGTTCCGATTTGATTTCAATTGCATCAATATCCAGAGGAATGAGTTATTTCCACTGTATCCTCGATTGATGGTTGTTTGAGTGAATGATTTAGTTTAAGAACATTTCAGTTTCTTGCTATTCCATTTCTTAATTGTTGTTCCATTTCTTATCTATCGTTCCATTTCCTGTTATTCGCATTATCTTTGCTTTGGTGTGAAGAACGATCTGAAACTGTAGTGGGCATTGGCATTTGCTGTCTAGTCCCCAGATTGATGATCTGTTCCTTGATTACTTTTGGTTACATCAGTTTCCAAAGGGATGAGTTATTGCTACTGGACCCTTGACTGATACATTGCTTATTTTTCCGAATGCATGATTTAAGTCTTAAAGTGCTTTGTTGTAAGTAGATTTTATTTCCAGCTTTCATTTACTTTTGGATTTTGAGCACTACACTGCAAAACATTACTCTTGAGTAAATAGCCGCCTCAGACTGAGTACACTCTTGAAATAAAAAGTCGTCCCTGGGTTGATAATTAATGTGAAGGTAATTAGGAGTTCAAAAGACACCTTTTTATCGCTCCACATTTTGGCGCCATTGCTGGGTATTGCTTCATTCAAAGTGTAACTCATCCTCAGCATCAATGCCGTGAACAGCTAATTTGTTTTTTTGCATGTTTGCATTTTATGATTATCCATTTTGTTGTTCCTTTCTGAATGGAACAACACTTTTGCACTTTCACGTTTTAATGTTCCTTTTCGAATGGAACAACACTTCTGCACTTTTCATTTTTGCTGTTCCTTTTCTAAAGGAACGGCACTTGCGTTTTTGCTGTTCCTTTTCCAAAGGAACGACACTTTTCATTTTTGCTGTTCCTTTTCCAAAGGAACGGCACTTGTGTTTTTGCTGTTCCTTTTCCAAAGGAGCGACACTTGCATTTTTGCTGTTCCTTTTCCAAAGGAACGACACTTTTCATTTTTGCTGTTCCTTTTCCAAAGGAACAACACTTGCGTTTTTGATGTTCCTTTTCCAAAGGAATGACACTTTTGATTTTTGCTGTTCCTTTTCCAAAGGAACGGCACTTGCGTTTTTGCTGTTCCTTTTCCAAAAGAATGACACTTTTCATTTTTGTTGTTCCTTTTCCAAAGGAACTGTTCCTTTTCCAAAGGAACAACACTTTTAGTTTTTGTTGTTCCTTTTTCCAAAGGAATGGCATTTGCATTTTCACACTTTTTTATGTGTATTTTTTCTTTTTAGTGTGCATTTCCTTTGTTGTTCCCTACAAGGAACACCACTTTTTGAGTGTTTTTGTTGTTCATTCAAAAGAGAAACACTTTGGGATTATTTTCGAGAGCAACCCTTCCTTCCTCTTGTGGGATTATTCCTAATTCATCTCAACCACATTTTAACTGATTCCATTTTATGGCATGAAGTACACTACTTTTATGAGGACAAGAATTATGGATTCTTTTGAAGCGAGTTAATATCATTCACGTTATGATCTTTAACAGGACAACTCCTTGATGATAGATTTTTTTCAAAAGGGACACAATTATTTATATATTACTTTACTGCATTGTTTTCTGTTGTACATGATACTGATTGATCATCTTAATACCATGCTGGTTCCATCCTCCCTGGTTATAATCTTCTCTGTCTGTAATAAATGAGATTATGGGTATATTTTTTTCTATTGGCATGTTCAACTTCTTCCACCATCCCTGCTCTTAAGGAGTACTGAGCCTCCCTCTTTTTATCATAAAAATATGTAATAACAACAAAATTTTGTTCGCAGATGGAGGATAGGGGGTCTCATTACGAGCCAGCCTACCATGTTCATAAGGTTGTAAGAAAGTGACATTCCCATTATGGCCACCACACCAGGGTTATGATCCATTGGATAACCAAATTATCCTTAGAACAGGAGGTCTCATCACGAGTCGGCCTGATCACTTTTGCTACATCCTAGTGAATGGCAGTGCGGTTATCTGGTTACCACACTAGCACATTGATCTCTTCTGTAGAACAGCACTGAAACTCTCTAGTTATAAATTGAGGATTCTGGCTCATATGGGTTAAAAAGAAACCTTGCCGAGGCTATGGACGCCTGCTGGCAACAGAGGCTCTGCTTATGGTATTGAAGTTATATCTTATCGTCAATTATTACTATAATATCCTTTTCTTATTTTTTTTCTTTTTATCAGAGAAGTTATTTCCTTAATTGTTTTTTCCCTATTTTGAACCTTTATGCATGAGAAATTGTTTTATGATCAATCACATCATTTTCAGCTAGAATACTATCAGTAAAGCATCTTTTTGGCATATTGTTGTTCTTTTTATCTTTTTCATAACTTATCATCAATCCTCAGCGTCCTATCTCTTATTCATAACTATCTTTACATACTCTGCTCTCATTATAACCATAACTCTCACTGTCCTATCATTGATAAGTGTACTCTGCTTCATTTACTAATATATTGTTCATTCTTGTGCCTTGCCGTCAACATAACCCCTCTCATATGCTTTATGGTCATGGAATTCATTTTCCAATTGGAGGGGGGGGGGGATGTATGCATTATGGGATTGCATGCGATATGATTACTGCACTCTGCCATAACTTTTTGATTTGACAAAATATTAATATTGCATGTATACAAAAATTTTTCTGACTGAAAGTTTTGCATGCATCTTATCTATTTCTCTTCAAAGCTAACACTATGGATTCAAGAATATTGTATGCAAAATAGTGATTTGTTTACAGGAGAACAACAAGTATGGGGGGAAACTCTATTCGCAGCATGACCACACTATTGCAACTAATAGAAGAGGCTCGAGCAACTCGTGAACGTGAACAATTCTTCAGACATGATGTGCTTACCTGGATCTCACCTTTTGCATCACTTTCAGTGCCAACTCTACCTACATCAGTTTCAAAAAATGCCAGTACATATATGTCATTCCACATTTTCCTTTTTGGAGCTAAAACTTGAGGTAAAATAGCATAATTTTCTGATTTGTTACAAATTTAGGAGAATTTAATGAAATCCATTTTGAGCATTATTTATCATCCTTCATTCTACATCTTTACAACTTCCCCTTTTTCAGCGGCATATTATCTTTCAGTTTGGGGGAGTGTTGCTTTCATTCATTTCTTTCTTATGACCATGTCATTCATATTCTTTATCATCCATTGCTATTCTTATTCATTCTCAACACCTCCCTTATTCCATGTTGTTTTACACCAAGCATAGACTTCAACAGATAGTAGCAACCACCTCTATTTGTTTTCTAGCATCGCATGAGGGCATGCTAATTTTTCAAAGAGGGGGAGGAATTGCTACGCATGATGGATGTTTTCTATTTTCTTTCTCATTTAAGGCATACAATTTCAGTGTAGAAATTGATTTCCATAATATTTTTAAAGCTATGAACTCAATTCTTGTGATTTTTGGAAAACACAGACGTATCATTAATAAAAACCCAGACAATTTCAAGATAAATTGGTTCATAAAATTTCGGAAATCATGCACTCTCACCTACAGCCATTTTGTTTATATCTCATGATCCGTGCATCAAAACAGTCTGATTTTTTGGATCATAAAGGAATTCATATATTATAAATTTACTTGCCAAATTTCAACAAAAGCTGGTTTGTAGTTTTTGAGAAAATGGTTAATGAAGTTTGCTGTTACTTATATCATATTTTGTTGCAACTTCATATATACATATAGTTGAATGTCAATGTAAAAATTGTTATGCCTTCATCAAGATTACTAAAAGTGAATATTCATTAATTAAGGAAGAATTCATTTGTTCTATCCATTTCATGAGCTAAGATGAACATATTTTTTATTGCTTGGTTAACACATGGGTTTTTGTCTTTGGGTTGCATGAGAACATGCAATATATTCAGTTTTCGTTGCATGAGGACATGCAACAGATTGAGTGTGGGGGTATGTTGGGCCGTTAATATGCCATTATTATTATCACTTTTGAACACTTATTCCACCTATTTCTACTATTCTTCATCATGTCATTTATTATAATTTATTATATAAATCCATTTTATGATGATTTATGCTTCTATGAATGAATATTATTTATTCTCCTTTATTTCTAATAAATTAATGATTATGCATGATTTTATCAATGATAGTTTTAATAAATCAGTTGTAACATTATTCACCATTTTTAGCCTCCAAGATAATTTCCAGATTGAAGATTTGATCATTAAAAGTGCCAACTCAGAAATTCGCTGGAATAAGAAGTGACGGTTTTCCGGTTGAGATTCTGAGCAAATGAAGCAGAATCTAGAAAATCCGGAACATGGATTTTGTCCAGAACGGACACAATTAACTTTAATAAAAATGGTTTGCCCAAATTCGGCTTTTACTGAGAGAAACGCAGGGTTCTTTGAGCATGATTTTCTCAGATTTGTTGTTGCGGTCGTCCTCCAAATCTTAGCTGCAAAGCCAAATTCGTCTTGCTCTTATTGAAAGATGGATGGAAAAAGATCTTCTTGTTGATCAATTGGTTAGAAGCAAACCAATTTTGTAATAGAAATCATGTTGTACTTATCTTTATTGTAACTGCTCTCTGATCTCTCTTTATTTAAATCAGAACAGAGATCAGAGATGGGGATGATTTGGGATGGAAAAATGATGGAATTGAGGATTTAGAATTAGAGATTTAAAATAAAAAATTCATGATAGGATGGGAGGAAGAAAGGATTGTTTCAGGCTGTAAGTCTCAAAGCTGCTGCTGTTGTAATGATTTTACCATTTAATGATTAATACCTGATTTGGGAGTTGTTGTTCATTCTTTTCATCTGAAGTAGCCCAGCAGCATCCGCTGGCGGCTAAGGGCCCAGCCTCTGGTGGAGTACACTGCTGCTATGTATCATATCTTTACAATTGCTGTTGTGTGATGGTTTGATTTATTTCCTATTCTTTTGAATTGCATTATTTTACAGTTTCATGTTTTTATAGTGTGTTGTTAGAATATTTTATGGATTTATTTTATTGCACAAGTTGAGATTGAATCGCGTGGTTGTTCTTTTCCATCATAACAGAGATTACTATCCTTTTCAACTTATATTGTTATGCTGTTCATTTCAAATGTAAAGCTTCGTTGTTCATTTCAGATTGTTGGTTATTCGATTCCACTAATCAGAGTTTGTTGTTTAGATTTATTAAATATGATTCGTTGTTTAATTCCTTTAATTATAAGTTTGCTGTCCATTTACTTCGCTGTTCAGTTTGGTTGATTAATTGCAAGAGTTTGCTTTTAAAGAGTTTTCCTAGTTTACTTTCAATAACAGCTTTAGTTCAATTTCGATTTCCTTTTGATTGCTTTAAAGCAGGACTGTCAACTGTAGAGAACATTGGTTATTGCTTCCTCATTCCCAGATTGATTGTCTTGTTCCAGTTTGATTTCAATTGCATCAATATCCAGAGGAATGAGTTATTTCCACTGTATCCTCGATTGATGGTTGTTTGAGTGAATGATTTAGTTTAAGAACATTTCAGTTTCTTGCTATTCCATTTCTTAATTGTTGTTCCATTTCTTATCTGTCGTTCCATTTCCTGTTATTCGCATTATCTTTGCTTTGGTGTGAAGAACAATCTGAAACTGTAGTGGGCATTGGCATTTGATGTCTAGTCCCCAGATTGATGATCTGTTCCTTGATTACTTTTGGTTACATCAGTTTCCAAAGGGATGAGTTATTGCTACTGGACCCTTGACTGATACATTGCTTATTTTTCCGAATGCATGATTTAAGTCTTAAAGTGCTTTGTTGTAAGTAGATTTTATTTCCAGCTTTCATTTACTTTTGGATTTTGAGCACTATAATGCAAAACATTACTCTTGAATAAATAACCGCCTCAGACTGAGTACACTCTTGAAATAAAAAGTCGTCCCTGGGTTGATAATTAATGTGAAGGTAATTAGGAGTTCAAAAGACACCTTTTTATCGCTCCACAGTAGCATATACAAATCTGATTGTGAAATGAAAAATAATTGACCTGATAATACTGATTCACCCCCCCCCCCCTCTCAGTATTATTTTCAACAATGTTATTATGCTATCATGTGTTTATGTCATCATGATGTTATGATGTCATATGAGTTTGTCTTGAGCAGGACTTTCATTATAAATACCATAATGAGATGTGTTATAAAGCTCCACTATGCGGTATGTTGTCATGTTGTCATGATGTTTTTCCTTGAGCATATATTTTATTGTAAATACTGCATTGAGCTGTGTTATAAAGCCCCATGAGAAATATGTCTTCTTTCAGTAGGTTGCTGAGGTATATGTGTGATTGAACACCGAGGATAGTGTCCCCCAAGGGGAAGGCTGTTGTAACAGCCCTGGTGAAAATTCCATGTAATAAAAGTTAAAAAAAATAACCACAGTCGATGGGACACTTATTCCAAGCTAAATGTTGGGAAAGACATCGTGAGGGGTGTTAATTTGATTTTTTATGGCTAAGAAAATTAGCAAAGGCAAAGTCTAAGGCATTAAATTCATTTTAGCACAATTATTTATGAAAATAATGGAAATTAGGATAAAAAGGAGGTGAAAGGTGAAAGGTTGCATGTGAGGAGGAAAATGAAGGAAAATAATGGAAAATGAAGAAAATAGAGCCCTCATTCATAAAAAGGCTTTTGAGGACCAGGTGGTAACCTTTTTTTAGTTCATTATTGGAGCTCTCTCTCATTATTCTCTCTCTCTCATACTCTTGGATACTTAGATTTTTATTGGAGCACTCTTGGAGGGGGTGGCATACTTGGATTCTTGGAGCAAGAAGGAAATGGAAGAGAAGGAAAGTGCAAGAAGGCATCGGCATCAATAGCTACATCAGAGTTGCTTGCGGGTACCGAGTTGCATGTATGATTTCTTCACTAGTTTTGACATGCATGGCATATGCATGAAGTTTCTTGGTTGTGATCTATCATTGGCATGGAGGATTTCATGGATCGATAGTGGATTTCCTAGCCTTTCCATTTCCTAAATAGCCACGGTGATTGTGGGTTTACTTTCATTGTTTTGTTTTTGTTGGTTCTCACATTTCCTTAGCTTGGGTTGAGTTATTAGTCCTGGAAGCCCTAATTGAACAAACGCTTTGGAAGCCCTGTAACAACTTGGGTTGAGTTACTAGTCTTGGAAGACTTGGTTGGACAAACATTGTGGAAGCCCTTGGTGGGTTGAGTTACTATTCCTAGAAGCCTCCCTTGGACACATGCTTTGGAAGCACGATATAAGTTGTGGGTTGAGTTACTAGTTCTGAAAGTCTTGGTTGGAAAAACACTCTGGAAGCCTTGGAAGGATTGGATGGAGATCAATCTGATGATGGTTTTTGGTGATGTCCAACCGTGAGGTGGAATCATTGTTTGATGGGTTGAGGTGGATGGCCTCTAGAAGCCCTGGATGAGGTTTGGTTGATGTGTTCTATGAGATCCCACATTCATGCTTGGAATATGGCATGAGGGTGAATGGCTAAAGAGAGATTTGGCTTTGCCATTTTACAATTGTGTGGAATGTGGTAGTCCCATCTTTGGTTGGTTCATTGAATTAATTAATGAGAAACCCATTCCCTTGGTTTTCATGTGTAAAGGTACTGATATTTTTATGGATTTGATGACTGATATGTTTATTGTATTTTTGTTCCTATTATGTTGGTTATGTGCACATTTTATGACAGCAACTATGTATGGCTCTTAGAATGTTTTTACTTTTATGTGAATGGATAATGTGTCTATGACTTAATGGAGGGTAATGCATCAAATGGCATGAGGGAAAAATGGTTCATAGTGATTCTCAGATAAGTATGAGATCCCTACACTTAATTTTGCTATTTACACCTGTAGATTACATGTCGATGATATGTTTGACGAAACACCTATCATGGATAGTAGGATTATGGTTATGGTCTTGTTCAATTTATTTCTTTTGCATCCTTTTTCCCTTGTATTCTTACCAATTTTAAGTGATCATTCCATTTTGGGTAGTGTCCTGAGCTATGGGTTGAAAAAGGTGTCTCAAATCCCTAAATTCTAGCAAAACAGAGCATTAGTTTAGAGACTAACTCGCTTGGGCAGCATCTTAGGAGCATTATAACTCGTCTTGGCATTGTTTGGGGAGTGTTATAACTTGCTTGGGAAGTGTTTGGGGAGTGTTACTCTACCCTAAGTTTCTCAAACAAGAGTGGGACCCAAGGATATGCTGACTGAGTGGCTAACTTTTCCCCTGAAGGTTATGTTGATGATATTGGATGATCGTGTGTGATGTTCCGTCGATTCCATTTCCTTAAAGTCACCAAGGAGGTTGAATCTTATCATAGTGGCCTCTCATCACATGTTTACCCCGGCTAGCCAGTTGCTTGGGTAGATGTGGGAGGAGGGTGTTACAGATGTTTTGATTCATTACAAGAGAAAGTTTACGACTTATTATGTTAATCAAAGACATAAGAATTTAGATTATGGAGGGTGGCTCACTTGGTCTAATAAGAGGAGAGAATTTAAAATGTGTTATAATTTGGGATGGATTGGATATTATATATGCTTCGAAAGAGTATTTTTCCTTCTTGTGTGTCATTGGGAATTCCATGAGGCCTCTCTTGTAGTATGCAGGTTCATATATTCTCTCAATAGTGTTAATTTTAAAGTTTTGGGATAGCCAAGATTCAAAACCTTCATCTTCAGCCATAAGGTGAGATTGAATGGATATTATGGTGGGAAGAAACCATTATATGATCTATGAAATTCCCTTTTAGTTGGGAAAAATGGTCTTATAATCCAAGTGAAGAAGAGAAAAGTAGGTTAGGTAGAGATTAGTGGAAATTCAAACCTTTGTGGAAGAGGGCTTGTATAAATTTTCATTAGAAGAGGAGGCTAAGGAATGACATTTTCTTAGATGCATGGAAGAATATCCTACACAAGGCACTTAGGTTGCAGATCATTTCCAATGGATAAAAGAGGGTGATGAACCCTCTAAATTTTATTGACTTAATTATCTAGTGGAATAAAAAATCCAAAAGAATAATGGGCCTAATGAACCCTTGAGTGACCATGGTGAATGACTTAGCCAAGATTAGAAAAATGTTTGGTCTTCATTTCTAAAACAAATTTTCAAAGTACCCCTTTATAGAGAGTGTTATGACAATTAGACAAAATTATCAATAACTATCTCTTCTAAAATTTGGCAAAGTGAAAGGGACTTTCTTAGGGTTGAAATCACCAAAGAAGATATTTTGGAAACACTATACAAAATGAAAAATGGAAAATCTATTAGTTTATATGATCTTCCTTGCAACTACTTTAAAATTATGTAGTAGGTGTTTGGTCAAGATATGTCGCATGTGGCTAGAGAAGTTTTTACTTTATGTAGATTTAGGGAGTTGAAAATTCGAAGGATGATTAAATTCGTCCCTATGATTTCAGCTAAGGGAACCATTAATGCTTGTCATCCTATCACTCCACTTCACTTATCGTATATAATTTTAGCCAAGGTGTCTGTTATGTAGATCAAATAGGTGGAAAATCAACTTGTTTAGCCTAAGAAAACATGATTCATTCAAGGTGGATATACTATTGAACAATTTGATAGGATAGGGGAATGTTGAGTGGGAAAAATAATCTAGTCATAAAGTCCTTTTGCTGAAAATTGAGTTTGATAAGGTGTATGACATTATACAATGGTATTTAATCAGAAACATGGTTCCTTTGGTGGGTTTTGGCCACCGTTTCATGTCAATGGTCAATTTAATTTTTCCCAAGGTTTTGGTGCTTTTTTTTCATGGGATTTTCTTAGAAAAAATTGTGGTACATAAGTCTATCAAGAAAGGATGCCATCTTGCACATTATATCTATGTTTTATTTGAAAATGGATGCATTGGGATATCTTCTTAATTAGAATTTAGGGACAAATCATAGGAATTTCAACACATGTAAGGGGGGCAAGTTGAAGTGGTTTTATATTTTCATTTCTATCAAAATTCAATTAATAAAAAATTATAATTATGTCCAAATAATTTTTTCACACAACAAAGGTGGTAGTTAGTGACACTAAGTCCGATTTTTGGTTGATTGGTGTTGAAGACAAACTAGCATGGTTGACCCAAACATAGTAGTTTATGAGATATGGTAACATCATTTGCTATTTTATAGTTCCTTTTTGGTTTAATACTTCTCTCTCAAATATGTGGGAGTGGTGTATATATGCATTACAAATTAAATTCAAATATGATAATATAGAAATCTTCCATTCACCAAAAAACATTGTTCTTATAAAAATCATTCAAGCTCTTCACATATATTATGTCTCTTTTAGGATTCCTTTTTATTTTAATTTCCATATCTAGAGAAGCTCCTAAAAGGTTTCCTATGATTGGAATTTGGAGAAGTTAGGACACCCTTTAGTTCCATGGAAGTTATGTGTGCTTTCTAAATAAAGAGGAGGTATTGGACTTACTAATATTATCCTTCAAGGGGTATTTTTATCATCTGAATGGACTTTGCATTTCTTGGTCAAAGATGAGCTATGTAATATTTGGCTTAGATTAAAAATCACCTATATAATTCATATTAATAGGATTAGAGAGCCCTTCTGATGTCGCCATACCCATTCATCATACACATGGTGGCCCAATCTAAATATTTTTTGGTCATATACGTTGATCAATCTTGAATTTCTTGTGGGGAAATCTCACAATTTATATGAATCGTACTTTTATATCAACCTTGTTAAATTGTGGTTGGCACTATATTAAAAGAACAACAAAAACTATGTTCAAATATCATGTGTAAAACTTCTCAATTTCTGTCCTTTGCTCTTAAGTGCTTAACTCCTTTTTATCTCATGTGATCATAAATGGAACCAATGGCTTAACTTGAAGGAACTAAGACCTTTCACCCTTATTTTATTTTTTTTTAACAAGGTTGGGTAGTTTATATATTACCAAAAGCTTTGATGGAGCAAGCTCCTATTACAAAGACTGTATCATGAAAAACCTCTAAGCCATGAGATAGGAACGCAGTCTCTTCTCCTAGGCTTGTATTCAAGACTTCATGAGTTTTTATGTGAATTCTAGTGTACTGTCTAACGAACTGACCTACTAGAAATAAAAATTTACAAGTCATGAGCTCTGTGTCAGATTTTCAAGGCTTAAAGACTAAATGCTCCTGATTTGACTGGTTCTTCTTGTCAAAATTGTCCAAGTTCTCTCCTTCGTTGTTCAAAGAGTTCTCTCCTTTATTGGGTTGGGTACCATGTGATTTGTATGCTTGTTTTTCCCATGTCTCTGCTTTCTGCTCCAGATTTTGCTGTATATCTTTGATTTTGTGTTGCCTGAGATGCTTCTTCTTTTGCTGTTGATGTCCACTTTCCTTTTTGCATAAACGGGAACTGTTGGATGTGTCAACGGACGAGGTTGTCAGAAGATTAGCAGCCAAGGTTAAATCGCAGAGATTGGGATTAGAGGCTGTGCGGAGGGGATAAACCAGAGGCGTTGATGGGAGAGGAGGCTGGAGGATCCATCGCAGCTGTTGATGACTGAGATCGACGGTCATAGGGCACGAACAAGTCTGCAAGTTAACCAAGCAGAAGGGTGGGATTATACGCAGAGGTGGTATATCGGGCAAGTTAAAAACCATAAGTGGTAAAAGGGAGGGGTCGCCCGATTCCATTTATTGGGCGACACGTAGCATTAGAGGAGAGAGAGAAAACCGATTTTCGGGTAGGTAATCTTTGTGCTTGATGACCGCCTGAAATCAGTGAGAGTCATCTGATCCTATGTGTACAGATCGACAGTATGGGTAGTTCATGTAGATTTGGGTGGACGGGATAAACAATGATCATCTAATCGAGCTCCCGATCTACGGTCCTGATTTGATCGGAAAGGGGGGAGCAACACTACGGAAAAGGTTTTGGGGTGTGGGCCTGACGGTATTAATAGATGCAAATGAAATATTTTTTGAAGTCCGGATGAGGCGTGGGTAAATAGAAGGGTGGGGGCTTAAGATGAAGTCTGCACGCTATGAATAGGAAACACTGCTGGCTATTAGAAAGGACAGGGGGGATCTTGGAGACCAAAGAATCACTATAATAACATGAAAAGTGGGGATTTCCTCGTTGAGATTGTTGCTGCAATTTTTATGAATGTACCCTCTGTTCTTATTGTGCTTTATCTCAGCCCGAAACTTGCCTTCGATGAGATAGATTGCAATGTAGTTCTTGTGACTTGGATCTGTGCCTTCTTTCTTGTTGTTGCTCATGCGAGAGCCTAGAGTTTCATGCTTTTTCCTTTGCTTTCCCATGTTTTCCTCGCAATTTCTGCAATGTTGTGTCCTTTGTTGATTTGTAACTATTGTTTTTCGATTTATTGCTTTTGTCATTGTGATTTTCCTTTGGATTTGGTTTGCTTTAAACATAAGGCTTTTGCTGGTTATTAAGGAATTGAGCTATGGTATTCCTCCTGTTTTTCACGAACAAGCCCTTCATTTTTTTTCACTTCTTGGTTTGCAAAGTAATCTACCTGTTGATTGTGAATTCTCAAGACATGTCTGTAGATTACATCGCCAGATCCTTCCAAGTGCTTCTTGATTCTTCTAAATATTTTTTTCATGTGCTCATTGCTTGGTTTTTTGTTTCTTGCCATTGCCTCTATTATTATGGATGAGTCTCCTATTATGATGGGATTTTGGATTTTTCTTTTTTTAATTATTCTTGTTCCCATCAACAAATTGTATGCTTTTTCCTTGTTATTTGAAATTTGTCCCAAGCCCCATTCATAAGTGACATTTTCTTCCCCATCCGGATCGAGGATTATTCCTCCTACCCCTGCCTTTCTTGAACTATGCTTTGAAGCCCCATCAAAGTATAAACAACATCTATTCTGATTTTTCCTCCAGTTTGTCAATTCCTCTTCACTCATTCTTATTTTCCATATACCTCCTGTGCTTGTCTTCCTCTATCCTTTTTGCCCATTATTATTTACTATGGCTTTCCTTATCCAGTCCCACTCTTCCTATTGAAGGATTTGATTGTCTGTTGGAGCTGTTCATTTGAAATTAAGTATTTCAGAGGTTAGACCCCAATTTTTTGAAAGGGTCTTCCCTATCCTTGGAATTTGATTTTTGAAAACGCACTTATTTCTTGTCAACCAAATTTTCCAACATAGAACCACTGGAATACATTTCCATATCCTCTGAATTTTGGCTTTTTTCTTTTTTTGTGTATGGGTAGGCTTTCTCAAAGGTTTGAAGAAAATCTAGCAAGGGATTTTTGAAATTTATTCTTATTTCCATAGGACTTATCAGCTGCTACCAACATTCTTTGGCGGAGATACATTCTTGGAAAATATGATGAATATTTTCTTCAGCCTGCATGCATAATGGGCATTGCGTTGGACCTTGAAAGCCTTTTTTTCTTAAGTTTTCACTAGTCAATATTCTCCCTTTTAAAAGAGTCCAGATGAACATTTTTATCTTAGGCAAGCTTTCTGATTTCCATGCTATTTTCCAAGAATCCCACTCTTTTTGATTTGGTTGTTCTTGAAGGATTTTGTATCCAGTCCTAACTGTATAATGTCCACCGCTTGGGTCCCAGAGATATTCATCTTCCTCATCAAGATGGATTGGCGCTGCCCCTTTTAAGGTCTTCCTGATTTTGCTCCATTGCCCCTCCAGGTCTGCCAGAATTGCTGAGATTTCCCAGTCTTGCCACTCCTTTTGGTTCCATAAAGAGATTGAGTGTAAACTGTTAAAGCCTTACCTTTCATCCACTCTTGTATGTCTTCTATTTCTGGATGGGTTTGAAGTGGTTCTTTTCCCATGATTCTGTCCTCCCAGATTGAAATTGTTTTTCCAATGCTTGGGATTTTAGAAATGTATCTACTCATTAATGGAATTGTTTTTTTAACCAGCTTCCAAACTTGGGTACATTGTCTTATAGGGATATTTCCCTTAAGAAATCTTTCCCTGGTGCCATCCATATATTTTGATAAAAGAGTCTTTTTCCACCAACTCTCTTTTTTCTGGAATTAATCTCCATATTATTTTCATTCCCAGAGCTACATTCATGAGCCCAAGTATCCGTATTGATAGTCCTCCTTGTTCATAAGGAAGAACTACTTGGTCCCACCTAACCAGGCTAAATTTTTTGTTTTTCTGCTTCCCCCCCTACCACAAGAAAATTCTTAAGATTAACTCCATTTGTTTGTGTGCACTTGATGGAGCCATGATTATTGAATATTGGTAGATAGGTAGTGTTGCAAGGAGTGATTTGATTAGTATTACCCTTCCTGCCATATTCAACCACATCATACCCCAGCTTTGTATTTTGTTTTTCATTTTTTCAATTTGTTTAGTCCATATTTTTGTCTTCATGTTCTCTTTTGAGATTGGAAGTCCCAGATAGAAGAAGTGTGTCCATTTTTCCTATACAGGGATGTCTAAGATTTGTGAGATCCTTTGCATAGTTCTTGGGGGGGTATTCCATCCATATATCCTGCATTTTGCATTGTTTAATAGCCCACCTGATACCTGTAAGAAATCATCTAGAACTTTTTTGAACCTCCTTGCTATTATTGTTGAAGCCCCTCCCAGCAGCAATGTATCATCAACAAAAAGTGAGTGGTTTATTATTTTAACTCCTTTTGCTATTCCGATCCCTATGATGCTTCTTTCCTTTCTTTGGTTTTCCAAAACCCTACTTAAAGTTTCCGCCATTATAATATATAGGAAGGGAGAGAGAGGACAACCTTGCCTAAGGCCTCTTGTGCTTTGGAAGAAGTCACTGGGCCTTCCATTTATAAGGGGGGCAATCCAAGGAGTAGAAATGCATGCCTGTATGACTTCCCTTATTTCTCTTGAGAAACCAAGTTTCTGGAGGACAGCCAATAGATATGGATGGCTGACCCTATCAAAAGCATTAGCCATATCTAGCTTGATTATGAGGCCTTTCTCTTGCCTTAGCATACTGGAGTGTACAACTTCCTGTACAATAATGACATTATCTATGATTTGCCTATTGGGCACGAAACCTCCTTGGTTTTCAGATATGATTATTGGGAGTACTTCGTTAATTCTATTTGCAATTATTTTTGTTATTATGTTGTCAGAAGAATTGCATAGAGAGATAGGGTGAAACCTATTGAAAGTTGAGGGGTTTTCTTCCTTTGGGATTAGAGCAAGATAGGAGGATTTTGTGTTGCCTCCTATTTTTTTTTTTTGAAGACATTCTTCACCATTCTTAAGAAATCCTTTCTGATGGTATGCCAATGAGATCTGTAGAATGCTATTGTGAAACCATCTGGCCCAGGGGCTTTGTCTGGATGTAGGCTCCATATGGCCGCCACTACCTCTTCTTCTGTGGGATCCTTGCACATTGCAGCATTTTGTTCTTTTTTATTTTTATTTTGTGTGCTTTAAGAAATCTTCACTCTCAGCCATTTCTCCACTGGCTGATAGTATGTTTTTAAAGTGTTGATAGGCTACTTTTTTTAGTTCCTCTGCACCTCTGACCTCTTGGATTTCAACGTGAATTTTTCTATTTTGTTTCTTTCCCTTCTTATTTTCATTGCGTTGTGGAAAAAGGATGTGTTTTTGTCCCCTGCCTTGAGCCACAGACTTCTGGATTTCAGTATTGCTTCTTCTTCTTATTTCCTATTTTCCCTATATATTTCCCAGAAAATTTCCTTATCTCTAAGGTAATCTTGCTTGCCTTCTTCTCTGTTTTCTTTTTCAGTTTGCATGCTTTCTATTTTCTGCTGCAACTCTTTTTTTTTTAAATTCATTCTCTCTTGCCCATTCCTTTAATTTGGTTCTTGCAGTGCTTAATTTTGTTTCTCAGATATACTGTGGTGATCCTGTTACTCTTGGCTCCCATGCTTCCTTGACGATTTTGCCCGATTTCTGTGTTGCTGTCCCAAATTGAGCTGTATCTAAACGGGAGCGGTCCCTGGTTTTCCATTTTCCCCATGAATATTGTCATCGGTTTATGGTCAGATGTTATGGTGTGTATAATTTTTGATTTTATGGAGCTATGCACTGCTACTATGTTTTCTTGTATCAGAATTCTATCCAGCCTCTCTTTTATGTTTCTTTTGCCCACTCTTTTATTGCTCCAAGTGTATTTCCCATTGCTAGGCGGGATGTCTAGTAAATTGTGTTGTTCCATTATCTCTTCTAGAATATCCCTAGATGGGTCAGTATGGTATGTTCCTCCAAAATTTTCTTCTATACTTCATACCAAATTTAAATCTCCTCCTCGAATTATTTTCCCAGCTTGTATTTCTTTTAGTGCTTCTTTTATGGTGGCCCAACATTGCTCTTTTTCCTTGTAGTGATTTGGGGCATATATATTTATAACATTGTACCTCTCTTTTGTGTCGATTTGCATTAGATCCATTTGGATCTAGTGCCGATATTTTTTGTGTTTTATTAACTCCCATGTTCTTTTTTTCCATATTGTGCAAATACCTCCAGACACTCCTGTTTCCTATATTTCTTCCCCTTCATAATTTATGATTTTTTTTTAATTTTATTTTTTTTTAATTTTCAGTTTCATGATTGTTTCTTTTCGTCTCCTGAATTATAAGGATATCTGGGTTTTCTTTTGCTAGAATGTATCTTGTGGCATTTTCTTTAATGGATGATCCCATTCCTCTGCAATTCCAGGAGACCACTATAATTATTTACTTGTTGGGTGGTGCATGGCTCCTTTCCCTCTTTTCCGACTCCTTTTGTTGTTTCTTGTACTCCTTCCTAAGAAGCTTTCCATAGGTTGCTGTGTTCCTAATGCCATTTCCTTTGCTGCTGCTTCATCCCTAAGTTCTTTGTTTGTCTTTCTTCCTGCTTTTTTTTGGTATTCTACGTGTGGGGGTGATTCCTTTGATTGTTTTCTGGTTAGAATTATGTCTATTGAGGGAGGGGGAGGGGTGTGAGAGTTTGATGCCAGAGGGGATGAAGGGGGGTTGGGGGTATGTTGTGGGGATCTGGATCTAGATCGTGGTCCAGGGGATGAGGGGGCTGAAGGATCCAGAGACTCAAAAGGATTAAGGCTGGCAAGAGGATTATTATCTTCTTTGGGTGATGTGGGATGGAGATCAGAGGATGTGGGAGGCTGCGAGGTAGATAGATTTGTTTGTTTGTTGACTATCTTCTTTCTTTTCACCTGTTCCCATTTGTTTTCCGGTTCTTCACTCTTTTCATTTTCATTTTTTTTTTTTTATATCTATTTGCAAAATGACCATATTCATGACATACCTTGCATTTGAAGGGAATTTGTTCATAATCCATATGTTGTATGTGCGTCCACTGGTCCACTTTGATTTTGATAGCTTCTGGTAGCCCTTTCCCAAGATCCACTTCTACATAGATTTTGGCACATGCATGCATATTTTCCTTTGGCTCGCATCTGTCTATATATTTCCCAACTATGTTTCCTATGGCTTTGACTGAATCATCCCCCCAACAGTGAAGGGGAGGGTGTGGAAATCTAACCTAGATGGGGACGGCATTGGGGACATCCATTTCTGGATCGAAATTCGGAATCCATCTGTTTAGATATAAACCCCTTGTATCCATAAAATAAGGTCCATTTCTAAAAATTAGATCTTGATCCTCCTTGGTTTCAAAGCGAAAGGTGTAATATCCTCTTACACAAAACCTGATTGAGATTTTTCCATCTATTGACGCGGTCCAATTCCTTTCTACCCATTTTTGCACAGTTTTGGGCAATAGCCATAACCCTGTAAACTGCCCCACTATTCCTTGCTCCACCAGAGAAAGTGTTGCTCTGCGGGGAAGGGCAGGAGGAAGTGAGATTTCAAGAATGTCTTCCAATCTTTTAACAAACTTTGTGATTGATGGTCTGTTCTTTTCCAGGCCCATGGCGGAGATGAGAGAGGCAAAAGATTTTGTTGTTCCTTCATTTTCTTGTTGTTGATCTGATAGACACTCTCCATCCTCTGGTGTGTCCATGGTGCTCAAACCCTAGCAGTAGGGGCCACTGAGGAGCAGTTGCGAGCAGCTGCAAGCTTCTTGTGTTGTTCTCTAGCTAGGGTTTCGTTTCTCCTTTAGCGAGCATTGCTTTTACTCTTATCCTAAACCATTACATTAAGAAGGTGGTTCAAGACCTTTCACCCTTATTAATCAACATTCTCCTAGTTTAAACAAAAAACGCTTAAGCCTAAATACTCCCATGATCAAAGAACTTACCTCGATCCATTGATCATGGATCTGAATGGATTTGGATCTACTGCATTTTGCATTGCACTTAGATGCTTCCGAAACTAGATATAACTCTCTACATGTTTTCTAAAATCCATGGGGTCCACACTTAATTGCAACTAGATGAAAAATCAACTCCAATATCTCTTCTCATTGGAACTTATATCTGGGGGTTCATATATATTATGAAGTCGGATATGTTTATTCCTCCATCTATTATAGGCTCCACAACGCCTTGAATTTAATACTCACTCTTTCATTTGTTGGATATATCAACTCTTTATCAAATAAATATGACTATGTTAATACACCCATTTCCCTTAGTACCTTAATCGATTGGATGCCTTTGCAAGTTATGTTATAAATGTGCTCACTTCTAAGAGAGGAGGGGGGGGGGGGGGGGGGGGGGGGGGGTTGGATAAGTAATGACTATGCTTCTTAACTTTTGTATTCCTTTTCGATTTACTGAACATGTTTACGCATTATGCCATTAGTAGGTTAACCATAAAATCAAATAACAAATGCCATGATCCTCATATGAAATCCATAACATAATCAAACAATCACACACACAAAAGACACAAGGATCTCTTGTGGGAAGCCCCCCTCCAGGGAAAAAACCACTCTTTGTTGTTGTTGTTGCTTTGTTGCAATTTCATTAATAAAATAAATATTTTACATAATCATAGTTGGCTATGATGTCCAACAAGGAAGTTTCTCATATGACATCGACTAAATGAATAGTACCCATCCATTGGAGACTCCTATCCCCTAAAATTATCTCCCAGCAACCATTAGACTATGAGAATGCTACATCCTCTTATTGAAGCTACCTACCCCCATAGGCAAGGAACAACCATCCCTTATTCACTAAGATATCTCGATCTGCTAATCAGTTTAGGGCCTCATTTCAAAATTTTTCAAACTAGACCCCTACACAAGACAAGAACAACTTATTCTCTAATGATCTCAAAATTACCAAGACACCAATCAATAAAATAACCTCAACTCTACAAATGAAATGGATACAACACATCCCACATTACTATAACTTCCAACTACAATCTCATTCCACCCATACACTCACAATCATCCACACACCACTCTCAACACACATAGCCACAATACATTAGCTGCAAATAATCAGTATGGAAACTAAAATAGGAAACATAAACATGAAATACTACTACAACTATCTGAAACAAATCTCTTGCCCTATATACATAAATGAAACTATTATAACCAAGGAGATATGCTCTCCTCATCTCCTTTTCCATCAATATCTGAAAGCCTGCAATAGAAGTATGCTTTGGATACTGGCATTAGCCTTTGTAAACCCTTTGTTGTAGGTCCTCCAAAAATCTATCATAATTAACATAACAAATTGTTCCTTACTAATATTGGTGTCCGAGTGAGAATAAAATATTCCACCCTTTTCCACATTCGTTTATCAATCCGGATGCATATAGTTTTCAAGGTAATACGTAAGGTATATGCAGGGGCAAGATTACAATCTCAATTTAACCAAGGATTCGCGACTAAAGAATCAAAGCATCGCTATAACAGTAATGAGAAATAAAATTGCAGAACTTAAAAGACATTCACATCAGTTGATAAAGATATGTAACATCAATAAGGAATTAACACAACATAATACAAACAACACACATAAAGAAAATACGCATCACCTGATTAAAAGAGTGGGCCCAACTCTCTGATCAAGGCTACATTAACTCACAACTAAGAATAGAACAATGACTTGCTTGTATTTAATATAAGATAAACTGTTACAATATTTTTCTTTGCACGGCTAACCTTTGCACAGGAATAAAACCCCTTTTATACATATACATGGGAATGACATATTTCCCAAAATCTGGCAACTAATGCCCAAAAATATACAACTATTAGAATAGAAACTAATTGCCGAGAGAGCGAGAACACTAAAGATCCAAAATATGCTTTGAAAGCAGCTGCAA
Source organism: Pinus tabuliformis (assembly GCA_031772625.1). Taxonomy (NCBI): domain Eukaryota; kingdom Viridiplantae; phylum Streptophyta; class Pinopsida; order Pinales; family Pinaceae; genus Pinus; species Pinus tabuliformis. Next base: position 1,979,633,755 of record CM062818.1, on the reverse strand, counting down.
ATTGGTTATGTTGTTGTAGCATTGCCGAACAACTACTGTGAATGTGGCACTGTTTTTGCAACCTATGAAGGCGATACCTGTTCACCGAAATCTACGGAAATAGCAAGGTTCAGTAGCTTGCATAGGAAAAATCCTCGTGACCTTACTTCATCAATTAAATATTCCAAGAGATGTTAGAAAGAAGGGTTACCTCATAGATTTATCACAATAAATGCATATCATTTGGTGCAAAAAGGATGAAAGGATAGATCAAAATATAAGGAAAAGATAGGCAGATTTGGTGCCCAACATCTCCCCCCAACTAGCCTTCTGCATGCCCTCATGCAACTCGTCGGTTCCTTAGGTTTGGGTTAAAACGAATGTAGTCAGCGTGGAGCTAAGTGAGAACATACTCATCTGCCATGTATGTTCCTAGGGGTTTGTATCCTTATGTGAGAAAAACATCCTTCCACCAATCGCCTGATACATTGCAAGCTGGGGTGTAATTCTCTGCTAGAAACCAAATGATGGGGAACCTGAACCGGAGTCCCATCCATCGGACCCCGCATGTTTGGATGCATGCTACATATCTCGGCACATGACTTAGTGCCCATGAAAATTTTGGCGCTCCAAAAGGTTCCTTGTTCCTGACAGCTGGAGGTGACATTATGCACCTCTTCTAACAACTATCAAGGGCGTCATCTTGAAATGTGACTATTTGTTTGACACAAAGGTCAATACACCACTTCTGTGTCCTCAACATCCGTTCTCTATTTCCCTCAATCTCTAAAAAGGTGTTGTGCTTATTGTACATAGTCACGGACCATTCATGCTCCCCTCTCATCATAAGAGACTTCGTGTTTTGATTTGACTCAAACATATTAGAAGCCTTCTGCTAGTTTATCTGGTTGATAGTATAGGAGGTGAGAGCCCTTAAATGAATGTCCCCCACATATGGGACTGGGTTAAACTCTTTGTCATTGCGTAGGAAGTATCCATGCAGATAAAGCTCACACATCAAATGTTGGGTTACCAAATCATGGATTCTCAGTATACGGAGGAACTGTACAGAGTCCTCAATCTCATGACTAACCTCCTTCTTAATACTTTCCAAATAGAAGAAAAGAAATTTCTCATGCAGGAACAAGGCATAACTAGAAGCAGGAGGGCGACATGCCATTATCTATTGTGCGAAGCTGAACATCTAATCTTTGTCAATTTTCAATTCCAGCACCTGCCTTTTCAGCCATTCTACTTTGAGTTTCTTCTTTTCATACCTCAACCGTAATATGTCCACTCGCTCTATATACTCGAAGATAGCCTTGGACAACTATTCTTGGACCCTTTTCACCTCATTCTGATAGTGGGCCACGGTGGATTTCCAAGTTTGAATCTTGGCTATTAAAGAGAATTCACGGCCATTGAACAAGTGCTCGATAGGATCCGTTTGAGTAGCAGTAGAGGTTGTAGGCACATCATCTACCTATGTTGTTGCTTCGACCACCATAGCCTTAGGCTTCTTAGCCCGTCATTTATACTTTCTTATATTCTTCTTAAGTCGATGCACTTGTATTCTTAGCCTTCGAACCTCTGTTTTTAACCACATCATGTCTTTGAACTGTATCTGATATTTGTTTTTAAGGGGAGGCCTCCTCTGTTCACACATTTCTATCCACTCTAGCTTAACAATCACTTCATCTAGCCCCGCAACTGGTTTAGCAGGCGATGGATTACTTGAAGGAGTATCTACTAGTCCCTCTACTGGGTTCTCCTTACTTGGTTCCTCTCTCTCGGGAGCAATTGCTTCTTCTTGGACAACCAACTCAACCAACCCTACATCTAGTTCAATAGGTGGTGGATTACTCGAAAGAGTATCCACTGGCCCATCTCTTGGGTTATACTTGCTTAGTTCCCCTTCTTCGGGAGAAATTGCTTCCTTTTTAACAATTAACTCAACTGTCCCTATAGCTGGTTCAACTACGGGTGGATTACTTGAAGGAGTATCCTTCGACATTTCTACTAGGCTTCCCTTACCTGGTTCCCATGTTTCAAAAGCATTCGCTTCTTCCTCCCTTCTAGGCTTCACGACATCTATTTCCTGAACAACACCTCCTTCATCCATTTGTTGTTCCCGTTCCTCTGCAAGGTGTTCCTCCTCTCTCTGTTCTTTGGAATGGCCTTGTTGAGAATCAGCAACCAAAAAACTAACAACTGCCGAACATTTTACTCAGCCATCAAACTTTAAAATGGGAGGGACATCAACCTCCTTTTCTAAGCATTGGGGAGAACGAGACACTCTTGCTCCTCTTGGTATGGTGGCACAAAAAGGAGACTGGAAGATGTCCTCTCCTTGGTCTATACCGACTCTGTTTGTGGCCCCGAGTTCCTTTCCTTCACCTGCGGTAATTCTGCTCTAGCCCGAGGCTTCCTCCTATGTTAGCTCATATCCCCTAGTTGACACTGGTTCTCGTGGGGCAGTGTCAACCTCAGGACTCATTCTTTCCACATTTTCTAGGACCAGATGGGTTGGTGATGGTTCCTGTGTGGCACCACCACCCGTATTTGACACTTCCTGAGCAGATGGCGCTGGCATTGTTTCCTCTTGCACTTCATTAATAAAAGTGGATTCTTGTATCACCGTGTCAATCCCATCCATCATGTCCATAATTCCTTCCTCCATTGGCTCCATAGTTGAGGCTAGTTCTTGTGTAACAGCCTCGGCTATAGCACTAACTGTCTCTTCTATCTCGAGCCTTTCCTGCTCTGGTTTCTCTTCTTCCATCGGCTCCATAGACAAGGTTGGATCTTGTGTAATAGCCTTGGATGTAGCACCGACTGTTTCTTCCACTTCATGCTCCCTTTCTTGCTTTGGTTCCTCCTCCTCCATTTCCATCACTTCAGGCTCTTCTTGGTCTACATATTCATCCTTTGCTGCTTCTTCCTACATTCCTTCAGGCTCCTCTTCTCTAGCAGCTATAATAGATGCTACTTCTTCTTCTGTTGATTCCCAAAACACCATCCAATGAATTTGAAATCAGGTCAATGTATGCATGACTAGTAATCGAACCAGCTCATGATTAGTGATAACTGCTACAACTTGTCGTGAACGTTGGGTAGACTGTGCCATCAATTGGAGGCTTTTCAGCAAAAAGAAAGGCATGCTCAACGAGAAGACTTCTGACTATGGAAATCAAAGACGAGCTAACACCCAAAAATGGTATTTGAACGCAATGGTGAACCATCCTTCACAAGTGATGTATTTCATAACAAAACATGCTACATTGACCCACGGATGCAGCAAAGAGTTCCAGTCATATCCTCGAAATTTTTGAACAACGCTCTCACCAGCCTACAGAAATACTTTCGGGAACTCTAGGAGGGAAGTTCTTCGTGAAAACCAGCTATGTCCCTGCTAATGAAATCCTCTTACTTCTGCAATAATGTCCTCGGTAACAGGGATTTCTATCCCTCTAACCCGAGAGCAATTCTCATTCAAATTGAGTGTGAATTCCACTGTAATCCCCTCATAAAATCCCTGCAACCTGTTAGAATAGACATCCCAACATGCATTGACAAAAACCTACCACACTTCTCTATTATTATGGACCAAGGTGGTATCCTCCAGCTCGTGACGCAGAGCCAACCCACCCATTGCTATAGAAACAATAACATCACTTGGACGCAGTAGCAACAACCAAATTACAATGATGGGTAACGACATGGTGGGATGCGGGATAAAAAGCGGTGAAAGTGACTGGTAATTTTTTGAAAAGAACAAATAATTATGGCGAATCATGGTAAGTGTGATGGAATGATAGCGGTAATTAATTCGTATGAATTGAAAAGACTGATTGGTTATCTAATGTACGTAATTCAAATTCTAATGCATCGAAATAATTATTACAAAATCATGGAATTTATGGGTGTACCATTTGCACAAGATTTAATAATGATGCGTGATATGTCATTATTGTGGTTTTAAATACGCCGTCGTTTACTTATGATGGGACCCCCCCTCCCCAACTTAAATGTAGCCATCCACGACACATATATGTCTCATCGATGGAATATTTTAATTGAATCAGTAAAATTCGACGAAGACGTACCTGACGACCTACCTGGTAGCAGAGTAATGGCAGTGGTGGAGTAACAACACCGGCGGAGTAACAACACCAGCGGAGTAACAACAGTGGCAGAGTAACAACACCAACGGAGTAACAATAGCATCAGAGTAACAACATCCGACACTTGGAAATTTTTTTAGGAGTAACAACAGTGGCAGAGTAACAGCACCAATAGAGTAACAACAACGGTGGAGTAACAACATCAGACACTTAGAAATTTTTTCGGGAGTAACAACAGTGGAAGAGTAACAACATCAGTGGAGTAACAACAATGGTGGAGTAACAACATTCGACACTTAGAAAATTTTCTAGGAGTAACAGCAGTGGCAGAGTAACAACACCGACGGGTTAACAACAACGGTGGAGTAACAACATCTGACACTTAGAAAAATTTTCAGGAGTAATAGCAATGGCGGAGTAACGCACCGACAGAGTAACAACAATGGTGGAGTAACATCATCCGCTATCACTTGGTAAATTTTTGTCAGCTCCTCATCATCAGATTTTAATTGTTATTCCTACAAATTAAAGACAAAAAAGTGAGTAGTAACAACACACACACACACACACAGATATATATATATATATATATATATATATATTTTACGAAGAGAATGCAGAGGAAGAAGTCTCTGCACCAACAACCATCAAACCAGATTTATCAGAGAGATGTTTGATGAAGGCATCCTTAGAATTTGGACGATGGTATAATTTCAGACGATATCCGTTCACTAAGAAGGAAGCATGAGTATCATCTATTGTAACCAATCTAACTATTCCATTTTCAAACACAGCGTCCAATTCATAGGTTCCCATCCAGCGAGTGCGAAGCTTTACTTTAAATTTTTTAAAACATGAGTCATAGAGCAGTACCCAATCTCCTTTATGAAACACCTTATTCTTGATAAATTTATCGTGCCATTTCATTCTTTGCTGTTGAATAGCAATTGCTATCTAGACAACCATCAAATGGATTTCATTTAACTCATTTAGCTGTTCCAGCTGGTGTTTCTGGGCCTCTGATAAGTCCAATCCTACCTCCAAAGCTGTTTTGAGCGCGCTGATCTCAATTCTACTGGAAACAAGGGGGATTTCCCATAGACTAACTCAAATGGTGAAAAAATAGTTGTATTCCACCATGTTGTCCTATATGCCCGAAGAGCTTTAGGAAGTTTCTGGGACCAATCCTGACGATGGCTTGCTATAACCTTTGTCAAGATATTTTCCAATGCCTTGTTTGTACCTTATACCTGTCCATTCGCCTAGGGATGGTGTGGAGTTGTCACCTTGTGTTTGACTCCATATTTCTGCATAAGCCTTGCTATCATGTGGGATGTGAATTGTGCCCCTCCATCTGAAACATTCTTCCTTGGAGTACCATACCAAGAAAAAATCTCTTCAAAAAGAAAAATTGAAACCACCTGTTTCGTTGCTTTTGCAACAACTCTGGCTTCCACCCACTTAATCACATAATCAGTGCAGACCAGAATGTGAACCTTTTGATGAGAAGGTGGGTTAAAAGGCCCAACGAAGTCAATTTCCCACTTCTCAAAAGGCTTGAGGACTACCTGGGGCTGCAATGGCATCTCATCCGATTTTCTAGGCTGCCCCATGTGTTGACAACTGTCACATCTTCGGACATAATCTCAAGCATCCCGAAAGATAGAAGGCCAATAATATCCCATTTGCAACACCTTGTGGCCTGTTCTTTTATCTGCAAAATGTCCTCCACAAGGGTCATCATGGGTAGCCTTCAATATCTCATAAATGTCATCCTCAAATACGCAGCGCCGAATCTGCTGATCAACCCCTGTGTGAAAAAGGTATCCTGCCATCCATGAATATCAGGTACTATGATGAATAATTTTCCATTTTTCCCTATATGGCAAGTGACGAGGTACTTTCCCTATAGCAATATAGTTAGCAATATCTACATACCATGGAGTGTTAGCATAAATTGAAAAAATATGATCATTTGGAAAACTATCTTCTATGGGCATACTTTCAGCATTATTATCTAGTCTAGACAGAAAATCATCAACCACATTATCCTTCCCTCTTTTATCTACTATGGTGATGTCAAATTCTTGAAGTAACAACAGCCATCTTGTAATACAACCAGAAGTAAAGGGTTTATTCATCAGATACCTGATTGTTACATGATCAATGTGTACAAAGGTAGGATACCTAGTAATATAATGTTGGAACCTGTTGATGTTGTAGATGAAACTAAGTAATTATTTCTCGATCACTGTGTAGTTTAACTCGGTAGGAGCCAAGTTTTTACTAACATAGTAAACTACATATGGTACCTTGTCTACTTGTTGTCCCAAAACTGCCCCAACTGCTGTCTAAGAGGCATCAACATGGATATGAAATGGTAATGTCCAGTCTGGCCCTCAAAGGATTGGAGCTCTACAGATGAGTTCCTTGATCTTCACAAAGGTTGCATCACAGTCGTCTGTCCACACAAAATCTTCATCTTTTGTCAGCAATTGAAAAAGTGGATGTGCTATCTTAGAAAAGTTTTCTATAAAGCACCTGTAATAACCAACGCAACCGATAAAGCTACGTACTTGTGTGGGTGTTTTGGGTATTGGAAAGTGTAATATTACCTTTATCTTAGATGGATCCAACCAAATTCCAGCAATTGAAAGCAAATGTCCCAAGACTATTCCTTCGTCCATAATCATGTGGCACTTTACTATACTCAAAGAGACATGCATTCATTTACATCTTTCAAGAATTTTTTCCAGATTTTCCAGCCCTTATTCGAATGAGTCCCCGTATGGAGTAAAGTCATCCATATAAATTTCAACACTATCATCTATCAGATCAGATAAAATCCCTAAAATTTCCCTTTGTAATGTTGCAAGTGCATTACAAAGACCAAATGGAAGGACTGAGTATGCGAAATTTCCCCAAGGGCATGTGAAAGTGGTTTTATCTTGATCCTCGGGAGCTATCTAGATTTTGTTGTACCCACTAAATCCATCTAGGAAGGAGAAGAACGTCTTCCCAACCAAAGAATCCAAGACTTGATCAATAAACAGTAAAGGGAAATGGCCTTTCTTTGTTGCTTTATTTAATTCTCCGTAATCTACACATATCCACCATTTACCATTTGTCTTGGGAACAATCACCAACGGGGAAACCCATTGGCTATCCAAAATGGGGTAAATAAATCCTACATCTAGCAGCTTTTGAAGTTCTTCCTTGAAAATGTTTTTCAGAGCAAGTTTCATTCTCCTCTAGGGCTATCTCACAGGATGACAATCCTCTTTGATGTATATATGATGGGTACATAGATTAGCAGGAATCTCCTTCATGTCTGTATAGTCCCAGGCGAAGGATTCTTTGTGATTTTGGAGAACATATAGAAGCTATTTTGTCTAGGATTTTGATAGATTTGGATTAATATTCAGGGTCTTTCATGGCTCTATCTATATAGAAGTGTTGTCACGGGACACAGTTGTGGGCAATTCTTCAAACCCATCTATTGTTTCAATGCTTTCATGTGCTTCACAACTCAAGGCGGATTTTAGAATTCGTTGATTCAAATCTAAAACAGAACAGGGATCACTAATGAAGGTGGTAATTGTATCATCTTTTGTTTCTATTTTTAGCTAAAGGGCCTATCCAATAGTAAGAACTGGTCTTAATTCCTAATCTTTATATTCAGACTCTTCCCTTGGCAAAGGATTCTTATAATTAGATCGCTTCATCGACAAGCTAGGTTCTGCAGGAGGGTATAACACAAGGTTTTTAGTAACCTACCCATTTGAGATAACCATATTCCCAGAACGACACCCAATGTAACTGTTTGTGGTTACCAACCACGGTCTTCCTAGAATCAAGGGGTGTCCACCAGCTGGGGATTGCAATTGCAGCACTAGGAAATCCACAGGGTAATGCCATGAATCAACTGAGATTGTAATGTATTCTAACTTCCCTACCGGTTTGGTTGTAGATCTATCTGCCAATTCTAACATAGTAAGTGTATGTTTTAGGTTTCGAAGACCCAATGTGTGCATAGCTTCAACTATAATGACATTTATAGCAACGCCCAAATCTACCAACACATTTGGAATTTCCACTCCATTAATTTGCACAATTAGAATTGGGTTCCCTGGGTCCCCATATGTCACAGGCATAGCCTTTATCATCATGAAATCTGATAACTTTCCCATCACATGAATAGTGACTAGATCCCTTGATTTCTTTCTAGGCTTTTTAACACAATATTCCCTAAGCATTTTTTCATATATAGGTACATCCCTCATAGCTTGTAACAGGGGAATATTAATAAACAAATTTTCTAACTCCCCTAACAAGTCAAACTGAACTTGAGGCATCTATTTATTAAAGGTCAATATTTTAGGATAAGTCGGGTCAACTCGATGTTCTTAAGTAATTAGCAGTTGAGGAGATATCTGATTTTTACTAGCTTAGTTCTATTTCTCTTCAACTATTTCTGGTTCTTTAACCTCATTACCAACTTGTTCAACAATAATAGGTGAGGGCTGAGCATCTACTACCCGCTCGGATCTCAAATTCATTTCATAAAGTTTTGTGGTAGAGATATTGTATGAAGGCATGTTAAGGGTGTCAGCTTGGTGTGAAGTAGGTAAGTTCCCTCTGCGAATAGAGTCAACCCCTCTAGCCCTGGAGTCGGTCTAGTCACAACAAGAACAATTTCAAAGCAAATTCCCTTAGATAGTTAATGTCATGAATATCTACCTTCAAATCCTCGTTTGATGAAATTTTCGTTGTGTTGCTCCAGCTCTCTCCTAATCACTTTTGTACCTAAAACAACATACAAAGAACAAAAACAAACATAATAGAACACAACAAAACTGATCCACTTAAAGGGTCAAGGAACTTTAAGCTATCAATATGCAATTTTGACATAAGATATAGGAAATAAACCATTGATTTGTATTAATATGAATTGAAGTAAAAATTACAACCATGTCTTGATGTTGTAGGTCTCCTTGAAGGGTCCTGTCAGCATGTCTCTGCAAGCATTCACTCATGAATTGTCTCCCAAGAGGATGAATAACTCTCTTTCCTACCCAAAAGGAAAAATTATGGTGCTAGAACACTCATGCAATCAAGCCAAATCCACACAAAACTATCCCGGGCTAAGTTACATTAGAAGCTACTTCCAAAACTCTAGCCAAACTCTCCCACTCACTAGCATATCTCAGTTATGAAGGAGGTATTTATAGGAGGAGGAGCCTCCATAAAAGATGGGAGAAAGAGCTTATCTCTTTGGGAGGATGCACAAAGGGTGGAACAACCATCCCAAAGGAGAGAGTCGAGCTCATCCGATCCAACAGCCAACCCTAGGACCGCCACTCAGAAGCTTCAACAATTTGTTAAAAACAAACTCACCAAAAGTAGCTCATCGTGACTAAAACACAGGGATAGGGTGACAATGTCGCTAGGCTTAGTTAAATCTTGGCCATCTTCACAGGTGGAATAACTGATGACCTGTGACGACCCAAAAACAAAGGTTAAAAAGGGTCTACTCTAGGAGTAATGAACTGAGGTATTCTTCTTGATATGACAAGGAAGACACTGACACATATTTTTCAACATGACACAAAGCAGATGTCAATAACACGGACTGGTAGTGTCTGGAATCAGGGAATGCGGGGTCGGTGAAAAAATACTGTGTAACAGATGCCCCCTAAAGCATGAAGGCCGAGGGAATGGGAGGGGTGAAATGCTTTATGAATCCATAACTGAAACAAAACACCATCGCGGAGAACCTGCAAATGCAAGTACAACTAATATCGTTGATACATAAGTACATAGTGAAAGGAAATATGTGCGCATAAGGCATGGGCGCAACCATCCATAAGATAAACATAAATAATCTGTGGTATGGACGTAGCCATCCAATCAAAAGGACCATATAAAAGACTCAGGTATGGTCGCAACCATCCAATCAAAAGAGTTATGTATACATTCATGAACCAATCCGTGCAACTTGGACTTGTGTAATCTAAGCCCAGGGTCTTGAATCCCAACCCGATCAAGGTACAAATTCTAATATGCGAATAGATGTGTTGAAGTCAAGCATACTAGAAAATCGCTTGATTACTGGTCAATGATGTAAACCGTTAACAAGCGCGAGAGAGACCACCAGTAATGTCAATGGTTCTCAAGGTACTGCTAGTACAATCTATGAAGTGTGAAGAATGATATGAAGTTGAGCACCCGTGAAATCACCCGATTGAAGGAAAATAATGGAAGCCTGTCGTCAAATGCGAATAACTTGCCATTAAAGCATGCAAACTCCAAGGTACCAGAAAGGAGTCTCTAGATCAACTTCCTGGATAATGAGCTGAAGTCGACAGGAAGTGATCGGTCGAAGGAGGGCCATAATGTTTCCCACATCATCGACGTGAGACAAAGGAACAAGATGAATGTGGATGAGACAGAGAATCTGAAGAAGGTGTGTAAGGATACAAACTGTAGAAGGATTAAGCTCTTGAACATATCGGTGACACGACTCCAGAGTTTGGTAGCATTTTGGTACCAAGGGATCAAAGGTCATGATGATGTAGCAAGGATCAAATGGAATGAGGCAAAATGGATAACCCAAAACCCAGAAGGCCAACGATAAAGTGAGGATATCCCAACCTGACACGAAGCAGAAAAAGTGTTGATGTTCAAGAGCAACAAGCTGTCGTAATAACTAATACAACCGACGGAATACTTCGAAATTTTCCCCCACCATTTCTGGTGAGTACCCCAATTATTTTTGAAACACAAGCTTGAAGGGGATAGCATATTCTTGTAATATAAGTTTTTCCTTTAGACAAATCTGACCTAGTAAATTTTAACGAGTTCTAGGAAGGAGAAGCTCGGTCTCATCATGATGACAAGTCCAATGTCGTCAAGGTTTAATGAGTCTGACATAGGCAAAACTCAGAGTATTTTCATATTTAGAGAGTTTGAAAAGACATGAAAAAGATAACTCCAAAGGTCCCTTTTCATCAGTTTGTGTCTCTCGAGCCCGAAAAGGTAGAAAACAATACTTTAGAGAACCGCTTGACCATTTCATCCAAGGAGTACCTTTTTCGTAAATAGTGCCTCCCAACCCGAAAAAGGGGTAAACTTATATTGGGTGCACGGTGTTTTGAATCTGTTAATGAGTTAGAAATGACAAGGGCTCGACCATATTTTCATTTTTAAAGGGTCAAAAAAGAGTTGAAAGCATACCCCCCATTTTTATTCTCTTTAACGAGTCAAAAAGGGAAAAATACTAGGCTTTTCATCTTTTATGAGTAAAAAAAGAGCTTAAAGGTGACTCGTTCTGGAGGGACAAGTGGTATAAATGGTAGCAACTGTTTCTGGAAATGGTGGAACTACTCAAAACATGTAATGGTCAAGAGGCTGACTAAAAAAACCACTCATCGTTGCGGTCCCTTAGGAAAGGAAAAACAACTAGGGGAAAGCATATGACAGGCCAAAGAGATGGTGGCGATGGAATGAAACAACCAAGGCTCATCTAGCAGAAATTAGCTGATAAAAGTGGCGATCACTAGGTTAAAATAGAGATGGGTTCATTTTTACACAATCTTGAACCATAACAAACTATGGTTGAATTCAATTTCATGTTTACACAAGCGTGAAACGAAAAACTATGCTTGGAATTGGTTTACATGCCCCCAACATGATGAAAGGGAGAGTCTCCTGTACCCAGATGGAAGTCGCTGCGGTGAAGCAGGATGGTTATCCAACACCTTTTTAGCTTCATCCAGATAGGGACAAAGGTGAATGGGGTGATTCCCCTCACATAACCTATAGGGAAACTTAACTTTACCACTAGGTGCATGCCCACCAAGCTTCATTACATTCACCTAAGTAGACTACTCATGGCTATCAAGTGGGTGGAATGAAGGTTCATTTACGATATCAAGTGAAAGACGTGACTAGGATTTTACGAGATCTAATCAAAGACTTGAATTGGAACTTTTCTCCAGGGGACCTTGTTTCATTTTTTAATGAGCTTGACAAAAGATAAGGAACTCTGCTCATATTCCTTGTTTCATTTTTCAACGAGCTTGACACAAGACAAGGAACTTTGCTCATAGCCTTTGTTTCATGTTTTAACAAGGTTGACATAAGACCAAGAATTATCCTCATATCCTTGGATTCATTTTTTAACAAGGTTGACACAAGAAAAGGATTGTCCTCATCACCCCTTGTTTCATTTTTTAATGAGGTTGACGCAAGACTAGGAACTATCCTCATAACATTTGTTCATGGACCATACTAGAAAATGGATCCTACGAGATCCTCACTAGATGGAAGAACCACGCTCTGGGAGGAATACATGTCATTTCGTACCATAGACAGACCAAGTTCCAATTCCCCCAGTACATAATGTACAATCCCATCTGTGTATTCATCAGCAGATGCAGAGACAGAAAGGGTAGCCACATAATTGACCTATCGCGGGGAAGGTACTACATGCAAACAAGAGACGATAAGGGACAATGGTTGCAAAGGAGACGCCTAGTGACCAATGAACGATAGTTGATAAATAGTCACAATTCTTCCTTCGTGCGGAAAACAAACCACATAGAAAAGTGAGGAAACAAGAGTTCCCATGACATAGACATAGTCATGTCGAAGGAGGAGATTGAAATCTAACGGACCTTGGACTACCATCACGTCTATATAGACAGTCTTTACTCCCAAAGTAATAGGGAACTACAGAAGGATCCCTAAGGGTTGAATAGTTCCTCCGTTGAAAGCCAACAAATTATGGGTGATAGGCACAAGTTGTGGGAAGCCCAAAGCTTTCCAAGTAGTATAATGCATGATGCTAAAAGATGCACCTTCATTTAATATAATGCTAGGTATTACCATATTATAGGCTTGTACTGTGATCTGGAAAGGCACATAAGATGGGAGGCAAAAAGAAGTCAATGGACCCCAATCGAAAGAGACGACAAAACTACTTGGTGGGGGTATCATATGATTTCCCCCATGCTCTGCAGGAATAGAAGAAGGAATCTCCTAAACAACTGGGATGGGAGGGTCACTCTTCGATTCATGAGAATTTGAGGAGACAAGAAGAACATGAGAAGTAAGATCACTACGCTCTTCCAGAACAGAGTGAGCAACTGGTGGCAGAGCCAAGTCAACACTCTTTTCGACCAATGGTTGGTCGGGAATAGACACAAAAGAGTCTCACTCAGGAAGAGTAGGATGGGAAAGATATGAACCCAAGTCAATCTCTTTACTAACCGGGAGAGGGTTAGAAGAAATCCTCTGATAACCAACCAGGAGTTGGGGTTGAGGAGCTGTAAGGTTTTCCAAAACTTTGAAAGATTTATCCATAAGAGGGTAAAGGTGAAGAAGATGCTCTCCTTCACATAGCCTATAAGGGAATCTAATCTTCCCTTTCTTCTTACCATCACTAGCCAAGAGTGTAGCATCGACATGATCTCCAAAGGTTGATGGGGATGATCGATCTAGATTCTGAGACCATACCTCTAAGACTCTAGGAATTCCAGGACAGTCTCGGAGGAGATGGTCACCCTTACACATCTTGCAAGAGAATCTGACCTTCCATGGAGGAAAAAAATGTTTGCCTATAGGGGGTGCATTTGGAGTAACAGTCGCACAGTCGGCCTCTTGCTTAGCTAACTTCTTCTTCTTCGTCTTCTTCTTGTTCTTTATAGCCTCCTGGTTACTAGATTTGAAACTTTCACTGGGAGAAGTAGAAGAGGAAGGTGAAGAAATATGGGAAGAAGGTGAGGGGTTAACATTAGAATCATCGTGACGTGATTCGAATGAAGGAGATGGTGGGGTAGGAGTTGGGACAGTCGGGAGCACCGAGGTCGAGAACAACCAGATAGGTAAACCAATGGTTAACTGAGGAAGGGACAACATTGCCATATAAGGAGCACCAGCATTTGCAAAAGACGGAAGAGGACAGGGTTCCCATCCGAAGGGAATCCTTGATCGGCGGACTCTGGAAATGCTGCCATTGGAATCGACCGTAAAGAATTACTAAGGAATATAACTTTAACCAGGAATATTTCATGGGAAGTTAATTTTTATACATTGAGACAAAACTTTTCCTTTTCATGTTTATAGTGTCAAGAAAGGGGAAAAAGATGACTCTATCTCTTCCGATTGGAAACGAGCTTGAAAGGACAAGTGCTCGAACGATCTTTTAAGTTTAATGAGTCAAAAAGATCAAATGACTACTCTGTAACTCTAGGCAAAAGGTTTACCAGACAAATTGTCAAACTGCATATACACCTTGGTAGTAAAATGAAAGGGAAATGACCAAGGACTTCCCGTATGGTAGCTAATCTTCCCAAATGTTGTTTTTGCTGCGTTACAATTCATAAGGCGGCAAAATCAGCTTCCTATGGATAATAGGATTGCAACCTAGTGGGGTCTCCCATCATATACGTGATGGTACAGGAAGCACAAGTCCATACTAGTACTTATCAAATCATGAAAGGAGGAATCACCCAACCTTAGTGAAAACAACAACCACTAGGTTTAAAGACGCCGAAACACGTCTCTAGCCTAGACCTCTAGATATATGAGCATTAAGTTCCAATGCGTTTTTAGATTAATTTGAAAAATTTTAGCAGTTTATCTTGAATTAGATCTCAGTTTCAAGGCTCTACCGATGTATCTTCAAAAACTCCTAGAATGCATCTAAATGAGTAAATAAACCATTTATTTTCAATGAAGAAATAACTAAAGAAAAGTGAGAGGTTCACTTCAAAGCAATCAAAGAAACAATCAAGCAAATGCAAGAATGATACTTTTCGTTATTTCACAAGAAAACCAATCAAGAGGAAAGAGAAATGATTCTATATTTCACTAACTTGCAAGAAATCTAATTAAGAAAATGAAAAATACATCCTTTGCTTTTCAACTTCTAAATGTCAAGAATTTACTAATGAAAAAGATTTTTCTCATTTCCTAACGCAAAATGAATGCGATATTTTGTTTTTTCGAATAGATGACAAGCAACCAAATGCAAAACTCAAAACAATGCTAGTTTTAAGTCCTTTTCAATTGAAATCATTCAATAAGTAAAGAGAAACATTCCACTCAGAAACTAATCAAAAACTTAAAACAAAGAATATGTTTCTTTTTGCAAAAACTCGAAAGCTTTCTAACTGACCGGGAAGCAATGTGATCTATGCCAAAGTGATGGAAGGAAACCAAACAAACAAGACTTGAAAGTTTTGATAACGAAATGTCACATACCAATTAGGAAGATGAAAGAACAGTCAATAAGGAAAATCCTCAAACAAAGAAAGGGAGCGCTTGAAACATAGCTCAAAGGTCCAAACGAACAAGCAACCTAATAAAAAGCTAATGCTTCAAGAAACCCTAAGGTGAACAGGTCACATAGTTCAAAAGAAGAAAACTCAAGGGAATGAAACCAAGAGTCAAATATTCCAGCAAACAACAATTTGATACACAATAAATAGGCAGTTTACAAGCTCAAAAGGATAGGACACAGTGGCCAATCAGCAAATAGAACTTCAAAATGAAAACCTACAAGAAGCTTCGTGAGCGTCAAATTGACAACTTGCGCTGACAATGAAAAGTCACACCCCCTTAACTAGAAACTTGTGACGTTGTCACAGAAGTACACCAAGAAACAACGTCGAGCATAACTCAAAGCTCGTCATGACTGTGAGGAAATTTAATCGCACCAAACAGTAGAAAGCAAAACTAATTAAATAGAGTAGACGTGACTATCATCGTGACTATCACAAAATAAAAGGTGACGACCCTATATCAAACTAAAAAAATTAAAAATTCTGTTGAGGAAAGGCCATACCTATCACGTATGATAGAGGGAAGACTACCAAGTGTAGTAAACAACCCACAATATGGAGAATTCTAACCAAAAAGTAAAGGAGACAATAAACAAGAAAAGTAAAATCAAATCAAGAGACAAAAGACACAGATCCTTGGTATGGTCGCCAACTTGTGAAGAAACAATTTCCCTCTACAGACAGAGGCAACCCCTCTAGCCATAGAGTGGGTCTAGTCACAACAAGAACAATATCAAAGCAAATTCCCTTAGATAGTTAATGTCATGAAGGTCTACCTTCAAATCCTCGTTTGATGAAATTTTCATTGTGTTGCTCCAGCTCTCTCCTAATCACTTTTGTACCTGAAACAACATACAAAGAACAAAAAAAAACATAATAGAACACAACAAGACCAATCCACTTAAAGGGTCAAGGAACTTCAAGCTATCAATATTCAATTTTGACATATAGGAAACAAACCGTTGATTTGTATTAATATGAAATGAAGTAAACATTACAACCATGTCTTGACGTTGTAGGTCTCCTTGAAGGGTCCTATCAGCATGTCTCTGCAAGCATTCACTCATGAATTGTCTCCCAAGAGGATGAATAACTCTCTCTCTTACCCAAAAGGCAAAATTATGATGCTAGAACACTCATGCAATCAAGCCAAATCCACACAAAACTATCCCAGGCTAACTTACATTAGAAGCTACTTCCAAAACTCTAGCCAAACTCTCCCACTCACTAGCAGATCTCAGCTATGAAGGAGGTATTTATAGGGGGAGGAGCCTCCATAAAATATGGGAGAAAGGGCTTATCCCTTTGGGAGGTTGCACAAAAGGTGGAACAACCATCACAAAGGAGAGAGCTGAGCTCATTTAATCCAACAACCAACCCTATGACCACCACTCAGAAGCTTCGGCAATTTGTTAAAAACAAGCTCACCAAACTTAGCTCGTCGCGAGTGAAACACAGGGACAGGGTGACGATATCGCTAGGCTTAGTTCAATATTGGACATATTTGCGGGTGGAATAACTGATGACCCACGACGACCCAAAAACAGAGGTTAAAAAGGGTCTACTCTAGGAGTAATGAACTAAGGTATTCTTCATGATATGGCAAGGAAGATAGTGACACATATTTTGCAACATGACACAAAGCAGATGTCAATAACATGGACTGACAGTGCCCAGGATCAAGGAATGTGGGGTCGGTGACAAAATATTGTGTAACACTTGCTGAGCCCCTTTATTGTTAGGATTCGGATTAGGTTGGATAGGAAGTTGAGGAAGAACAGGCAGATTACCAAGAGGTATGTTAGAGGGAAATTGAAGTTGTTGTTGTGGCATTGACAGGGGGAATTTTCCAAGAGAAGAGGGTCCATGCTAGTTTGGGGCCCATGAAGAATTTGAACTAGTTTGAGGAGACCACTGCTGCCAGGGTGGAAACTGATATTGGGGCCACATAGGTGGATAGGGCATGGATGGAGGACCCATATTAAAATTGTTAAAATACTGAGATGGATCCTGATACATACCTTGAATTCTAGTTGGTGGTCGAGGTTGAGATCCCATAAAATATAATTGGTTTGCCTCTTCACCTGTCACTTGAAAAAATGCTTTCAATCCTGGCAAGGAGGGGCATGAACTTGTTGCATGGCTCAGCTCACAGATCACACATTCTTCCATGGAGTTCAACATACATTCTCTAGGTGGATGCTTCTTTATAAACTTCGGGCAAAATATAGCCATAGTATTTTCCAATTCCATCTATTTCTGTTTTACTTGCAGCGTGTCCATCTGTGCAGACAAGGTACTCAAGATATCCGTCCTTAAGTTATCCAGCAGGTTTCCAATTTCTTCTTTCGTGACACCTCCACCAGATACTTTTGTTGGCCGAATTCCTTGTTTATATCTTGCAACTCCCCTCGAGCACTGGATGCACAACTCACAGATGGTATTGAAGTCCTCTTTTGATATATCTCCCTTTCCTACTATGTTCAACAATTCCAGAGACTCTTCTTGAAAAGACCGGAGAAGGATAATTTTCAAAATGTCCTTATCCAGGTTAGAATGACCTAATCTCTATAGTGTGTACTTAAATCGTTCCACACAATCCTCCATATTCTCGTCTTCTTTCTGCATGAACTTAAAAAGTTCTTCCTTAATATCCTGAGATTTGCAGTAATCCTGATACTTCTCTAGAAAAGAGGTTTTCATATCATCCCATGTGGAGATAGTCTTTCCTCCTAGACCCATAAATCACTGCAGGGTTGTCCATTTTAATGTAGCAGGGAAGATTTTCAGTTTCTGAGCATCGGTTATGTAGTCATATCCCCGACACATAATATCAAATTGAAAAATGAACGTGTTGGGGTCTTCAGAAGTCATCCCATGAAAGCTTGGTACATATTTTATAGGAATGGGCTTCATTGGTGCACTAGTCCCAAGATCCTCAATTGGGAAGTTGATAGTAGAGGCTGTGAGTGCCATGAATATCCTCTAATAACCACTTGGAATTTCAGCAGGTACTGTAGGGAATGATGGAGGGGTTCTTCACATGAAAGTTTGAGTTGCTTTAACAACACTCCCCTTATCCTGTGGTGATATCAATACCGTTACAACTCCTTCATCCCTGACACAATGGCTCTATCCCTTAGACCCTTTTCTTGCTACTTCTCCTTCCCTTCTGGAATGGGCTGGTTCCTCGTATCTTCTGCCAACAACTTCTTCACCCTATGTTATTAGCGACAGTACTCCTTCATCAGGTACAATATTGCATACTTCTTCTGCTACTGGAAGGTTTTGTTGCCTTGAATCAACAGGAGGTACTGTGGATAGCACTGGCTATTCAACAGATTGTCCCTCTGATTTCGTTCGAGTCCCTGCCCTCACAACATCACGAGAAGATGCCTCTGATTCAGGTTTTTAGATGATTTGTTGAACGTAAGTGTTCCTTCCCAAATCCGGTCCCCCTTTCTTCAGGGCTTTTCCTCTGCCCCTTTTATTCGAATCTTTGTTCATGCAAGTTGGTAAGAGGGAAATATCTAAATTAAATCACTACACTCAGGACCTGGAGTAGGGTGTCAAAGGACCATTCCCTCCCTAGGATGAGAGGTAGGGCTTTAACAAACAAGAAAAGAAAACGACTAAAAAAAAGAAATCTAGGGTTCAGGACTTGGAGCAGGGTGTCAAAAGACCCTTCCCTCCCTAGGACGAGAGATCTGACAAGAAAAGAACACACATAAAAGGAAATCTAAAGCTCAGGACCTAGAGCAGGGTGTCAAAATACCATTCCCTCCCCAGGACGAGAGATTGGGTTTTAACAACTCAGAAAAATTCAGAACAAATAACCAAAGCAAGTGACTCGGCCCAAAAATAGTAAAAAAATGACAGAAATCAAAATACTAAGCTCAGGACTTAGAGCAGGGTAGCACTTCCCTCCCTAAGACGAGAGATTGATCCTCTGGTCAATACAGATCATGTCTTGTACCTTGTTAGCCTTCCCCAGCAACGACGCCAAAATGTTGGTGTCCGAGTGAGAATAAACTCTTCCACCATTTTCCACATTCGTTTATCAATCCGGGTGAATACACTTTTCAAGGTAACGCGCAAGGTATATGCAGGGGAAAGCTTACAATTTCAATTTAACCAAGGATTCACGACTAAAGAATCAAAGCATCGCTATAACAGTAATGAGAAATAAAATTGCAGAACTTAAAAGACATTAACATCAATAAATAAAGATCTGTAACAATAATAAGGAATTAACACACCATAATACAAACAACACACATAAAGCAAATACACAGCACCTAATCAGAAGAGCATGCCCAGCTCTCTTATCAGGGCTGCTTTAACTGACAACTATGAATAGAACAACAACTTGCTTGTATTTAATATAAGAGAAACTATTACAATATTTGTCTCTACACAGCTAACCCTTCGCACAAGAATAAAACCCATTTTATACAAATACATGGGAATGACATATTCCCCAAAATCTGGCAACTAATGCCCAAAAATATACAAATTTTAGAACAACAACTAATTTTCGAGAGAGCGAGAATAGTAAAGATCAAAAGTAGGCTTTGAAAGCAACTGTGAATTGGTTATGCTATTGCAGCGTTGCCGAACAATTGTTGTGAACATGGGACTGCCGCTGCAAGTTGTGAAGGCAATACATGTTCATCGGAATCTATGGAAATAACAAGGTTTAGTAGTTCTCATAGGAAAAATCCCCATGGCCTTACCTCATCAATTAAATATTCCAAGAGACATTAGAAGGAAGGGTTACCCCATAGATTTATCACAATTAATGCATATCATTTGGTGCAAAAAGGATGAAAGGATAGATGAAAATATAAGGAAAAGATAGGCAAATTTGGTGCCCGACAACTACAACAATAAATGCCTTCTTAATGAGTCTCCTCACTCCATGATATTTGTAGATTATATCTATGTGTGCACTAATCACTAAATTCGACCTATGTAACATTACATACTATAGGAGGTCACCCTCTACTCTCGGCACAAATCTTTGCTTTGTTCACTTACACACAATGGTCAATCTTCTCCTTCTTTTAATCAAATTTTTCCACTATCTACACTCCTCACTTCATTAAGGCATTCACACTTCAAAACAAATTAGGACATGTTTATTTAGTCAATTGGAATCTTCCATGAAAATTCCCAAAGAAGATACATTAATAAAACCAATTAAATCATTTAAGGAGTGCGATAAATATATAGAAACTTCATCTACAAGAAAAGTCGCTTGCACAACATGGCTGAAACCTAACTGGAGCACTTGGTTGCTTGCATGGTATGTCCTCCAAGCAACTGGACTATTCCAGTCACTCTAATGACCCACCATAAGTGTGAATTGACAAAGGATGAAGGAAAAACACAAGGCCTTCAATGCAAAACTACATCCAACTTCTTTCTCATCATCTCTAACATCTGTAAAACTTTTCCAAGTCATGACAAGCCTCATAACCATACCTACAACCTCCTTTTAAGCTTATACATGAAGTAGTCATCATAAGTACAATAGCCAACTCATGAGAGTAGAAACTATATCAAGTGGCATCAAACATGAAGCTCATTTGTACATGGAATCATGACAATATCTACAACACCTTCAGACATCATCCAAATTCCAAACCATAACTTAGGAGCATCAAGGACACATCTCAGGCATCATATGCATCGATACTTAGTTAATTAATCAACCATCAAAGCATATGAAACACAAGCATATGTCACAAAAACCATGCACAAGAAACCAAGTATGTGCATACCATCCCCAAAGCAGATCCAGGTTGACATCAATGCCAACCATCAACTACTACAACACTCATCAACTATCACCTCAACACAACATCAATGCAACCTCTAACATCATGATACTAGGTTGACATCAATGTCAACAAAACAAATCATCACAACATCAATACCAACAATTTCCCCTTAGCATTGATTTCAAGGAGATAGTGAGAGTAGCCATGAGACCATTGACATGAAATCCATTGATAAAGAAATACCACATGAAGATGTCATCAAGGAAAATTATATGTTGAAGAATCAACTGCAAGATCGAGAAGAGCACTGTGCAAGACTAGAAGAGGAATTAGCCTCTTTGAGACGTGAACTTGAAAATGCAAATAACCAACTATCTCAATATCAAAAGTTGGAGAAAAGAAGGAAAATTTTAGACGAGATCCTTATCAATCAAATATCTCCTCTTATCAAAACCAAATCTGGCTTTGAATAAGAATCAAATCTTGTAAAAGGAAAGGAGAAAGTTAAGGACAACCATGTAGTAGAAAATCATAAGCAAATCATCGCATGTTCTCCATCCTAAGCTAATCAAGGCCCTAGAAAGAAGCATCATCAAAGGAAGCAAAGGAAAGAAATTCATAACCACAACATGCAACAAATCAAGAGAATAAGGAAGAAGCCAAGTGTACATAATCTAGAAAATTAAAACACAAGGTATCCAAGTTTATTTTATGGTTATTTCTTTTCTTGCGATCATTTTGGTCATCGTCCTAGAGATTGTAAATATTATGCAAGAAAACAAAGATTGTTGGATAAATGTTATTTCAAGTGTATAAAATATGGCCACAAGGCTCTCGCTTGCACATATGATAGGATTAGCCAAACAAAAGGAGCAAGCACACCATTGAAGACGAAGAAAGTATGGATGAGAAAAGATGAGTTACAAAGAACTAGATTTTCAAAGGATTTCAAGGAAGGATGTTTTGTCTTGCAAAGAGATATTCTACTCAGGGGGAGTAAATATTTGTCTTATGCTTAATAGGAGATGACTTAAAGAGAAGCCAGACTTGATAGGTGCATGTGAGATTTAAAAGAAGGAATTTCCAACTTCATGCATCTATTCATTTCAGGTTGGGGCATGGAAGGAGAGCACATGAGTTCAGGGGGAGTCTACAAAGATTGATATATTACATGTCATTTTATCTTTTGTCTCATGCACCACAAAAAAAAAGGTAATTGGTGAGGGTCATTCTTGTGATGGACCTTTAAGGTCCATCACCAATGTCGCATATAGTAACGGTCCTTAAAAGAACATTGTTGTAAGTGCATATAGTGATGGTTGTTTAAGGTTTGTCACCAAAGCCATTTTTAGTGACACTTTTGGTGAGCATTGTTAAAGGCCCATCACTAATTCTATCTTTTGTGACACTTCTAGTGATGATCTTTTATTAACCCTCACCAATGCTCTTTTTGGTTACTTTTGGTGATGATAAAAAAATGTTCGTCATCATTGATCATTCTAATGAGTTTTTGATGACGTGATGTGCATGCTACTATATTTTTTGTCAATAGATAATGATTTAAGACGATTGTTATGGAGTATTTTTCATTATGTTTCCAAGGCCATAGTGGTTAGAGTCATTCAATTTTTTAAGAAGTAATTAGTGTATATCATTTCCCTTAAGTAATGACAATATAATTTTCCTATGAGTCAACACACAATTCATCTCTATCAGGTTTATTATCTAACAAAATCCATTTAGATAAAGTTCCGCTAGTGTTTGTAGGAACTATATTATTTAATACATAATCAAGATCCGTCAATTCTATTAATGAGAGAGACCTACCACTCCTCAACACGCTTGGCACATCTTAACATGTTTTGGCATACACTAGCATTCCTTGGCACCTTGCATGTCTTGGAATATCTTTGTACAAAGAACACCTTGCCGTGATTAGGACACCCATGCACATGTTGGTAGGCCCTAGCATAACATAGCACTCTCCTAGCATGTGTTGGCGTGCCCTATAGTCCCTAGCATGCCCTGGAACACTTTGTCATGCATTAACATACAATAGCACTTGGCACAAATTGCCATTTGGCATGTATTGGAACCTATTATTAGTGTGCCTAGCATACCCCTTTTGAAAAACATAAAGTCCTAACTTATTAACCCTCTTATGTGTTCATTTCCTTTCATTTTAGCTTGGTTCTTCCTTGTGTTTCCTTGACACTCCTTGACACATATTAGCATATCCTGACACCCTACACCTCCTAGAATGCCTTAACATTTTTCATGTCTTGGCATGCTTTGACACTATTTGGCAAATGTTAACACACACTCGAACTCCCTAGCACACTTTGGAAATTCTTGACATGCTTTGATATTCCCTAGCATGTCTTACCAATGCTTATCATACCTTGTTACTCCCTCATTGGCATGCTAGCTAACACTCATTGACACTCCCTAGCACATCCTCATATTCATTCACTCCCATGCATTTTGACCTAGTCCTCCCTTGTGTTTCCGTAGTACTCCCTAACACTCTTCATTCATTAGCACTCTATGGCACACCTTCAACATGCCCTTCCACTTCATAACAAGTGTATCACTCCCTAACACAAATTGGCACTTGGAATGTGTTGGTTGTTGGCAAGTCTTAGCATGTCTAGCATTCATTGAGATGCCTTGGTATGCTTTGGCATGGTTTAATATTAAAGTTATTTGAGATCATCTATTGGAAAGTAGATAAGAAGTTACAAAAGAATATTTGGCACTTAGAATGCACTAACACTTGGCACTTGGCACCTATTGGCACCTAGTGTTGGTGTGCCTAACATGACCCTCTTGGAAAAGGTAAATTGATGACTTATTAACCCTCTTATGTTTTCATTTCCTTATAGTTTAACTTGTTTCTCCTTTTTGTTTCCTTTACAGTCCCTGACATGTATTGTGACACCCCTGCACATACTAGCATGCCTTTTCACTTAGCACATCTTAGCATATTTGATATGACTTCGCACTATCTGGCACATGTTAGCATTCCCTTGCATGCCATAGCACTCACACTCTCACAACTAGTCTTACATTTTTTCACGACTTGGGAACCCAATCAAGTCCTTAGTTACTGCAGTTCGTGTGACATTGGCCTGCTTCAACAACAATAACTTGACCAATTTCACCTATTACAAGTAGATTGTGCTTTGTTCAGCTAAGAAATGCATATAATTCATCTTAGGACACTCATTTCCAAGATCAACTTATCCCACTTAAGAACTTACTAAGACAAGGATCACATCTAGCCATGGCCATAAAACAACTAAGAAACATAGCTTACACAAACAATATTTCACATGTATGTCCAGATCATATAAACAATAGAGCAATAAATAAGAGTTTACAAGAACCACAAGATCCACAAGACACATGATATAAGTCGGCACAAGATGTGTGCCCCAAAACTTATACACAACAATGTCAATATGAAATTGTATAAAATAGTTTAAAAAACGAGCATTTGGCCAAAATGTGCCACATGTCATATAAAAATAATAGCTAAAGGAAAAATAGTGTTGTGGCTAGCACTAAATGTTTTAACCCCGTACAAAAATTACCCGCATACGAATTCTAAAATAGAAAATAAACAAAGGAGAAAGCATAACACATAAAACAAATATACATAGAGATTTTCCCCTGGATCCCAAAACTTGGACTACTAGATTGATTTTTCATTATTTTCCTTTCAATGTTACGATACATATATATACATGCCGAAGCATCCATAAACCCTAATCCATTAACCCTGGATTAGAACATAACCATAGTTCCCATTGACCGGATCTACATAATACCATGGACCAAAAACCATCGCTCCCAAAACCTTGTGTGAAACCCTTGCACAAACCATAGGTAATATAGGCTCCGATTTTTTTTTCCCAGGGCATTGCCCACTAGACCCCGTGCAAGGGAGACCCCTGTATGCCCCCTAATAGGGGGGCTGCTGCCCCCACTGTGACCCCCCCACTAGTCGTGAAAGAATATAACACAACTCAACAAGCATAGAGTCTCACTTTGTCTAAAACTTCTTTGTCGAGCCCCTTATTGCAACCGTAGCCTTTCATCTTGAAAAACCTATTATGAAATTTTCCTAACACACTTCTTCCTTGGCAAACTTGAATTCACTGACACTCCCTAGCTCACACTCTTATTTGTTCATTTCCATGCATTTTGATGTAGTTTTCCCTTATGATACCTCGACACTCCCTAACACTCCTTGACATGCATTGATATTGTTTGGCATGTGTTAGTGTGCCTTTTCATGCCTTGACCCTCCCTAGCTATCATGCCCTCACAATTACCCTTACTTAATTTTCATCTTGGGAACCCAACCAAGTCCTCGCTTGAATACAAGATCTTGAACAAGTTACAATTACTACAACTAGACTATGTTGTTGAATTGTGTAGCTTGGGAGGTACTCCTGATGCCTAGTGAGATGGGTTTGTGTGAGTTTGATCACAAAATGCTTTGTGGAAAAATAATCCAAGTGATGGGGTTTTGGACCCAATATGGGGTTTAAAATATAAAAGAAAATTAAAAAGGAAAATTAATATTTCCTAAGGTCTAAGTGGCTAAAACTCGTAAGTTCTATAGGGTTCCTAAGAGGCATAGCTAGGAAAAGTTATTTAAGGAAGAATCAATATGAAGGCAATAACATCAAGCGAGGAGGAGCTCATTTGATCAAGGAGACCAAGAGAGATGTAGTCCTAAATTAGGCCGAGTTAGAGGGCTGAGTAAGGGTTGATAAAGGGAGGCCATGATCATCCACCAAGAGCAAGATCATCATGTGAGGGTTCAAAAGAATGTCACATACCTTAATGGGTTTGAGCTAGGAAGTAGGATGGCATATTGTTGGTTCTCTTCTGGTAGATTGAGCTCAAGAGAGGCGGCTCATGAGAATTTGGGCATGTGATTTTAGTGGTGTTTTTGTGTGAAGGTCGCATCAAATTCTGAAATAGTAGAGAGGGTTGAGACCCTGTCTTGTGGTGGTTAGTAGGTTACAAGGTCTGTGATAAATACCAACACAAATGGAGGAGGGCTTGCACTGGAATTTAGGGCCAGAACAAAAGTAGCTACAGGTGTAATATTGACTGAGGTAACCATAGTTTTAGGGTTGTACAGATCTAAAGTTTAGGTCAAAATTTAATAAAATAAATTCCTAGAATCTATGGATCCATATGAGCTAGGTTGAGTCTCTTATGGAGGCAAGAGTTGTTGTTTTTGCTATGGGTGGATAGGATTTGTTCTAAAGAAATTAGAATATAAATATAATGCCCTAGTTAGAGTGGTTTCATAGCATGTTAAATCCATAAGGTATTCCCTTAAGACTGTGACAAATATGCGTAGAAGAAGAGGGGTCATGACCCTTAGAGTGAGGTTTATCTATGCAATATAGACCACAAATCTGGAATATGGTTTATAGAATTATGTGTGGAGATAACAGATCCAAAGGATGGTGGAACCTGAGTAGAAGATTGAATAGAAGAAATGTTCCATATCAGGAATGGATTGACATGAAGAGGAGTTTATTTTGGTGGATTTTCCATAGAGTTTTGGACAATGATTTGAAGTAGCCTATAAACAATTAGTCAACCGACTGTTAATGGAGGGTTTGTGACCCTGGTTTAGTCATTTACAAATTTTTAGAAGGACGATAAGAGAAGTAGTTCATATCTGTTCATAGATTGGACAATAAGCAAATTGGTACACAAGAATAGTGATTTTGAGAGGACTCAAATCACTATTAGGTGGTATATTTGAAGAGCTCTAGATGAGGGAAGTGTTGTGGGCCCTAGATCTATAAAAGAATTGTGTGGTTGGGAAAATTGATGGTAGTATTAGTACAATTGGAGGGTTGTAAGGTGAATGTCAAAGAAGAGCCCTAAGTCTTGTACTTATAAAGGACAACAAGATTGGTATAAGGGTAGGTGTATTTGGCCTAAAGACGTGCAAACTTTTAAGGACTAAAGTAGCAGTCAAGTGAGCTAGCCAACTAGCCCTAGTTCACTATATTGTAGAGGATTTGAGAAGAAGGGTCACCTTCGTAGCCCTAGACTCGTCATCTTGGAGAAACAATATGGAAAAAAAGGGCAGACCAAAGAGTTGTTCACAAATGGAGTTTTGAACAGTTGATTAGAGACCCTAAATGTGTTAAACCTTGGAGGAAAATGGAGGTAGCTAGAGGGAATTTTTTTTTAGTCGAGTTCAGTAACCTAAAGGAGTCGAGTTGATTGATAGAGGAATATTGAGGAGTTGTAAAATGTGAGGCAAGAGGAGCTATTAGATGTGTCCATGACACGTGGAATGAAAGGGTTGTGTGTGGCCACCATCAGCAAGTAGGTCAAGTGTTGTCTTGTTCAAGGTATATTGGTTGTCAAAGGACTAACACCAAACCCTAGTTGTATTCCTTGTATTAGTTTGATTTTAAAAGGAAGTAATACCTAGTACATGAGCTCTGGCATGTTCTATTATAGTTTGTAATATAATGAAGAAGGGTTTGAAAAAGTTAAAAATTGTCATGTGCACTAGTTGATTCCCAGATGTGATAGTGTAGATTTCATTGTCAAAAATAGATGTGTTGTGGAACTTGAGTGTGTTTGCATCAAAGATTCTAAGACTAAACCCATATTCTCACATGTCGTGGAAATTCAACATACTCCTTTTTCACCTAAGAACTACTGGTAACTCATCTTAGGATACTCATGTCCAATCTCAACTAATCCCACTTCACAAGTTACCAAGAAAAGGCTCATTACATCCAACCGTGGCCATAAAACAACTAAGAAACACAATTTACATCTTGGCATGCCATAGCACCTGACATGTCTTAGAATGTCTTAGAACTATGTGGCATGTGTTAGAATCCACTATATTCCTTGGCATACTTTGACACTCCCTAGCACACCCTAGAACTTCCTGACATGCCTTGGTAGTTTATCATAACTTGGCACTACCTAGCATATAACCTTGTCACTCCCTCCTTAACACACCTAGAACTCGTTAACACTTCATGTCACCACACTCTTATTTGTTCATTTCCATGAATTTTGACCTAGTGCTTCCTTGTGTTTTCTTGACACTCCCTAACACTCCCTAGCACGCATTGGCACACCCTAGCACCTAACACATATCAACATGTCTCCCTAGCACTCTTGCATTCCTTGGCACTACATAGAATACCTTGTCACTCTCTCCTTAGAATACTTAGATCTTGTTGACACTCCTAGTCAAAAAATCTTATTCATTCATTTCCATGCATTTTGATCTAGTGCTCCCTTTTGTTTCCCTAGCACTCCTTACCACTCCTTGGCATGTGTTGGTACACCCTAGCACCTAGGAAATCCTAGCATGTCGCCTTAGCCTCTAGCATGCCTTAGCACTACTTAACATCATTGTCATTCCCTCCTTAATACACTTAGAAATGACTAAAACGTCCAATCATAAACTCTTATTTGTTCATTTCCATGGATTTTGACATAGTGCTCCCTTGTGCTTCCCTGGCACTCCCAGCTAACACTTCCTTTCACGCGTTGGAACATCTTGGTCTAATACCACCCTAGCACTCTAGCATTCCTTAGCACTGCCAAGTAGGCCTTGTAACTCCTCCTTAGAACACTTGGAACTCACTCACACACCCTATCACACACTCTTATTCATTCATTTCCATGCATTATGACTGAGTGCTCCCTTGCATTTCCCTAGCACTCCTTAACACTCCTTTTCACACCCTGGCACTTGGCACATCTTGACATGCTTTCCTAGCACCCTATCATGCATTGGCACAACCAATAATACCTTGTCACTCCCTCCTTAACACACCCAAAACTTTATAACACTCCCTATCACATACTCTTATACATTCATTTCCATGTAATTGAAACTAGTCCTTCGTTGTGTTTCCCTGACACTCCCTAACATGCGTTGGTGCCACACCCTAGCACCTAGCACATCTTTGTGTGCCTTAGCACTTGACATGTCTTTGCATGCCTAACATGCCTTGGAAATTTCTAGTATGTGTCATAACTTCTTGACATTCCTTGCACACCTTGGCACTCCTTAGTTGTCATGCCCTCATAGATAGGCTTAATTTTTTTGCGACTTGGGAACCCAACTAGGTCATTGAAAAAATAATGTTGTCCATAGCCCAATTTCTCCCTTTGTCTAAAACTACTTTTTCCATCCCCTTATTGTAAACATAGGCTTACTTCTTGCAAGTCATATTATGAAATTCTCCTAACACACTTCATCCTTGGGATAGCTAGAATTCACTAACACTCCCTGGAAGACACTCTTATTCGTTCATTTCCATGCACTTTGATCTAGTTCTCCCTTATGATGCCCTGACACTCCCCAACACTCCTCTACATGCATTGACACTATCTAGCATGTGTTATCACACCTTTTTACTCCTTGGCGCGCCCCAACACTCCTTATCTATCATGCCCTCATAACTACCCTTATTTTTTTTAAGACTCAGGAACCAACCAAGTCCTACCTTGACTACAACATTTTGACCAAGTTACAGTTACTACAACTATATTATGCCTTGTTCACCTAAGAATGGCCTATAACTCATCTTATGCTACTCATGTCCAATCTTAACTCATCCCACTTAAGAAGTTACCAGGTCAAGGCTCACATCTAACCATGGCCATAAAATAACTAAGAAACCTAGTTTACATCTTGACATGCCATAATACCTGGCACGTCTAACAATCCCTTGGCATTATGTGGCACGTGCTGTCATCCACTACATTCCTTGGCATGCTTTAGCACTCCCTAGCACACCGCACCACTCCTTGACATGCCTGGTTCTCTTGCATGCCTTGGAACTACCTAGCATATAACTTTTCCACTCCCTCCTTAGCACACTTGGAATTCACTGACACTCCCTATCACACACTCTTATTCGTTCATTTCCATGCATTTTGAACTAGTTCTCCCTTGTGTTTCCATCGCACTCCCTGACACACATTGGCTTACCCTGGAACTTGGCACATCTTGGCATGTCGCCCTATCACTCTAGCATTCATTGGCATTACCTATCATAACTTGTCACTCCATCCTTACTACACCTAAAAATCATTGGCACTCCTTGTCACACACTCTTATTCATTCATTTCCATGCATTTGAAACTAGTTCTCCCTTGTGCTTCCTTGGCACTCCATAACACTCCCTGACATGCATTGGCAAACCCTAGCACCTAGCACATCTTCCTTGGAGGTAACCAAGTGATGAAAAGCCAAGCACTTGGAAACAGAGCAGATTCTACCGTGCTCATGGTCTATCCTTTTTTTTCAACTACTCAACATTCATTCGAATACACTAAGGCGGGGAAGAAAAGGTGGCAGAATTGTCTTTTTTTTTCAACTACAAAACATTCATTCGAATACACTAAGGTGGGGAAGAAAACATGGCAGAAATTAAATTTTTAATTTGGATGATCCTTAAATTTTTTAATTATAATTTATTTTATTTTATTTTATTTTATTTTATTTTATTTATTATTATTATTATTATTTTATAAAAATTTAAAAAACAATATATTTTATGATTATATCAAAATGTATGGAATGTATATTTTCTTATCTTATTGTATACTCATTTCAAAAAATTATATTTTTTATTTTTCAAAATTACAAAATAATTAACCATGTTGTAAGTTGTAATATTTTTAAACAAAATCAGATTTGGATTTTATATAATTAAACTGAAAAAACTATAAATATTTTTTTATTAATGTTTAATTATCTAATAATAACATTATGGTTTTCCATGTTATTTAAACAAATGAGATTTGGTTTTATAATTATTATGTCAAACTTTAAAGCTAAAAATTAACTTTTAACAATGCAATCTTTTATAACCAATTTGGATGTAGTTCATTGTTATGGCAGTAAAAAATGAATCTCATGAGTTCTTCCTTCGCATAAATCCTTTGTAATCAATTTGGTTGTAGTTCATTGTGATGGTAGTAAAAAATGAATCTCATGAGCCTGGTCCCACCCACACATTGGTATAGTTCTACCCAAGGAACCATTGATCTTTCTCCATGAATCAGTAATATTGTACCAAGAAGCACCATAATGTATGGCATTTCTATTTCCCACAATTGAAAAAGCACCATAAATCCTTCTACATGAGAATTTTGCTTCCATATTGTTGAACTAAACATGGCAAGACCTTCCTGTGGCAACAAGAATTTCCCAAACCCTCACCCCCCGCATCACAATATATCTTAGAATCTGTCATGTTGGAGTGTAGTTTCCCTAGTAAGCATATAGGAGTGGAGGGGAACACAACCTCAAAGACAATGGGAATCCAAGGGGAAATGTTTGTGCATCTAAGAGGGATTCCTCGATTACACAGATGTGGTTTTCTAAGATTTTTCATTAATCAAATATATATTTGAGGGGGAATTCCGTGATAAAAAAATGTTGCACTGAATTTTCATACACAAGGGTTGATTCTACTTCGAATTTTGATACTTTGTGTTTACTCACTTTAATGTAATTACATATAACTAATAATTTGCAATTCCTTGTCTCATTTGGTCTCATTTTATTTTAATTGTGAAGTGACTAAGCCTTGAACCCCAAATCCTCATAGCTAAGATTTACAAAGTATGTTTTGCCTCATTTCCTCTCATTTTACTTCAGTTAAATGGAGCAACTATGCCTTCACCCCGAACCCACACAACTATGATTTTCACACTACATAATCCTCTCTCTCCTAAGCTTTGCACACTACATAATCCTCTCTCTCCCTGGTATTGCACTTGGTTTAGATATATTTTTCTTAGAAGAGAAGCAATGCCTCACTAAATACCTTACATGTTAACTTATCATTTGATCCCATTACATTTTCCAAGCATTGAGGACATTAATAAAATTTCAAAATTCAATTTCACACTCATTTGATGTAATCACCATGTTCCATCAATTTCAGGTAAACTCTACAAGCAAATGTAAGTAATTATTTTAATTTTTTTCGTTGATTCTAAATTAGGAAGTGAGAAAATTGTAGATGAATCCTTATTTTTAAAGTATGATCATCTAAAAAAACTCATCAAAGACCAAAGATAGGTTAAAACCTTTATGGAGTGAAAAATATTGTTGGCATCCTCCAGAATAACACTACTTTTAGAAGTCGGATTTATATTTTACCACAAATGAAAGAACCAAAGTGAGAAGCTTATTTTAAATTTTTTATAACATGATGTATTAGAACAAAAATTTGAAGAAGCACACAATACAAAAAAGTTTTGTATCTAGTATCATTCTAGATAGAGAAAAGTACTTGTTAGGCTATCTATGACATGAGTAAGAATTGCTACCCACCTACTTTCAAAATCATCATGGACATTTACAAATTAAAAAAGGAATTGATTAGGCTACCTATGACTAACTAAGAGTTATTCCCCACCTTTCCAAACTATCATGTACATTTAAGCTATCAGATTTTATCAACATCCTTTCTATGATGCAACACGTTACAACTTTCCATTATATTTATGTATTATATGAGTTGATGTACTTGTAAGGTGCATAAATTCCAAAATAATTGTCCAAATACCCATGTTTCCACTAACTTAATTGTTTAAGTAAGAGACACATTTTATTGTAGGAAGCATGCATCAATCAAACACTGCTCTACTCATAGTTTACAAACCCAACCAAATTTGCATAAAAAAACACATTCAAGACTAATCCACAATAACAAACAATGCTCAAAACAATATTCTTCATAAAAATTCTACCAATGCATAAACAATGAGGAGACAAGAGACACAACGAATATGCAATGAACCAAGGACAAAACCTTTCCAAGATGAGAGGAAAACCCAAACGAAATCTTCTTCTTGTAGAGACTTCAATTGACGAATACCAAGACCATGGCCTAGACCCTTGACTCAATGACCTCTCCAAGACCAATTCACAAGCCTTCTTGATTCATATTCCTTATTTTTCCTTGAGTCAAAGATGATCAAGCTTCTTCCTTCAATAACTTGACTATCCTTCAAATTCTAGTTCCATGGATCAGATATGTAGTTCTCAGCCCTCCTACATAAACCCTAGAATGTGTGGTTGACAAACCTTTTGAACCTTGATCTTCTTCGCTTGGATGGTATGAACTCTTATTATAATTCGGCGTGTAACCTTTCTTATCTTCTTCCTTTATTCGAATTCTTGGACAACAACAAGATCTTTGACCTTTTTTTGCAATAGATATTACTTCCTTCCTTCACACGTGTGGAGCTATTAGCCCTAAAACAGGCCCATAAACAACACCAAAATCTTCGCTCTTTGTTTCCTTCTCTTGGTTGGTTATCTTCGCACTTCTTATTATAGACTTACTTAACCAAATGTGCTTGTCCACAAATGGGGGATTATCTGCCTTATATATAGTGTTTTTTCCATCAAAATCACGTGCTAGGAAGTGTTAAGGAGTGTTAGGGGAATACAAGGGAACAATAGGTGGAAATAATTCATGCAAATGAATGATTAAGAGTTTGTGACAGGAAGTGTTAGTGAGTTCCAGTTGTGCTAAGGAGGGAGTGATAATGTATTTTAGGCAGTGTTAAGGCATGTTAGAAGCTAGGGAAACATACCAAGATATGTCAAGTGCTAGGGTGTGCCAATGCATGCTAGGGAGTGTCATGGAGTGCCAGGGAAACATAAGGGAGCACTAGTTTCAAATGCATGGAAATGAATGACTAAGAGTGTGTGACGAGTGTCAGTGAGTTCTAGGTGTGCTAAGGAGGGGACGACAAGGTATGTTAGGTAGTTCCAATAAATGCTAGAGTGTTAGGGTGACATGCCAGGGTGTGCCAATGCATGCCAGGACTGTTAGGGAGTGAAACATAAACACAAAGGAAAACTAGTTCAAAATGCATGGAAATGTATGAATAAGAGTAGGGAGTGTTAGTGAATTCCAAGGGAGTGACAAAGTTATATGCTAGGTAGTTCAAAGGCATGCAAGAGTGCCATGACATGTCAAGGAGTGGTTCAGTATGATAGGGAGTGCCAAAGCATGCCATGGAATG
Source organism: Pinus tabuliformis (assembly GCA_031772625.1). Classification (NCBI taxonomy): domain Eukaryota; kingdom Viridiplantae; phylum Streptophyta; class Pinopsida; order Pinales; family Pinaceae; genus Pinus; species Pinus tabuliformis. The sequence goes on along the minus strand of CM062818.1, from coordinate 1,979,599,432 downwards.
CAAGGAATGCCAACATGTGCCACATAGTGCCAAGGGATTGTTAGACATGCCAAATGCTTTGCCATGTCAAGATGTAAACTATGTTGCTTAGTTGTTTTATGGCCATGGTTGGACGTGAGCCTTGACTTGGTAACTTGTTAAGTAGGATGAGTTAAGATTGGGCATGAGTAGCCTAAGATGAGTTATAGGCCATTCTTAGGTGAACAAGGCATAGTATAGTTGTAGTAACTGTAACTTGGTCAAGATGTTGTAGTCGAGGTAGGACTTGGTTGGTTCCCAAGTCTTAAAACCAATAAGGGTAGTTATGAGGGCATGATAGATAAGGAGTGTCAGGGCATGCCAAGGAATGAAAAGGCATGATAACACATGCCAGACAGTGTCAATGCATGTCGAGGAGTGTTGGGGAGTGTGAGGGCATCACAAGGGAGAACTAGGTCAAAGTGCATGGAAACGAACGAATAAGAGTGTCTTCCAGATGTCCCAAGGACGAAGTGTATTAGGAGAATTTCATAATAGGACTTGCAATAGGTACGCCTGCAGTTATGATAAGGGGATGGAAAAAATAATAATTTTAGACAAAGGGAGACTTTTGTCTAGGGACAACACTATTTTTTCAATGACTTGGTTGGGTTCCCAAGTCACAAAAAAGTAAGGCTATCTATGAGGGCATGACAACTAGGGAGTGCCAAGGTGTGTAAGGAATGCCAGGAAGTGATAACACATGCTAGAAAGTTCCAAGGCATATTAGTAATTCCAAGACATGCCAAGTGCTAAGGCATGTCAAGAGGTGTTAGGTGTTAGGGTGTGGCGCCAACACATGCTAGGGAGTGCCAGGGAAACACAAGGGAGGACTAGTTTCAATTGCATGGAAATGAATGAATAAGAGTGTGTGATAGGGAGTGTTAGCAAGTTTTGGGTGTGCTAAGGAGGCATTGACAAGGTATGCTAGGTAGTGTCAGGGAAACACAAGGGAGGACTAGTTTCAATTGCATGGAAATGAATGAATAAGAGTGTATGATAGGGAGTGTTAGCAAGTTCTAGGTGTGCTAAGGAGGGATTGACAAGGTATGCTAGGTAGTTTCAAGGCATGATAGAGTGCTAGGAAAGCATGTCGAGATGTGCCAAGTGCCAGGGTGTGCCAATGTGTGCCAAGGAGTGTTAAGGAGTGCTAGGGACACACAAGGGAGAACTAGGTCATAATGCATGGAAATGAATGAATAAGAGTGTGTGATAGGGAGTGTCAACGAGTTCCAAGTGTGCTAATGAGGAGTTACAAGGCATGCTTGGTAGTGCTAAGGAATGTTAGAGTGCTAGGGTGGCATGCGACCAAGATGTTCCAACGCGTGGAAGGACCTAGTGCCTCATTTCCTCTCATTTTACTTTAGTTAAATGGAGCAACTAGGCCTTGAGCCCCAAACCCACACAACTAAGCTTTGCACACTAAAAAATCCTAGGACTTGCAATAGGTAAGCCTACGATTGTGATAAGGGGATGGAAAAAGCAGTTTTAGACAAAGGGATACTTTGTCTAGGGACAACACTATTTTTTCAATGACTTGATTGGGTTCCCAAGTAGCAAGAAAAGTAAGGCTATCTATGAGGGCATGGAAAATAGGGAGTGCCAAGGTGTGCAAGGAATGTCAGGAAGTGATAACACATGCTAGAATGTTCCAAGGCATGTTTGGCATTCCAAGACATGCCAAGTGCTAAGGCATGCCAAGATGTGCTAGGTTGTGTTGTATCTCTGAGATGATAATGGTCAGCTATCATGTTGGGGCATCTAAGATAATTGTTTTGGGGGTTTTGTTTTAATTTTGAGGACCAATGTAGGAGACAGATTTAAAACAGTGAGGATTGACCTTTTGAATAATATTAATATCTAAACAAAGGGCTGCTATTAAAATTCACATAGCAATTTTAGCTTATAATATGGTGATGAGCAGAAACAGAGAAATGATATGTTTATCACAGTGTTCACATTGAAAAGAAAATTAACATGAGTATGAAAACCTTTAAACTATGTTTAGAAGGTTTATCAGAATATGCTTAAGCTTACAAAAGATGCTGATGATTTATTGATTTAGAGGGAATTAACTAAACAAATAGTTCATTAATTCATTCTCTTTACAAATTATCACTTCAGAAGCCGATAGGAATAGATTGAGACCCAATTATTCCTACCTAGGTACCTCTGTAAGACATAAGAATATGAAGAAAAACATAATGAATAATATTGGAAAAACTTACAGGAAACACAAAATTGTGTAAATCCAAATTCAGAATCTTTTTCTTTTATATTAATGATCCAGAAAAGTCAAGTACATTTGATGCTTAAAAATGATTCTTCAAGGGTGCAACCCTTAATAGCTTGTGAAGAGAGTTATTTATACAACAGTGGAACTCAGAAAATATCCTAAATTGTTTTTACAAAAATAGATTATTACAAAATCACAAATAAAACTTCTAGTTGATTTGGCACTATTTTGGTGCTGAGGTGTTGATGACTGTCGATGGAAAAATTGAAAGTTGTTGAAGCTAGCTGACTATTCCTCCAAAAACTAAATGTTGTTAGATCACCCTTCAGTCAAGTAAATCTGTCAATTCTTCCCAGCGTTTCTTTTCTGGGATAGATATATTAATTACTCTTCTATATATTTCATCCATCTCTGTATATTTAGTGAAAGTGGGTTTTACTAAAATATGTGTCTGAAGTCATTCAAAATAAAGAAGGTATCCCTGAGTGTATTTACTATAAGTACTGGTGTTGATGAACCTTTGATGTTTGAAACTGAAGTTGCATGTTTTCCCACCTCTGTCAACTTCTGAACATAATCCTCAATTGGCATCACTTTTTCATTGATCACAAGCATAGAGGGTAAACCCTTGCTGGTCAAGGGTTCTATCCTACTAAAAAACCTATGAACTATGGTATTGACATTGCTGCACTTTTCCTGTAGCTGAAGGATGAGGTTCTTCTTGGTGATGATCTTCTTTACCTCTAATATAGTTGATGTTCTATCACTTATGCCTAATTCCTCAAGCTAATAGCTATCTTTGGAATTTAGGAACTTGATTATATCAGAGGAAATTTTTGGCATATCCTCAAGCTGTTTGGTAATGGTTTCAACTGCTTCTTGGGATTTCTCTAAGAGATCTTTCTGATCAGACACTATCTTGATATAGGGCCAAATATCCTTGATTGATTCTATAATTTCTTCCCACATAATTTCCTTTGCTAAACTCAATTTGTTTCCAGTGAAGGATTCCTTGAGTTCCCTTTGTGGTACTTCAATATGACCTTTGACTCTGTTCAACTCATCCACATGTGAACTATCTGCTACTGACTTCATAAACTATAATGCCTTGAGTTCATCCTTCAATTTATTAATTTCTCCTGTCTGGATAGATAGGTTCTGAACAGCTTCAACAGGTTGTTCAACTCCTTCTACTACACCTGTAGTTGATGTTGTAGCTGAAGTGGAAACTTTGGTGGTGGGAATTTATGTAAGGGGTACTATATCCATTGGAGTTTGAGCCTTTTTAATAGCTTCCTGTTTTTCCTTGACTTCTCCTCCATTTGTTTGATCTGCAGATTTTGTTCTATGATGAGCTTCAAAATATCAGAATTTTGAGTTTCTATCTCCTCAATTTATTTGGCCATTGGGTCCTCCAAAGCTGGTAATTTTAGCTGTTTCTTTAATGTTGCAACTTCAACATTCTTTTTCTTAATAAGCTCTTTTGTTGTGTTTATGTTTGAGGGATCATATCCCATTTTCAGCACTAGATTCTCCAAGGATTGAATCTTGGTATCCTTTGCTAATGAGGAGACTTTCTCCAACTTAAGTTGTGATTGAGTGTTGGCCAAGGTAACCTGAATTTTTCACAAACTCATGGCAGTGTTTGTCAAGGTTGAAGCAATCATCTACCCAGTTTGTTTGTGCATCTCAATTTGATCAATTGGATGCACATCCTTCACATTGAACTCAAAAGAGGTCTTCTTTTGATATTGAGCAGCAGTCCTAGGCTGTGGAACCTGAGCCTGCAGATAAGCCAACTACATTTTACCCTTCTCAGAGTCAAAGACTGAAAGAAGTCTGGCCTGAGAATTGGAGGAATGTTTCCAGAACAATGTGTAGGTGTTCAACTTCAACTCTTCATTCTTATTTTTGATCTCACTAAAACCATGAAATATGTCTTCCTCCTTATCCTTTTGAGTGCTTCCACTGGTATGGGTTATCTGTTGTTCCTGAGAAGTAGTGGAGTGAGTTGGGGACTGTGTAGACTGTGCACCCGACTGTGTATGGAGCATAGTCTCTCCAATTCCATCAAATGTGGTTTTCATAGGTTCATGTGTTGCACCTAAAATCATAGAGATTCTAGGTCTCTTCTTTCTGTGCACAATCCTAAAACCCCAGCTTGATACTTCAGTTGTAGGGGATGACTATTCTTCCCTCCCTCTCTTGGCTGTGTTTTCTTGTGCAAGTGGGATTTACACGTTTGATGTAGAAACTGTCTGCTCTTCAGCCTCTTGGAGGGTGTTCTCTGCCCATTCCAACTAATTTTTGTATTGTTCTATCTCAGGCCTGGCTGTTCTAAAAAGCAGAAAATGTTGTTTATGTCGGTGGTATTGAAAACTGCCCATTTTGGACCACCACCCCCCAGCAATAAAGTTTGGACAGTGAATGAGGGTCGAGGAGGGACGTGGGCTATCAGATCTTGGGTGCGCCTACAGGATGAAAGGTGAGGTGAGGGGAATTTAACACATAAGCGGAAGTGATGGTGGGGTCGCAACTTTGAGGGTGAATGTGACAGTTGTGGGTTATGGCAATAAATGGAAATATTTATGAAATAACACTACAACATTAAAACTTTAGGTCAATTTAAACCCATCATCGAATGTATGATTTTCCAATTTTATAGCTTAGGATAAAATATTTGATGCTCCAATTACTTTTTACATGTCTACCTACCCCTTTTACTCCTAACGTTTTCACTTATTTTTTTAAGAGTGCATTTAAGCTAGCAACTCAACATTTCATTTTTATGCCTAATCTACCTCTATCTCTTACTTCCTCCATTGGCTCAATTTAAACTGTTGGGCCAATTTTATTTGATACCTATTGCGACGTATTAACAAAAATTTAATACAAATCTAATCATGATTAAAATTTATAATTGTATTGTATAAACAAGTGTGGCATTTTAAACAAATTGCACACAACTTTTATTTGCAGAAGTAAACTAGACTAAAGTAGTGGCATTTAGACTTGCAACACTTTCAGGGTTTATTGTTTTTTCTTTTCTTTCTAACCTAACATTTTATTTTTGCCTTCATTTTTTAGGGCATATATTCTAACATTTTATTTGATATGGACATATTTATCAAAATATTTCCTAACATTTTATATTCAATATTATTTTGTCCATATCCTAGCTTAACATTTTTTCAGATATATTTTCAGTTTATTACTAATTTATTCTAACTTACCAAAACAAAACAAAAAAATGCTACAACATTGGCTCCAAATGGGGACTACTTTCTCATATAGAATGTAGAGAACTTGCAGATCCATGTGCCTTCTCCTCGGGCTATGGAGTCTTTGCTATAAAAACTCACACTAACAGCTTGAAAGTAAAATAAACCGGATTTTTACAATGGTAGTAATGAAATATGTTTCAACTTCTTAGTACTAAATTTAATGTTTGAGAAACCTTCCATTAATAGGGTAAGTAGAATACAACCCCTCAAGATTTTGTAGCACAAAAGTGTTTTTTCCCTTAACTTCATCAATTGCTAAAGTTCCAAACCACAGGTTTTCAAACTTGCAATGTTTTCCCTTATCTTCTCTTCTGGAATCCCATATTAGAACTAGATCACCTTCCTGTTGAAGCCCCGAAAATCGGGTCGAAAACAAGGGGGATACCCACCCGGTCCGGACCTTGGTTGGCAGCTCCTTATCCGTTTGGTATAGCGGGTCCGACTGGGGATAATGGGACCAGTTTCCCAATCTAAGGGTGTGTGTGTGTGCAGAGTTGGATGATGTTGATCTACAAGTTCTAAACTAAGCTACTTTAGTCTAATTCTATGATATTGTAATCTAATGAAAACAGCACATCTAATCTATGCTAACCCGGGATGTATTTCTTCTATTATGCGATCTAAAGAGATTTCAGACAATAACTAGTAATAAAGATCATTCAGCTATCATAAGAATAGAAATCAATTAAGATGAACCACTTTGCATAAAAAGTTAGGCAAAACAGTTGTGAACAACATATCGCATAATAAGTTATTCATATATCAAACATAAATAAATGATTCCACCGTACAAAAGTGCCAAATGGTAACTCACACATTCATGCAATAACATATAAACAACTAAAAACTGTATATCACTTTAAGAATATAAGCATAAATGGCCAAGAGATAAAAGTACCATTTATGACTAGTCCTACTCATAAGCTTCAAGCAAAAATGATTTATCTCTACTTTTTCTAACATCTACTAAGAGTACAGAAGTGCAAAATCAGTAGTAGATATCAAATGCAAACATTAATAAACCTCGATCCATCCATTCATCAAAACCTCCTCCGAGGGTGCAGAAGTGCATGTTCTGAGGACAAGTTTTTGACAAATTTCTGGACCCTTCTCCAAATGCATGAGAAGGGTTAAAATACTACTTCCTAATTCTAATAATAGTTAATTTACAAAATTTAGGATGTGGTTTTCAAATGACCGTCCTTTTTCTAATCTAATTTTAAAGAAAAAACAACATTCTAAATAAAGTTACTTTTGAATCTGATCCTTAAAGCTGCATGCATTCATCATGGGTTTGAGGAGCGTCGGCTGGCTGACTTCTGCTTTGAGCTGGGCTGAGAAAACAGAATCTATGAGAGCTGGCACTACTTTCTCGGCCGCATTTATGATACATTTCACAGTCATTTGCTAACTATGTGGCTTCACCAAGTACGCCCAGTAACACTCCCAATTTAACCTGTCTAGTGCTTGGACCGCTTTTTCCTTTTCTTGTGCCTTCAGCTTCCATTCTGCTTGTTCTGCCTCCCTGATTTGATCGTCCCACTCGTTGAAGAGCAATTCTGAGCCCACTTCTTGTGCTACCTGTGTATTTCTCACAGGTGTTTTTGGGGCCTGTCCTTCGAGATTGATCAGTTCGTTGAAGGTTTCCCATTCTTTGTCTAATTCTGTTGTGACGGGTGGTGCTTTAATGATGAGAGGGGGAACATCTCTTGACGGGGAGGTGATAACTTGCTGCTGCGGAAATTCCATTGACTGAGCGGTGTCCTTAGTTGACTCTTCGCCTCTATCTTGGTCATTTGTGGATTTTTTAGAATGCTTAGGCCTCTCTTGTCCACTCTTAGATTTAGATCCAGCAGCACTTGAATTCTCACTAAGGCTAATGCTTGGAGTAGGTTCTCTGGCAGGTAGTTGTAGCTTTTCTAGAGGAACAGTGGCTAGTCTTCTTTCCCTGTATACCATGAATTTTTGGAGGTCATCTAGAGACAATCGCGATTGAGCTTCCCGCAAAATTTCCTGGAGTGAGGTTTTATTCTGAAATAAATCATCAAATAAATCCTTCTTTCCAATGAATACTTTTATCTTGACGTTCGTTGTGAAATCTTGGGCAACTTCATTTGGGTCAAATGGCCTTGCCGGGAATTTAAATAATTGTAGACATGTCATATTCTCCACTTCGGTGAACGTGTGACCTACATCGAACAATGAAAAGGCCCCACAAGCTACAGGAAACTGGGACCATATGGCCTTCTTTTTGTCTTTTAGGTCTTTGGTTAGGCCGCCTTCCAAACAGGTTTGATATGCAATTTCTCGAGCCAGCAGTTTGTCAGGAATATACAAAGGTAGGACATGAGGAGGGACGGTGCTTCCAAATACTCTAATATAGGTGAACCATTCTTCCCCGAACCATCTTGCGATGGGGATGATATCTATCTGTGCCTCAGGTGAGCACCTCGGGGGTTCTTTATCATACATCATTCTATACATGGGTAAGATAAGCCCATGACAAATTTGGTAGAAATGTGGAATGAACTGAGAATCCCATAATATCTTATGATAAACATGGATGGGTAATGGGTCCTGAGTTGTCCATTTCCAACCCATAGAGGGAAATTTAGACACATAACAAATAGAATCCATAACATATGCAGATAGGTAAAAAGGAGGATAGATCCTTTGAGACATAAATCTCTTAGACCGGTACTTGATAATAGCTGTGAATAGGTTATCAGAAAAGATCTTGGCCCAATCTATAATAACGGCATTTGAGGCAGCATCAATCAATGGTAACCATTCAGACGAAAACTTATTGATATCTCGCATCCCAAATAATCTACAAAGCATGGCCGCAGCAAAACAATACGGAGAGGTGAGGGAATCAGTGCTGTACATATCGTTTTTATCCTTTTTGAGCGGTTCATCTTTTCTAGACCAATCTTTAGTGGTCTCTGATAGGTTCGGGTTCTCTGCCACAAATTGTTTAATGAATTGTGCATTGTAAGTCGCCTGCGGTTCAGGAAGATGATACATGAGCTTTAAGTCTTGTGCAGCGAATGACCCGATGAGCCGATGTCCTTGAATCTTGAACTGTCTGTCGTTCATTTCTGCATTGTCAAGTATCCACTTGATCATATCCGTATATGGGAGAATTTTAGGCCTTGCTGCTATCCGATGAAGGAATGAGCATGCCAGTTCTTCTAAGGATGCTTCGGAAGAGCCCTGTGAATCTGCGACAGCGGTAACTTTCATTATTCTGGGGTTTTTTTTTCAAGCAGTCTGTACATGCTTTCCCACGTCGATATCCCTGCGTCTCTGTTACAAGCTGTGTCTGTATATAAAGGTGCCATCTCCTTCACCTCAGAGCCCTGAGCCTTACTTTTCTTTCCCATTTCTTCCTGCGTATGGCTTGGTATCGCCTTTCGTTCTTCGTTCCTACAGCTCACAAATGGAAATGATTGATCAAGAAAGGTGATGGGAGAGTCTTAAATGCAGCAGATATGTCAAATATGCCACCTTACGTGAAGTAATTCTTTGCAAAAGCACGCGTCTACATTTAATAGATGACAACTAATTCCTTTATTATCATTAAAAGTGCATGATCTTAAGTCAGATTATGGTAAGTGGCTTTTCTTGAATAACGCGCCCGAAAGATTCGTGATGGGGTGATAATGTGATTTGGTTCGCAATCGTCGCAGATCGCGACATCGCATTATCGCACCATCGCGCTCTCGCATTATCGCACCATCGCAGATCGCAGAAGTTTTATGCTTGCCATATTTTTGTTAGCCCATTCCTGCGATATGCGATCTTGCGATCGGGGTTATCGCAAATCGGAAAATCTTGAAGGCTTTCTCATTGGCATTACTTTATTGCAATGCGATATATCGCTTAGTACGAGAATCTTGCACATACCAGGATTATACCCAAATGGAGGAGTTTTTCTGTCATTTTATGATGCGACTTTTTAAATATTTTTCTTATCATAAACTTAGGTTTTAAAGTATTCAAAAGATCTTCCTAAGCTTACGATGGTAACCTTATTTTGAAGAAAGGAAACTCTTGCTTTTCCTAAAGTTTTAACTAAGGGTCCCCATTCATTTAGTATTTTGGACAACACTTAAATGAAAAAAGGGGGGGGGTTGTTGCTGGCCACAACAATTGGCGATTCACTTGGGAGAACCAGTTATCTCTGATTTTCTATTGAACTTTTCAAATTTCCAAAACAATTTTTTTTTTGGAAAATTAAACTTTATTATAAAAAGATAAAGTGCATTATACCCCAAACTGTCAACGACATTTCATTCCAACCTCTTTCTACTTTAATTATTTGCTTCCTCAGCTGGTCCTTGCATTTACATCAGCCATTACTTGGTCTTGTAAAAATAAAAAATAAGGTCTTCCCTGTGTACCAGTTTTTTTTTTTTTTTAAATATGCTCATTTGTCACAGGTAGAGCCTCTGCTGCCAGCAGGCGTTCATAGCCTCGACAGGGTTACCTATTACCCAGTAATGATCCTTTATCCTGCTTAAGGTGATCTACAACTTTCAAAGAAAAACCCATATTGACACTTTTTCCTTTTTTATTCTCAAAGAACAATGTCTTGGTTTGGTAGCCAAATTATGACACAGTCATTCACTTGATTTACACTTTCGCTGAACAAGCTGGCTCATGATGAGACCCCTTGTCTTTTGATTTCAACAATCTTGAGTCATTGCCCTATTTTGATGGACAGTGTTTGGCAAAGTCAGCAAAGTTTATAATATCTGTGATCATGATAAGCCGGCTCGTGATGAGACCTCTTATTCTTCAAGATATAGTGTATCCTTGGGTCGTTTCTCTAGATGCTGCGATTTCCTTTAGCAGGGAGGAAGTCATTTTTTTCCTTAAGAAAGCCCTGGACGACAATAATAGAGTTTTTTTTTTTTTTGGACATGGCTGATCTACAGGGAATCCTCATTTCGTTATTGATACCTTTCATTGTACTGATATAAAACAATTTCTTCACTAAGATTGCCTTCGTCAAATTTTTGGAAGTTGAAACTAGTATCATATCTGGCTTAAAGTTTTTAACTGTATCTATTAATAATAAAGATCAAGTTTCCAAAAGATTTGATATTTATACGAGCAGAAGTTCAAAATCTGATAGAGAAATGGTGTCTTTAGTAAATGTCAAATGCTGTTAACCACAGGCAAATTTTATTAGGGAGGAGAATATTTAAAGAAATGAGAGGTAACTATTCCCTTGGATATATGTACATGATAGGGATAAGTTCTTCTCTTATTTTGCCTATCAATATTTAAAAACTAAATTATCCACTTAACAACCTAGCTAAACTATCCCTACTCCTATTCTAACTATAAATAGAAAAATTAACTAGGTAAAATGATATTTCCAGTGGAACCATCTTTTCATTTTTATTCCCACACGTATGTACCTTTTAAACATTAGTGTTAAGAATAAAACTTTTCTTGGACTATGAATATTGGATGTAGGATCAGAAAGTGTAACTTCAGTTGGAATTCCGCCTGAAATTTCTTTCTTATGATATCTTCTGTCCAATTGGATACCTATTGGATCATAAAAATCGGGATGAATTTCTGTTATGGATTGGTGATCACGTAATAGGAAAGATGACAAGCCAGATTGCGAATATGATTTTTTAGTTTTAATGGCCTGTAATATACTATGCGTTAAAGTTAAGCTTTTAGCAATTTCTCGTAAAAGGAAAGTTTCCACAGATAAATCACTAAATAAATCAATGAAGAATAGATGGAACTTTTTGGAAAGAGATTTATCGATTAACGTGAATTGCTGGTGAGTTTCCAAAAATACCTTTTTTTGTTGATGATGTTTTGGATGACACAGAAGTTTCTCCTGAAAGGCTGATATTGATTGATCATGGAATTGAAAAAATTCTATATTTCCTTGACACAATTTAGTTTTCCAAAATGGTAATACATCTTTCGAATGTTCTTTGATAAGGTGCTCAATATACCATAGTAATCTATCGAAAGTCTGAAAATTTAAAACACAATCTGATTTTGTACAAAATGAGTGCAAGCAAAAAAGAATGCAATGATTATCTGTACAGCTAGTGTTACAGCACAACTAGGATTGACTTGAAATATCTTCTTCTTCACAAGAGCTGGCCAGAATTATGGGATCCGAGTAATTTCGAATTACGTCTTGTGAATCAGAAAACAATTTATGATTGGGAACAGGCATAGGGGTTTGCTCATGATACGAATCATAGATCGGGATATTGTTTTGGATAGTAAAATCATGCAAATGATCTGTCACTCTGGAATGAGGATCGACTGATATGATTCTTGGATTGGAATATCTCTCATTATCTAAGCTCTGTTGAGTTACTTGAGATAAATCAATATCACCATCATCATCATAGTAGCTATCATAAATTATTTTACTGGTCTCTCTAGATTTTTCTTTTTCATCCAATATTTTCAGAAAAGGAAGGTCAAGTCGTTCTTGTTTATTAATGACCAAAGGATGTTCTATAGCTGCCTCTTTATTTTGAAAACCTAATGGTAATTTATTTGAATAATCCTCTGTACTTTTTGAGATATCATTAATACTGAGGGGGAAAAATTATCATCACTAAATACATTAGTATAAAGAGAGAAATGTGATTCCGAAACAATGCATTTGAAAATATTATCATGAAAAAATTCTTGTTTATCACATTCACCGTAGACATCGGGCTTTAGATCATACCTTTGCGTGTTTGTATTTTCCGAAAGAGAATTAATTTGTTATTCTAACCTAGGCATCTGCATTTGTTGACTTGCGATGATATTATCGAACCTTGTCTCCAAGTTGTCTTCTAGTTCCAAGGCAAGCTTTCTTTCAACATCTTCGATTTTATCTTCTTGCGTTAGAGCAGGCAGGTTTCCTAAGCTTTGGGAATTTTCTTCATCATGAGTGATTCACACATTTAAATTGGAATTTTCATTCCTATTAGAAGAAAATAAAACAAGACTCGAACTAATTTCTGATGGATCAGACATAGGAGGTAGGGAGTTTTCAGAATAATCTGAACATTCTTCATTCATGAGTTCATTTTCAAGATCATATTTTAGAAAATCAAGATGAAATCGCATATTAAAATCCCTAACAGATTCATCTTCTTTTCGTAGATACTCAATCTCATCATATACCTGATCATAATCATAGCAATCAAATTTAAAGATGAAAGCTTTGACAAATTGGTCCCAGCTATGAATTGAGGCAACTGGGAGGGTTCTACACCATTTTCTAGCTTCCGCCGTGAATGTAAGAGTAAAAATTCTGCATAAAACGCCTTCATCAATTCTTTGAACGTTCAAACTTGAAACTCTTTGAATAAATTGAAGAGCATGATTAAAAGCAGAAGAATTATTCTTACCATTGAATTTTACCTGAGACAAGAGTCTTACCACTTCAGGTGGAGTGTTGGAATAGGCATGAACATGGATGCAACTCCAAATGGGAAGTTTGTGAGCAGCCATCCTAATTCAAATGATTACGATTTCAAACCATTCCAACAGACACTATGTTCAGGCCCTCCTTCTAGCGCCAAATATGTTGAAGCCCCGAAAATCGGGTCGACAACAAGGGGGATACCCACCCGGTCCGGACCTTGGTTGGCAGCTCCTTATCCGTTTGGTATAGTGGGTCCGACTGGGGATAATGGGACCAGTTTCCCAATCTAAGGGTGTGTGTGTGCAGAGTTGGATGATGTTCATCTACAAGTTCTAATCTAAGCTACTTTAGTCTAATTCTATGATATTGTAATCTAATGAAAACAGCACATCTAATCTATGCTAACTCGGGATGTATTTCTTCTATTATGCGATATAAAAAGATTTCAGACAATAACTAGTAATAAAGATCATTCAGCTATCATAAGAATAGAAATCAATTAAGATGAACCACTTTGCATAAAAAGTTAGGAAAAACAGTTGTGAACAACATATCGCATAATAAGTTATTCATATATCAAACATAAATAAATGATTCCACCGTAAAAAAGTGCCAAATGGTAACTCACACATTCATGGAATAACATATAAACAACTAAAAACTATATATCACTTTAAGAATATAAGCAGAAATGGCCAAGAGATAAAAGTACCATTTATGACTAGTCCTACTCATAAGCTTCAAGCAAAAATGATTTATCTCTACTTGTTCTAACATCTACTAAGAGTACAGAAGTGCAACATCAGTAGCAGATATCAAATGCAAACATTAATAAACCTCGATCCATCCATTCATCAAAACCTCCTCCGAGGGTGCAGAAGTGCATGTTCTGAGGACACGTTTTTGACAAATTTCTGGACCCTTCTCCAAATGCATGAGAAGGGTTAAAATACTACTTCCTAATTCTAATAATAGTTAATTTACAAAATTTAGGATGTGGTTTTCAAATCACCGTCCTTTTTCTAATCTAATTTTAAAGAAAAAACAACATTCTAAATAAAGTTACTTCTGAATCTGATCCTTAAAGCTGCATGCATTCATCATGGGTTTGAGGAGTGTCGGCTGGCTGACTTCTGCTTTGAGCTGGGCTGAGAAAACAGAATCTATGAGAGCTGGCACTACTTTCTCGGCCGCATTTATGATATATTTCACAGTCATTTGATGACTATGCGGCTTCACCAAGTACGCCCAGTAACACTCCCAATTTAACCTGTCTAGTGCTTGGACCGCTTTTTCCTTTTCTTGTGCCTTCAGCTTCCATTCTGCTTGTTCTGCCTCCCTGATTTGATCGTCACACTCGTTGAAGAGCAACGCTGAGCCCACTTCCTGTGCTACTTGTGTATTTCTCACAGGTGTTTTTGGGGCCTGTCCTTCGAGATTGATCAGTTCGTTGAAGGTTTCCCATTCTTTGTCTAATTCTGTTGTGACGGGTGGTGCTTTAATGATGAGAGGGGGAACATCTCTTGACAGGGAGGCAATAACTTGCTGCTGCGGAAATTCCATTGACTGAGCGGTGTCCTTAGCTGACTCTTCGCCTCTATCTTGGTCGTTTGCGGATTTTTTAGAATGCTTAGGCCTCTCTTGTCCACTCTTAGATTTAGATCCAGCAGCGCTTGAAGTCTCACTAAGGCTAATGCTTGGAGTAGGTTCTCTGGCAGGTAGTTGCAGCTTTTCTAGAGGAACAGTGGCTAGTCTTCTTTGCCTGTATACCATGAATTTTTGGAGGTCATCTAGAGACAATCGCGATTGAGCTTCCCGCAAAATTTCCTGGAGTGAGATTTTATTCTGAAATAAATCATCAAATAAATCCTTCTTTCCAACGAATACTTTTATCTTGACGTTCGTTGTGAAATCTTGGGCAACTTCATTTGGGTCAAATGGCCTTGCCAGGAATTTAAATAATTGTAGACATGTCATATTCTCCACTTCGGTGAACGCGTGACCTACATCGAACAATGAAAAGGCCCCACAAGGTACAGGAAACTGGGGCCATATGGCCTTCTTTTTGTCTTTTAGGTCTTTGGTTAGGTCGCCTTCTAAACAGGTTTGATATGCAATTTCTCGAGCCAGCAGTTTGTCAGGAATATACAAAGGTAGGACATGAGGAGGGACGGTGCTTCCAAATAATCTAATATAGGTGAACCATTCTTCCCCGAACCATCTTGCGATGGGGATGATATCTATCTGTGCCTCAGGTGAGCACCTCAGGGGTTCTTTATCATACATCATTCTATACATGGGTAAGATAAGCCCATGACAAATTTGGTAGAAATGTGGAATGAACTGAGAATCCCATAATATCTTATGATAAACATGGATGGGTAATGGGCCCTGAGTTGTCCATTTCCAACCCATAGAGGGAAATTTAGACACATAACAAATAGAATCCATAACATATGCGGATAGGTAAAAAGGAGGATAGATCCTTTGAGACATGGATCTCTTAGACCGGTACTTGATAATAGCTGTGAATAGGTTATCAGAAAATATCTTGGCCCAATCTATAATAACGGCATTTGTGGCAGCATCAATCAATGGTAACAATTCAGACGAAAACTTATGATATCTGGCATCCCAAATAATCTACAAAGCATGGCCACAACAAAACAATACGGAGAGGTAAGGGAACCAGTGCTGTACATACCGTTTTTATCCTTTTTGAGCGGTTCATCTTTTTTGGACCAATCTTTAGTGGTCTCTGATAGGTTCGGGTTCTCCGCCACAAATTTTTTAATGAATTGTGCATTGTAAGTCGCCTGCGGTTCAGGAAGATGATACATGAGCTTTAAGTCTTGTGCAGCGAATGACCCGATGAGCCCATGTCCTTGAATCTTGAACTGTCTGTCGTTCATTTCTACATTGTCAAGTATCCACTTGATCATATCTGTATATGGGAGAATTTTAGGCCTTGCTGCTATCCGATGAAGGAATGAGCATGCCAGTTCTTCTAAGGATGCTTCGGAAGAGCCCTGTGAATCTGCGACAGTGGTAACTTTCATTATTCTGGGGTTTTCTTCTTCAAGCAGTCTGTACATGCTTTCCCACGTCGATATCCCTACGTCTCTGTTACAAGCTGTGTCTGTATATAAAGGTGCCATCTCCTTCACCTCAAAGCCCTGAGCCTTACTTTTCTTTCCCATTTCTTCCTGCGTATGGCTTGGTATCGCCTTTCGTTCTTCGTTCCTGCAGCTCACAAATGGAAATGATTGATCAAGAAAGGTGATGGGAGAGTCTTAAATGCAACAGATATATCAAATATGCCAACTTACGTGAAGTAATTCTTTGCAAAAGCACATGTCTACATTTAATAGATGACAACTAATTCCTTTATTATCATTAAAAGCGCATGATCTTAAGTCAGATTATGGTAAGTGGCTTTTCTTGAATAATGCGCCCGAAAGATTCGTGATGGGGTGATAATGCGATTTGGTTCACAATCGTCGCAGATCGCGACATCGCATTATCGCACCATCGCGCTCTCGCATTATTGCACCATCGCAGATCGCAGAAGTTTTATGCTTGCCATATTTTTGTTAGCCCATTCCTGCGATATGCGATCTTGCGATCGGGGTTATAGCAAATCGAAAAATCTTGAAGGCTTTCTCATTGGCATTACTTTATTACGATGCAATATATCGCTTAGTACGAGAATCTTGCACATCCCAGGATTATACCCAAATGGAGGAGTTTTTCTGTCATTTTTGTGATGCGACTTTTTAAAGATTTTTCTTATCATAAACTTAGGTTTTAAAGTATTCAAAAGATCTTCCTAAGCTTACGATGGTAACCTTATTTTGAAGAAACGAAACTCTTGCTTTTCCTAAAGATTTAACTAAGGGTCCCCATTCATTTAGTATTTTGGACAACACTTAAATGAAAAAAGGGGGGGGGGGGGGGGGGGGGGGGTTGTTGCTGGCCACAACACTTCCTTGAAGTCCCTTTCCCTGGCTCTTCTGTCAAACAAGCTCTTCATCTTTCTCTAATATTTTTTCAATTTGTATTGAACTTCATCTCTATTTTCATTTAGTTCCATAATATGATTTATTCTCCTTGAAAAGTCACCAGGTTCAACAGTTGAATCCTGCAAGAATTTTAGAACAGGGAAGGCCAAGTTGGTAGGGAAGATTGCATCTTTCCCATAGACTAACTGAAAAGGAGATTTTCCAGTAGATCTTTTTGGAGTAATCATGTTTGCCCATACTACATAAATTAGGTGAGAATCCCAACTCTTTTTATGATCTACTAAATTCTTTTTGATTACCTTCACTAGACTTTTATTTGAGGATTCTACAAGGCCATTACCTTGAGGGTAATATGGAGTTGAATGATGCAACAAAATCTGATATTTCTGGAAAAACTCAATCATCTTGACACTGGAAAATGTTGTTGCATTATCAATAACAATTTGAGTTGGGCAACCAAATCTAGATAAGATGTTTTCTTCAATGAATTTGATTACTACTGAATTAGTAGCATTTCTTACTGGGATTGATTCCACCAATTTAGTGAAGTAGTCTATTGCAGTGAGGATCCATATATGCTTATTACTTGAATTAGGATGAGTCTATCCAATTAAATCTAATCCCCATTGGAGAAAAGGTGTTGAAATTATAGTTGGGATCAATGGAAGAGTTGCTAATTTTTGCTTACTAGCAAACATTTGACAGGGCACACAACTTCTAACCTTTGCTCCTACCTATAAGAACAGTGTGGGCCAATAAAATCCTACCCTTAAAATCTTATATGATGTTGCTCTCCAATCATAATGTCCTCCACAAAATCTTGTGTGAAACTGGTCAATGATTCCGTTAGTCTCTGATTCTATTAAACACAATAGCAAAATATTAAGTGGGTCTTTCTAGTATATATTTACATTTATGATACAGTACTTAACTTCTTTCAATTTGAGAGTTTTACACTGACTTGAGGAGAATGATGTTGGACATTAAAAATGGATCAAGAAATTTACAATGTCCTGATACCAATTTGTTAACAGAAATTTATCATCAATGTGTATGGGGCTGATCTGATCTGAAGGTAAAGGTTCTTGTGGATTCTTCTCATTTAAATTTTGGGAAGGTTCTTGTGGATTCTTCCCTTGTATTTCCAAAATAGGATTGATTCCGAGAACTTTACAGTTGGATTCAACTAGAAGCTTAGCTAATCCTTGACCCTTTACTAGATTTGTGGTTTTGATAGTAAGATCAAACTCCAAAATTTGAGTGATCCATCTACCTCTCTTCCCATTAGATTCAGGCTAGATTAAAACAATCTTCACAACACTATTAGGAACATAACAAGTAATGGGTGAATGTAGGACATACATTATGAATGATTTTAGGGCTTGAATAAGGACATAAGCTTGCTTCTCAATTATGTCATACTTAAGCTCCGCATATCTCATAACCTTACTGAAAAAGGCTATGGGTTGGTCATCGGAATCTTCATTTTTTTGTAATAAAACAACAGAAAGGGTTGTTTTTGAGGCAAAGGAAAAGATACTGAATGGTTTGGTATAATCAGGGTTGGCCAAGGTTAGAGCTTCAAAGATAGCTTTTTTGATCTGATCAAATGTGTATCTTGAAGAGATAATCTATTTAACTTCATGGTCCTTTCGAAGCATATCAGTTATGTCTTTTACAATTTCAACATAATTAGGGATGAATCTCCTTAAAAAATTAATCTTGCCTAGAAAAGCTTGAATCTCCTTCTTATTTCTAGGTAAGGACAATGTTTTAATGGCAGGTACATGTTTGGGATCAATCCCCACTCCTTCCTTTGAGATTATGTGGCCCAACAATTTTCCTTCTTTGATAAAAAACAAATACTTTTTTGGATTCAGTGATATCTTGAATTTCCTACACCTATAAAATACCTTTCTCAAATGCTTAAGATGTTTCTGATCAGAATTAGAAAAAACAGTTATGTCATCAAGATAAATGACTACAAATTTATTTACCTGACCCACAAAAGCTATGTCCATAGCTCTCTGAAATGTTGCTCTAGCATTAGATAAGCCAAAGGGCATTCTAGAGTACATATATGTACCCTAGGCTGTAGTAAAGGTTGTCTTCTCTCTATCTATTGGATCAACATTTACCTGATTATAACCTGAAAAACCATCAATTATAGAAAGTCTTTATGCTTCTGAAACCATTTGAAGTAGCTGATCCATTTTGGGTAAAGGATAGTTATCTTTTAGTGATGCTTTGTTAAAATTTCTAAGATCCACACATAGCCTGATTTCTCCATTCTTCTTTCTAATAGGAACTAGATTAGCAACCCAATCAACCCAATTATAATACCTAAGAGGGAGAATGATCTGGGCATATAGAATTTTCTTGATTTCCTTCTCTATAGTTGGTAGAAGAGTAGGATTAATCCTCCTAAGTTTCTGTTGATAAGGATTTGCTTTTGGTTTTAAAGGAATCTTATTCTATATTAATGAAATGTCATAAGTCTTTAGATCAGTGTAAGTCCATGAAAAAACATCTTTGTAATTTTCAAGTAACTTAAGGTATTGAGTTTTGATTTCAGGATCTAGAGATGCAGAGATTTTGATGTTTTTAATATCTCTAACTTTGGGTTTCTGAGGACATCATTTTGATCAAACAAATTCTCTAAAGGAATTAGAGCTTTAGGAATGAAATTGTTGGTTAATTGAATGATATGATGTTCAACAATTTTTGAATTAAAATTTGAATTATCATTTTCATTTATGTTTTCTTTTGCTTCTGTTCTATCTTCATCGATTTGTAGAATTGAAAATCCATATAACTTGCAGAAAATATTTTGTTTGTTCATCATCTTCAAATATCTACTAGTATTTGAGATTATCTGAGATGGATGGTATATATTTGACTTGTATTTGATAGAGTACATTAGTCTGATTAGGAATTTTAAATGAACTGGAAGAAACAGCTAAGGAGTCTGCATGAATATTCTGATCTCTTGGAATATAATTCAAATTAAAAGCATTAAATAAATTATCAACTGAATCCCAAACTTCATTTCGGTAAGACCTAAGCCTAGGATGCTTGGTCTAGCAAATATTTCTGACTTGTTTGACAATAAGTTCTGAGTCAGTAAAAACACTTAAGTTTTGAACCTTTAAAATTTTGGCTAATTGTAGCCATAAAAGGAATGTTTCATATTCAACCACATTATTTGTAACTTTGAAGTCGAGTTTGCATGGTTGGGTAATTGTATAAAATCCGATGTGTAGGTTAACCCGATAATGCAATATAAATCAAAGCAGGATACTATAACCTACTTCTACTATCAATTTGTGGAAGCATAAAGATCGAGTTGAACAATATAACCAGAAGAAGAAGAATCAATGTACAATACACAACAAAGTATTTTGGGGAAAGCCTCAGCTAAAAACCCCACTATCTGTATTATCATACAAGGTGGAAATACATAGGAATTATACAAATCCTTAGCTCTCACGGCTAGCCAGCTCTCAATACAATCCTCAAAGAAGCTCACATGCAATCTCAGCTTCTAACAAGCCTTCCTCTCTGCCCTCCAAGCTCCTATTTCCTTGCACTGTTCCTCTGGTATGATTCTCCTTCAACCAAGTGGAACACTCTGATCTCAGACACTGTGAGAACTGTGCAATCCTCAAGGAATGATCCCTTACAGCATGAATGAGTTTTCTTTATAAGAAAACACATACAACTGATAGTACATTGTCCTTGAATTTAATCTTAACTGGGTCTTTCTTAGAATAGACATGCATGAGTTTCTGATGAGGGGATCTTCAGTTCACTGAAGTACACTAGTTGAGTGCACGCATGCACCAACTAACTGTTAACTCTCTATTAGTTCCTCAAATAGTTTGGAACTAATTTAACTAGACTTAACTCAATAAACTGAGTTAACTAATTACAACTCAAATATAACTCAATCTTATCTCCTTAATTTAATGGATACCTCTTGCATGACTTCGGAAAGACTTCTAACTTGAATTTCTCCAACTAATTAAGTCAAAATAACTTAATTAATTATTTCCAAGTAGTTGTTAAGACTAAATTCGATTTTAATTCACCATTTAATTGAAGGAAAAATTAAATTGGAATATTCTTGTTGCCACATTTCAACACTCCCTCTCAACAAGAAAGGGATTATCTGCCACCCCAATCCTGTCTCTATGGAACTCAAATTTACACTTTGACAATGCCTTTGTCAAAATGTCAACATCTTGCTCCTCAGTCGAAATATACTGCAGCAGCATGATTCTCCTTACTACATAGTCTCTGACATGATGATACCGGATGTCGATGTGCTTCGACCTATTATGAAATACTAGATTCTCAGGGAGTTTGATACAACTCTGATTATCACAATGGATCACAGTTGGGTCCATCCTCTGATCAAACAAACCAACTAGAATTTTCTGCATCCAGATGGCATCACATGCTACCTGACTTGTAGCCATGTATTCTTCCTCTGCCAAGCTGAGTGCAACTAACCTCTATTTCTTGCTATACCAAGAAATTGCCGCTAACCCAAGGTTGAAAATCCCTCCTGATGTGCTCTTCTGATCTGATGGACTCCCTACCCAATCTGCATCAGTGAAGCCCTGTAGCTTCACTCCCTCTATCTATCTATACCATAATCCATACTGAGATATGCCTCTAAGGTACCTCAATACATGCTTTGCCTCCTTCTAAAACAACTTGGTAGTTTGAACCATCGGTTGACTCAGTTGGTTCACCGCATAGCACAAATCTGGTCATGTGTTCACCAAATACATGAGTGAACCCACAAGCTGGCTGTACACAGTAGCTTCCACTACTTCTCCTGAAGTAGCATTCTCCTTCCTCCAGTTACCAGCTAGAGGACTCTGCTTGGGCTTGCACTTCTCCATGTGGAATCTCCTAAGAATCTCTTTGGCATACTTGCCCTAAGACACAAAAAAATCCCCATCCTTCTGCCACACTTCCATGCCAAGGAAGTAATGCATGAGACCCATGTCTTTCATCTCGAATTCTCTTGCAAGGTCCTCCTTGCAAGACACAATCAACTGATCATCACCAGTCAATATGAGATCATCAACATAAAGTACGATGATCAACAACTTACATTTCACCACGTTGTGGTATAGGTACGCATCTGCTTCACTCTTTGTGAAGCCCAACCTGGTGAAGTAGTTTTCTATCCTGGTGTACCAAGCACGAGGTGCTTGCTTCAACCCATACAACGCTCTCTTGAGTCGGCACACATGCAACTCATGATCGAAGGTCTCAAAACCTTCCGTCTGCTCTATGTACACCTCTTCCTCAATCTCGCCATTGAGGAATGTAGTCTTCACATCCATTTGATGGATCTTCCAACCCATCTCTTCTGATATTGCCAACATAGATCTGATAGATGAGTACCTTGCGACAGGAGAAAAAGTCTCATCATAGTCAATCCCCTTAACCTGTGAAAAACAACGAGAAACAAATCTTTCCTTATGCTTCTCCACACTACCATCAGCAGATTGCTTTATGTTGTAAAGCCAACGTGAACTCACAACTGACTTGTTCTCCAGTCCCAGAACCACATCCCAAACACAGTTATGAAATATGGAGTCATACTCCTCCACCATAGCATCAACCCAAATTGGCTGCTGCACTGCTTCCTCAAAGGAAGATGGCTCAGTCTCAACACATTCCCCGGCAAGGGCCATGTATCCAATGTACCTCTCAGGTGACCTCCTCTGTCTGCACTGAGAATATGGTGCTCCCACATTGTCTCTCGCATCCTACAACAATCTGTCAACTTCTGTTGTGCACTTTCATCCATCTCTGGAAGACTCTGCTTGAGTGGATGTCTCCACTCCTGGAATCTCTGCATGCGGCTGCTCCACATCATTCTGAGGCTCCTCCTCCTTAGGAATCAACAGTTCCTCCATAGCCTATAGTTTGAGCTCCCTCTCAAGGGAAAATCACATGGTCTTCTGCTCATCAAACTTGAGATCTCTGCTAACCACTGTCCTCCAACTGGTAGGCAAGTACACCCAATAGTTGTGAGGTGTATTAGTGTACCCAAAAAATATCCCCAATTCTGTTGTTGGCTCAAGATTCTTCCATGCATCCTTTGTCACATGACAATATACCGATGAGCCAAAGACCCTGAAGTGACCCACATCTGGTTTCTTACTAGAGAAAGCTTCCTCTAGTGTCTTCATCCCAAGTATGTGATGCAGGCTTCTACTCTACAAATAGACCATTGTGTTGCATGCCTCAGCCCACAAGTGAAGTGGTAGGCCTTGGTCATGTAGCATTGCCCATGTTGCCCCTACAATAGTTTTATTATTCCTCTCAGCCACCCCACTCTGTTGTGGGTTATGAGGTGCCATCAACTCTCGTTTAGTTCCTTCCGCTGCACCAAAAGTCCTTAAACTCTTGAGAGACATATTCTCCACCATTGTCACTTCCCAAGGCCTTGATCTTCTTCCCTGACTCTTCTCAACAAAAGCTTTGAACTCACAAAACTTTGTGAAGGTTTGGTCCTTCTTTTGCATGAAATAAATACGACATTTACGAGAATAATCATCAATGAAAATCACAAAATAACTTTGCTTCACTGTGGATGCCATAAGGAATGATCCACACTGTTAGGTCCCTATAATACTAGTGATTCCCCCATTACTATTGTCAGTGTATCCCTTATTGTTATTATTGTGCCCCATAGAATCCCACTATTGTTATTTTTGTGCCTTTATATTATTATTGTTAGGTCGACTTGGTTATATTGTGACTCCTTAGACTCCTATATATAGAAAAGATGTTTTGTCATTTGTATCATCCAAGAATTGTTCATTTATGTAATGTAAAGGAGGTTGCCCCATCAAAGAGGCTGAATTTTAAGGCATTGATCTATCTTTTCTATCTTTTTGTGAGCTAGTTACATAACATTTGGTATAAGAGCTTTGGATTCTAGAGTTTCACTGCTTCAAACAAGTCATCGTGGCATTTGCGTTATAGCTTTTTTCTGCGATGTTTCAAAAGTGAAAACAAAAACCCATTTGATACGAAATCATGTTGAACCTCGGGTCCAAATTTCATTTCTTTTCTCGCTATAGTTTCGGAGATATGATTTGAGGAAGTTAGGGTTTTTGCAAGCTCCATAGTTTCATCTAAAACATGTCATCGTGGAATGTTCGCTATAAATCTTTCTCTAAGAAGTTTCAGAAGCTAAAAAAAACCCATTTGAGAAGAAATCAGTCTGAACCTCTTCTCTGAATTTAAGATCTTGTCTCGCTATATTTGCGGAGATATAATCTGAGGAATTTAGGGTTTTTGCAGACCCCCGAATTACATTCCAAACAGGTCAGCTTGGGAAAATCATCATAACTTTCTCTTGGAGCATCAGATTGAATTTTTGTAAGAAGTTTAGAAAAGAGGACGGACTGTAGTTTTTTAGATACCATTTTCAGAACCTAAGGTTAAAACAGTGACCTGCGGCACATCGTACAAGTTCGCTCTACTGAACAATTCTATACTCAGGTCATCGTGGGAGAATTGGCATAACTCCTCATTGGAGAATCCAATCTTGAGCAGACTTATGGAGTTAGAAATATTACTCAGAGGGTTACTATAGGAATAAATTTCAGAACTTGGAGATCCAAAATTACATAAATACATCAGATTCAATATCAAGCTCCTACAATGTGAAAAAAAAAGGTGTGTATTTTTTTTTAAATTTTTGCATAAGCTTGGCTTGAAAAATTAGTTTGAAGGAATTCAAAGGGCATAGTGAAGCATTATTATCGGTAATTGATTCCCCAAAGAAGGAAAATGGAAACACCTAGTAAGAAACCTGAAAGCTCTAGCATGACTCATGAAGAAGAGGACGAAATGCAACATGATATATCAAAATAACGAGACCAAGTGCAACAAATGTCACTCACACAAAAAGTAACAGAATCTAAGATGGATGGTTTAAAGAAATACGTAGAAGCTAAGATGTATGGCATGAAAGCTAAGATGGATGGTTTAAAGAAAGGTGTGGAAGCTAAGATGGATGGTTTAAAGAAAGGCGTAGAAGCTAAGATGAATGACATGGAAGCTAAGATGGACGGCGTGGAAGCTAAGATGGACAATGTGGAAGCTAATATGTATGGCGTGGAAACTAAGATGGATGGTTTGAAGACAGATTTGAAGACAAACATGGAAGATTTGAAGACAGGTTTGAAGACAAATTTGAAAACGTTTCTACAAGAAATGCTTACTAACGACGAAAGGGTAGTAAAGGAAACTCATGATGAGAACAAAATAAATGTTAATCATTATTTCATAGACTCTAACGTTGGATCAAAGAACCACCATGTTCCAAAGATTGATATGAGGAAGTTTGATGGCAAGGATCCTGGAACATGGATACTACAGATGGAGCAATTTTTCGATCTCCATAATGTGCAAAACACACAAAAGATATGCATTGCAACTTTGTATTTGGAACCAAATAAGTTTGTATGGTATCGATGGATTTGATCTCATAAACAAATTGTCACTTGGGCTATTTTTATGGATGAAATGATAGCACATTATGAGGATACAAAAAGCAACACTTTTTTTAGCCAATTGATAAATCTCAAAGAAAAGGGTTCAATGATGAAGCACATTGAGGACTTCCAAAAATTGAATATAAGCGTAAAAGATATTCCAGAGGAGCATAGGATTGATTTGTTCATAGGGAATTTAAAATATAACATCCAACATGAGTTTTGCCTTTGGGAACCAGATTCATTGGAGAAGGCATTCGGATTGGCAAGAAAAATGGAAAGAAAAATTATGGCAACAAGGAAACCTACCACTCACAATCATAAAGATGGAAGTGTTGTTGCCCCTAGCCATCCACAACCTACAAGGATGACACCACAACAATTGGAAGAAAAAAGAGAAAAAGGGCTTTGTTACAGTTGTGATAGAAAATACACTAAGGTCATAAGTGTGCCGAGAAGAAATTATTTTACATAGATTGTGAAGAGGAGGAAGAAAAGGAGTAAGAAACGTCAAAATAAGAGGATATACACTAGGAACAAACCCTAGAAAAATAAGAAATGAATCTGACCATATCTTGTAATGCATTGGCTGGAATTACCACTCCTCAAACTATCAATATAGAAGGGCATATCAAGAAGAAAAAGGTAATAGTGTTGATTGATTCGGGAAGTACCCATAATTTTATTCATTGTAAGATAGCTAAGGAATTGAATTGCTTCCTATATCTAGCACCAGAGTGTCAAGTGATGGTTGCAAGTGGAGGAACCATAAATTACTCAGGAAAGTGCCATAATATCAGGCTATCCATGGGAGAATATGTATTGAATAGCCCAATTCTTTCCATTCCAATGGGTGAAGTTGATGTTGTACTAGGAGTCTAGTGGCTACAATCCTTGGGTACAATAGCTTTTAATTTTCAAGAACTTTTCATGAAATTCTCTGTAGAAGGAAAGGAAGTTGAATTAAGGGGTATCGCAGGGAAATTGGGAAAGGTAATCAACTCTAACAGAATGACAAAGCTTCTAAAGAAATAACAGTGAGGCATAATTGCACAATTATGTTCACTAGAGGTTCCCACATCGAAACCATCCATACTTCCAGATCTCCAAAAAGTCTTGGACAATCATTCCAAGGTATTTGAGACTCCCAAAGGCCTCCCACCTATTCATGATCATGATCATGCTAACAATTTGATTCCAGGTAGTGTTCCTCCAAACATCAAGCCTTAAAAATATCGCTATGTCCAAAAGAGTGAAATTGAACATATGGTTGCAAAAATGCTAGAGGCTGGTATAATTCAACCTAGTCAAAGTTCTTTCGCTGCTCTAGTATTATTGGTTCACAAGAAGGATGGATAATGGCGCATGTTTCCAGATTATAGGGAGCTCAAAAAGCTCACTATTAAAGTTAAATTTCCCATTCCTATCTTTGATGAATTATTGGATGAATTGCATGGATCAATTTACTTCACCAAGTTGGATCTTCATTTAAGATATCATCAAATTGGAATGAACACTGAAGACATCCCAAAAACAACATTTAGAACTCATGAGGGTCATTATGAATTTTTGGTCATGCCTTTTGTCCTTACTAATGCACCTTCTACATTTCAAGGTTTGATGAATTCCGTTTTCAAACCCTTCCTTAGAAAATTTGTGTTAGTATTTTTTGATGATATACTAATCTACAACAAGTCTTGGAAGGATCATGTCCAACATGTTGACATGGTGCTCAAACTATTGGAGGAGAAACAATTATATGAAAAAATCTCCAAATGTTTCTTTGAAGTACAAGAGGTGTAATATTTGGGTCATATTGCATCTCATGAAGGTGTTAAGGTACACCCTAGAAAAATTAAAACCATTAAGGAATGGAAAATCCCCACACCCATAAAGCATCTACAAGGATTTCTCAGGTTGACAGGGTATTATCACAAGTTTGTTAAGAATTATGGGAGAATAGAAGCACCTCTAACAACATTATTGAAGAAAGATGCATTCTCATGGACTCCAGAAGAAACAAAGGCCTTTGAACATCTTAAAGAGGAAATGTGCCAAGCACCAGTCTTAGCTACACCAGACTTCACAAAAACCTTTATTGTGGAATGTGATGCCTCAGGAAATGGAATTGGTGTTGTTTTAATGCAAGAAGAAAGACCCATTTCTTTCGAAACTTGTCCCATCAAATTAAAGTATTTACACAAAGCTATTTATGAGAAGGAAATGCTGGAAATACTACATGCACTTAAGAAATGGCGACCCTACCTAATGGGAAGACACTTCAAGATAAAAACAGATCATGATAGTCCTAAATACTTTTTAGAACAAAGATTATCTTCAAAAGAGCAGCAAAAATGGGTCACAAAGATGTTGACTATGACTTTGAAATCATCTACAAAAAAGGGAAGAGAAATGTTGTGGCAGATGCACTCTCAAGAAAGGATGAGGATGTGGAAGCATTTATTTGCACCATTTCTATTATCCAACCAGATTGGATAAATGAAGCAAGGGATGAATGGAAGAATGACGAGGAAGTTTGGGAACTCATTCAAAAGATACAAAAATATCCTAGTATATCTGATACATTTAGTTGGAAAAATGATTCGTTATGGTACAAGGATCGGTTATACCTATGTAAGAATTCCCAACTCAAACAAAAGATTCTTAGGGAATTGCACACCTCTCCCTTAGGAGGGCACTCAGGGTTTCGAAAAACCTACCACAGGGTTAAGAAGGATTTTTTTGGGATGGCTTTAAATTAGATATTCAAAAGTTTGTGGCAGAATGTTTGGTTTTCCAACAAAATAAAGTTGAAACAATTAAGACCCCAAGACTATTACAACCTTTATCGATTCCAAGCCAATGTTGGGAGGAGGTTTCAATGGATTTTATCACAGGTTTACCCAAGTCCGAAGGAAAGAGTGTTATCATGGTGGTAGTTGACAGACTTACCAAGTATGCACACTTTTGTGCATTATCTCATCCACTTAAAGTGAGTACAGTTTCTACTGCATTTATGGAAACACTTCAAAAGCTACATGGAAACTCGAAGATTATTGTAAGTGACAGAGATCCCATTTTCACTGGAAATTTTTGGACATAATTAAATTTTTTGTCTTGGTACTCAGTTAGCACATAGCTCATTTTATCATCCTCAATCTAATGGGAAAACTAAGATAGTAAATAAATGTTTAGAAGGATATCTTTGTTGGTTTGTATCTGATAAACAAACACAATGGGTCAAATGGTTGCCTCTGGCTGAATGGTGGTATAAAAATTCCTTCCATACTGCAACAAAAATGGCCCCATTTATGGCACTTTATGGATATCATCCACCATCCATCACATCATATTTAAGAGAAAATTCTAGGGTTCAAGCAGTGGAAGATCACATCGAGCATCAGCAACAAGTTCACCAACTCTTAAAGGATAACCTCACCTTGGCGCAGAATAGAATGAAACGGCATGCAGATCAACATCTGTTATGAAACCAGCTCACAAAAAGATAGAAACGATAGTTGAACACCTTAGAATTCAACCTCTCCAAGGGGGAAACCTCCTTTACATTACACAAATGAACAATTCTTGGATGATTCAAATGACAAAACCTCCTTTCTATATATAGGATTCTAAGGGATCACAATATAACCAAGCCGACCTGTTACACAAAAATATCGTCACCATGATTATTTGCAGTCAGTATGGGTCTATCATCACTTGTACTGTCCTCCTAAGCAAGTCTCAGACCTCAGCTCTTCAAGTCAAGCTTTGAAAATGAGAGAAAGACATTGAAAATCAACAAAGCTCTGGTTCCGCACTTTCTCTCACTATTACCTGCGGTCCCGCACCTTCTGTTCACAAAAACTGTGGATCTGCCCGCTCTGTCCCTAAACGTGTGGGTGCAGACCCCTATGAAAGTAAAAAAGGCGCAATTTTATTCTAAAAAACTCACTTTGGGTTAATTCTACATGATTCTAGAAGGAATTGTGACGTGGATTGGCCGCTCTTAGGTGGTTCATGCATCCCAAAAGAGAAGGAGCTAATCCCTTGATGAGAGGAGCTATCCCTTTGAAGGAGGGCTTTATCCCTTTGAAGGAGGACCTAGTAACTTCCCTCCATTGCACTATAAATTCAGGCATTGGGCTGGTTGCTAGAGAGGTTGGAAGCTGAACATTTTTTAGGGTAAATGCTGGTGAAATTAAGACTTCCTAGTTGAGCTTGAGAGGAGAGATCACATACCTTTTTGGCTTCATTGGGAAGAGAGTGAAACTTGTCAAAGTAGAGGAGACTTCTTGCTAGACCCTGGGAGGAGATTGTACAGCGTCAAGGCACAAGTTGTAAAGTTCTTCTTTGATTTGAATTAATGCAATCAGATTCATTTTTCTCAACAAATTGTCTCATGTCATTTGTTTCATGAATTCCTTGAATTTCATGTTAAATATGTTTTATGATATTGGCTTTTCAGGTGCTATTTAATTTGTTTGCTTGTTTGTGTTTGCAGATTCGCTACAAGGGAGCTCATTTGGATCGAAGGAGCGAGGCTTCCACAAACTTGCGTTGGACCCAAGGTAGGCCTAAAAACACTTGTTTTCCTTTGTTTATAAATGCATATTTAGAGAAAGATAGTTTGTGATCGGTTTGCTTGTCATTAGGTCTTCTTTAGATTCTAGGAAGGTCTATCTTGTCCGCAAGATCGACTCATTCCATGTGACAAAATGGCGACTCCGTTGGGGATCTAATTTTTTCCTTGTTTTTACTTTGACCTGAGAAACTGTGTTTTTGTTTCTGTTTTTGGCTTGTTGTGTGTGGAATTGGGTAGAAATTGTAGATCCAGGGTTATTTTTCATTTTTCATAACTTTGGGAGAGGACCGCACCCTAGTATTTTGACACTGTGCGTACTTATCCGCAATTTTGCTTTTAGCACAGAGTGTTACCGCACCTGTGTTAACTGTGGACCTGCGGACCCTGTCAAAATTTTGAAAAACCTAAGATTTCCTCTGTTATTCAGCTTAGTTTTTGTTTAGAAGTTATTATCCACTGTCTAGACCTGCATATAACCTGTCAAAAGCTTTCCTTAGGTTGATTTCATTGGTGTTAGGGTTTTAGGTGAAATTCCTAGGAGTTTTGCTGGTTGGGTTTGTTTTTCATTTTGGTATTGTAGTAGCTCTAAGCTTAGAAGCTGTAGGGACCTCAGATCACCTTAGTTTCTACTAGCCTTCTTATGAGTCTGACCATTTATGAAATCTACCCTTGTTGAGGAATCCGCTTTGTGTTTTCTCTTTACAAAACTTCGAAAAGCTTGTGTTTAAAAGTTTGGATTTTCATTTTTAAAAAGAAAACAAAATGGGTTGTTTTTGACTGATTTGTGATTCTGCATAAATTGGTCCTTAGTTTACATCTAGCTAAGTAAAACATCCTTAAAAAAGACATCTTGTAGGCTTTGACTTCAAATAGGTTTTTATAATTTATAGATCTCAAAGTTAGTCATTTGCATAGTTTTGAGTGTTTTATAAAAAATAAAAAATCTCTTTTGGAAAAAGTTTGTTTTTGTAGTGGTTGAGTGCTTTGAAAAAGAAAAGGGAATTTTTTGTGAAAATAACTAGTTGTCTTGTTTTGAGTGCATTGGAAAGGAAAAAAGCTCTTCTTTTAATTTGTTTGTTAAGAAATATTTGTGTTTACAAATATTTGCATTCTCAAACTCTTTCCTAGCTAGAAGTTCATCGAAGGGAAAAGATTGTTTAATATCTTAAGTGCATTTTTAGTGATTTTGAGTTGAGTCTTCATACCACGAGCTTCATCTCCGCACCTCTTGACTTAAACAAAAACCAATAAAAATAACGCTTAAAGTAAAATTCATCTAGTAACATTTTTATTTATAGGGCTCTGATACACCAACATAGCTTAGGCTAGTGTCTTGGAGTAGGAGAGTAATTAACTCTCCAAGACAGTAAAAACAAACAAGTAGTTGTATCTTGTGGTAGGGAAGAAATCCAATTGTTGCATTTATGCTCTGGGAAAGCTCCTCTTAAAGGAGAAGCACGAGATCGTGTCCGAACCAGTGTGGGAATCAATCCTTCCTCATTGGGAACGACGCCAGATATTCACGTATTAAAAACGGTAAACCTCAGATTAACCATTGTCGAGGAGCCTGGGGTCACTTGTTGGTAAACCTTGGATTATGTCAAGGAACCTTCAAGGGGATTGAGCTTGCTACTCTGCCCTTGTGTGCGTATCGGATCATAGACTGTTCCCTCAGGTATATTTGTTTTAGTTGGTAACCTTAGTGGCCATATTATTTAGGATTCTTCCTAAGGTGACAGTGGTGGGAAGATCCCACTGTACTTGGAGCAGACGTCGGCTAGACTCACTTGGATTTTCTGGGGGGTTCTCTTCACTCGAGACGGTTAAGTGGAGGAACTTGTGCCAGTCTATTCATTAAGCAGGTTGCCGGGGTAACTGTTCCAACCGCCATTTCTGTATTGAACTCTGCAACGTTGGATTTCATCACCAACTAGTGTTTTCAGTACGGAAAGTTACTGTTTGTGTGTGTTTGATCTCCTAGATTCTTTAGGCGTGTGATTCAAATTTGTTTGGTTCTTTAGAGGCTTTAGGTGGTTTTCATTGAGATTTTACTTTGTTTGCGTGTGAAGTAGTTAAAATTTTTGAACTGTGGCTGAATAACCGAAGAAGTCCCTTAGACTTCGGGGCCAACCCCCTGAGTTTTCACCGAGCCAGCCTGAAGGGCTGAAAGTCCTCGTAACTCCTAGAGACAGTAGAGTTGGATCACCTGAAGAAGGAGAGTCTTCTTTGGTGGTACATCCTGATTTTCAAGCTTTAGTAGCAGATTATAATCCACAATCAGTGTCTGTTTCCGAAGTTACTGGTAGCTTTTCATCTACTAGTGATATAGGTGAGGAAACTAAAATATCTGAACCTGAAAGTGAATTTGCTGCTACTCCAACATCAGGGTTTGCTTCTCCAGCTTCTAGTGGTCCTGGTTCACCTAGGGTAGAAAGAATAATTACCCAAAATCTTCCTTCTGGACTTATAGATATCGAAGAACTTGCTACTCCAGAAGAAGAAGTAGGCATCCCTATCCCTGAAATTCAACCTGATATTGAACTAAGTGAGCGTGAATCAATTTTTTACAGTCCACCTAGGAGCAGTGCTTGGTATCTTTCTTTGACTAATTTCTTAGAAAACCCAAGGTTAAGTTTTTCACCACCTCGTGTTCCTTATCACCCAACACCTAGAGGTTATTATCCTCCGTTAAATATTTCAAGACAGTCGTCCATGTTTACTCAATCGCCCGAATCCTTTTTTTACGGCGGTCCTTTTGTTCCCTCTGGGTATCAGTCACTTTCTGGTACTTTTTTCAGGAGCATCTCCTGAACCCATTGAGCAAGGGTTATTAACTGGAAGCAATGGTACTAAGCCGTTGAGCGTAGAAGATATTCTCATGATGTCAGGTACTATTCCCAATCCTCGACCTCAAGGTGGCTAGTTATCGCCTAGGGGGCAGCCTCAAAATCCTCAATTATCGCCTGGGGGGCAACCTCAAGGTACCCAATTTGCACCTGGGGGAAACCTCAAGGACAGTACATACCTACGGGGCAGTACGTTCCTCAAGGTCAACCCCAGACTCAATATGTACCCCAAGGTCAACCCCAGTATCAATTTATACCTCAAGGTCAACCCCAGTATCAGTACGTGCCTCAAGGGTATCAACCCCAAGGTCAGTACTCGAACCAAGGTTTCCAACCACCCTCCGGTCAATCATATGTTCAAGGAACGGGAAATGTACCTTTGAATTATAAATCCTACCCTCAACCCGGTTATGGTCCTCAATATTCTCAACCTATTATGGGTTCGTACCCCGGAATGAATTTAGTGTGGGATCCATCGCAAACTCAACAGGTGTTGCAGACAAATGTACAGTTGTCATCTCAAACTGGACAACCCTTAGTTTCTGGTACATCCCAGTAACCTGTCCAGTCTTCCATTCAAACTTTTGTACCTTCGGTAGTTTCTCAGCCTGGGCCTAGTACGCCTCGTACTCCGCCTCAAACGACTGCTGCAACTGCCGCAACATCTGTTCAATCTACCCCACCTAATTCCGAAGTATCAATAGCTCTGGTTTCTACTGTTCCTGTATCTACTCCTCAAACATCTTTACCTCCGTCTGGATCCACCATTCAAACTTCGGTTCAGATGCCTGTAGGACAACCTGGTTCAAGTACGGTTGTCACAAGTCAACCACAATTTACTTATCAACCGTACCAGGGACAGTACCAATTCGGTCTTACTGTGTAGCAGCCAGTCTATCAGTATCAACTGTACCCTGGGTACACATATCAAAAACCTCAACAACCCCAGTATAGCCCGATTAATCCTGGTTTTCCGGGAGGATACAATACCCCAAATGCAATTCCTATTCCTAGTTATCCTGGATATCCTCCTCCTGGGGCTGGTCTCATGACCCAGAGTTTTAGGGACCCTAATCGTCAGTTACCATTTATCGCAACTTTGGACTTGCCGACTTGTCGCGCCTAACGAATGATCCCATTAATTATCTTCCGTTTTGGCCGCCAATGCCGAATAAGTTGCCTAGTGATATTCCTAAGTTCGAAGGAAAATCAGGAGAGGACCCGTCGAACCATGTGATGACTTATCACCTCTGGTGTGCATCTAACTCCATTTCAGATGATTCAATCCGTCTAAGACTTTTCCAGCGCACTCTAATTGGTCTTGCAGCCAAGAGGTACATTGAGTTACCGCGAGGCACTTTTTATAATTTTAGTCAGTTAGCTACCTCGTTTTTAACCCATTTTCAGTTTCCAGTCAGATATGACAATGGCACGGAATTACTAACTTCATTAAAGCAATCGACGTCCACTTACATTTCAGATCATATTCATGAATGGAGACGTCGACGGTGTTTAGTGAAGGTTTTTATTCCGGATCAGATCTTGGCTGAATGGTTTGTAAAGTCTTTGTTGCCAAAGATCACTGAAGATGTAGCTAAAGCTGAAGTTGTTACTGAGGAGCAAGTAATTGCTCAAGCACAGTACCTTGACTTGGTCTATACTCAGTCAGGTACGTTACACGAGAAAATCCTCGATCTTCCCAAGAAAAATCAAATCGCTGCAGCTCCTTCAGGGTCTCATGCTGCCGATGGTATGATTGGTACGGTTAACACTAAAAGTAAGAATAATTCTTCCAAGAATTCTTCTCCTATCATGACCTTGCCTGATTCCGCGATAGGAGATTCTTCTGCAGAGATTTCTGCCGATATTCACATTGTAGAGTCATCTACAACCAAATCAAAATCCGGTGGCAAGAAGAAAGGGAAGAAGAAGAATAAAACGGACAAAAATTCAACGAAGAAACTTGAAAAATCGGAATCTAATGATGAAAAGAGCAAACCTCGTTATCCTTGTCTCATTTGTGACGAAGAACATTTTACAAGAGACTTCCCTCATCGTGCAGAGGTTGCGAAGATTGTCAAAGGTTCCCAAACGCCTGTTGTTTTGAAGGATCCTTTTCCAAGTCAAGACAGTAAGATGATAGGTTCTTCCTCGAGTGCCAATGAAGAACCCATACTGATGATGTCCCAGGTTAGGATTGCGACTCGATCGCATGATTATGGTAGTAAAAGTCCTGTTGATGGTAAAGAAGCAGAATCTTCTCATTCTAATCCATCAACCTCAGCTCCCGGTTCTGATCCACTACAGATCGAGAAACCTAATCCAGACTTGGTAATCAAACCGCCCGCCAAGGGTATACTTCGAAAGTCAGCTTTCAATCCACATGCGAGAGCGGCTCAGAACTATAACATTGTTGAGGATTTAGCTGTTTCACCCTCAGCAATGTCGGCTTTGGAAGTGCTGCAATCATGTCCAGCACAGCGTAAATTAATTTTGTCGGCTATAGGAGCTGTTGACGTTCAGGACTCGAACCTAATAATTTTCGATCTAGAAAATAGTACACCGCGCTTACCTCATCAAATGGCTTTCCAGATTCCAGTGATAGTAAAAAACAGGCCTATTCATCGGACTGTGATTGATGAGGGAGCCTCAACGTGTATTATGTCGATACAGTGTTGGAGATCGCTTGGTTCTCCTTCGCTAAATCAATCCCTGACGATTCTAAAGGCCTTTGATGGCCGTGGGTTTCATCCTTTTGGCATTCTACAGGATTTGCCTATAGGGGTTGAAGGAAAAACCGTTAATCTAGATGTGGAGGTGGTTGATGCCCCTCTAGATTACAACCTTCTCTTGGGTCGAAGTTGGTCTTACACTATGACAGCTGTCGTTTCATCGGTCTTTCGGGTTATAAAGTTTCCTCATAATGGAAAGATCATAACAATAGACCAGCTGGCTTACTTTTCATCCGACCCAGCCTCTTCTGAAAGTATTCAGCATGTCGGTAAAATGACTATCCTGTATAAGGATGTTGGAGTAGGACTAGTTAAAGATGTTGGTTTACTGGGAACTTTTCCTTTTCCTCCGATCAACGCATCGTCTTCATTTGCAACCATTCATACGATTACGTCAAACACCATTTTTTATGATGATCCTTGGATCGTTCCTTATGAATCTGAGATAGACTCATTTGGTGATGTCATGCCTTTGAGTCCATATGAAATTGCGTATGAGGCCGTGCAATCGTTTACCGACCCATCTTCAACCAAAATTGACTTAATGAATGTGGTCCGTGAAGAATCACTTTTCACATCAAGCTCGGATTCAGTCACGTTTTCTGAATTTTTTCACTCTGATGAGAAAATTCGTGAAATCCTATGTGTAGATGATTTACCATGGGAAGATCTCCATCACAGATCTTCGTTTTTACCCGAGAATGATCGTTTTGAAAATGATTTTTCATCAATTTTTACGACTGAATATGTCAAGGAACCTCAGAATCCAATGAAACATCCTGATTCAGAGTTAAATTTGGGAAACATCTCTCGAACTATTCCTATTGACATTTCGGTTAAGCCTGGAATTGTTGAGAACATTCATATAGGTGCCTCATGTACAGAAAACGAAATTCAAATATATAAGGCCCTATTTCAATAATTTCGCGACGTGTTTGCCTGGTCCTATGAGGAAATGCCAGGAATTGATCCCACAATTGTTGTTCATGAAATCAAGACTTACCCGGACGCTAAACCCATCCGGCAACGTTTGCGTCAGATTCACCCAAGAAAAGCTACTGCTATTAAAGCAGAAGTTGAAAAATTACTCAAAGCAGGTTCCATTTATCCGATCCCGTTAACGGATTGGGTATCAAATATTGTTCCGGTTAACAAAAAGCAAGGTACAATAAGAATATGTATCGATTATAGGGACATTAATTGAGCCTGTCCAAAGGACAATTACCCAACTCCCTATATCGATCAAATCATTGATGATTGTGCCGGCAATGAAATATTCTCCTTCATGGATGGTTTTTCCAGATACAATCAAATCAATATTCTACCTGCCGATCAACCAAAAATGGCTTTCATTTGTCCATGGGGGACATTTGCTTATTGCAAGTTACCTTTTGGGCTCAAGAATGCCGAAGCAACTTTTCAAAGGGCCATGTCTTATGCGTTTCATGACATCAAGCACATTGTACAACCCTATCTCGATGATTTGCCTGCTCATTCATTACATCGAGCTGATCATCTCGTCCATTTACGAGCAATCTTTATGAGGTGTAGGCATTATCAGATTAGGTTGAATACACACAAGTTTGTTTTCTGTATAGAAACGGGTTGATTGTTGGGGTTTTTTGTTTCGAAAGCTGGCATTCGCAATGATCCCTCGAAGGTCGAAGCTATTGTCAAATTGCCTCCTCCTTCGAGTCTTCACCATATCCAAAGTTTGCAAGGGAAAGCAAACTTTTTACGATGATTCATTCCTAACTACGCTGAGGTTACAAAGGGTTTTACCCAGTTGTTGAAACATAATACTCCATTCTATTGGGATGAGATAGCTCAAAAATCTTTTGATGCACTAAAACACGCGTTAACCCATGCACCGTTATTGCATCCTTCCAACTACAACTAGGATTACTTCTTGTATCTCGCCGCCTCTCATTCCACCATTGGAATGGTCCTAGTTCAGGAAGATGAATTCGGTACTGAACATGTGATATATTACCTTAGTCTCACTTTAAATCCAACTGAGCTAAAATACTCACATGTGGAGAAATTGGCATTGGCAGCTGTTCAAGCTGTCCAACGTTTTCGTCACTACATTTTACTACGTAAAACTACAGTAATTTTTTATTGCAACCCTGTGATCTACATTTTGACCAAGAAATTGCTAGGGTGCAAGTACTCTAAATGGAATGTTATCCTGCAGGAGTTCGACTTGGAATTTGAAAAATCTAAGTCTAAGAAATCTTTAGTTTTTGCGGAGTTAATGTGTAACTTCCCGCGTGCTGACACAAAAACTGTGGTGGAGGAGCCCATTGCGGACGAATCCTTGTTTCTAATCAACACTTTAGATCCGTGGTATGGGGATATCATTGTTTTTCTCCAGACCCAATCCTTTCGGCTGGAAATTTCAAGGTCAGAACGTCGGAAAATACGATTCCAGTCCCAACAATTCAGGATTATTGGAGATACTCTTTATCGCCGTGGGGCGGACTCTGTTTTTCGACGTTGTTTAACTCACGAGGAAGCTGAAAGGGTTCTAAATGACTGTCACTCTGGAGCGTGTGGCAGTCATATGTCTGGGTATGCCACAGCCCAAAAGATATTGCGCGCTGGCTACTTCTGGCCGTCTTTGTTTAAAGATTGTATTAACGCGGTCCGAAAATGCCACAACTGCCAAATTTTTGATCGAAAGATGCGCACTCCACCTGCTCCTCTCCACCCTATAATTGCCATTGGTCCTTTTACCAAATGGGGTATCGATTTTATTACATGTAACCCTCACTCGGCCGGGGGGCATGCGTATATCATCCTTGCGGTAGACTATTTTACCAAGTGGGCCGAGGCAATGCCTACATTTGAGGCAGACGGCAAGACAGCTGCAATTTTCGTGTTCAATCATATAATTGCTAAGTTTGGTGTCCCACAAGCGATTATCACTGATCATGGGCGTCATTTTCGAAACGTTATGATGACCGAACTTACAGGCCAGCTTGGTTTGCGTCACGATAGTTCAACTCCTTATTATCCACAAGCTAATGGTCTAGTTGAATCCATCAACAAAGTCTTAGTCATCATGATCCGACGAATCATTCGGATTCATCGGTCAAATTGGCATAACATTCTATTTTCAGCGCTTTGGGCGTATCGTACCTCAGTAAAAACATCAACAGGGTTCACTCCTTTCCAACTAGTTTATGGTCTGAAAGTTGTGTTACCCATTGAATGCGAAATCCCGTCATTGCAAATGGCCATCGAGTTACTTCTAGCCACTTTCGAAGAGGAAAAACGTTTGTTATACTTGTC
This sequence comes from Pinus tabuliformis, assembly GCA_031772625.1. Taxonomy (NCBI): domain Eukaryota; kingdom Viridiplantae; phylum Streptophyta; class Pinopsida; order Pinales; family Pinaceae; genus Pinus; species Pinus tabuliformis. Next base: position 1,979,560,458 of record CM062818.1, on the reverse strand, counting down.
CCAATTAGATGAGAATTGACGTGATGCTGCATTGGCGATCGAGACTCACGCAAAACGTATGAAAGCTCAGTATGATCGAAATGTGACCCCTCGAATTTTTTCGGAAGGAGATCTAGTCTTAGTTTACGATCAAGCTAATGATAAATTAGGCGCTGGAAAATTCATTCCTATGTGGCATGGTCCCTATGTTGTCAAGCGAAAGCTAGCAAAAGGGACCTATGAATTGGTAGACTTTGACAGGGACTCTTTAGGTAAACCCAGAAATGGTCTTTACCTGAAGAGGTATTATGCTTAAAGAATGGGTATGGAGATTTTTAGTTAGGATAGTTTTTCTTTCTAGCTGGTGTGTTTTAGTTTTAAAAAGTGTGCTTAGATTAGAGAGTGTTTTTCGTCATTATTCCTGCTTATCTTGGTTTTACTCTTGATATTGCAGATGTCGATACCTATCCAAACATACATTGGTTTTGCTGCTGGTGCTTGTCATAATACATGGAACATTTCTTCCGCAGCTTGGGTTATCTATTCGCCCTTTGACGAGTTGGTATCTATGCATGGGGTAAGCCTCGGTCAAACAACGAACAAAATTGCTGAGTATAGTGCAGTGATTGAGTTATTATCTGAATCTATTTTATTTGGGATTCGGAGTTTGATAGTGAGGTTAGATTCTGAACTCGTTGTATTACAGCTTAATTGAGTGTATGCCATTAGAAATCCAGCGTTATTGAGATTATTTTTGAGAGTGCGTCTCTTGGAACGTGAATTTGATTATATTGAATATCAACATATTCCAAGATCTTTAAATACATTAGTAGATGCAATTGCTTCTCGAATGTTAAGTAGACATTTGCAATAATCATACATGTAAATTTAAAACCATTCCATAACATGATTTACAATATAAGCCAGTAATAGTGATATATATAGGAGTGTGTCAAAAAATACATCGTCCTCGATCATAGGTTGAAAAACACCTTATGATCGGCAAAAATGATAAGTACAAAAAGCAAAAATGTCATATGTGCCTACAATAGGCGATCATCCTATCACTGGTGATGATCTCAATAAGAAACCACTGCACGGGCCACCTTGCAAAGGAACCTCCTAAAAGGTCCGTGGACCCCAATCACATAGCGCTGAAGTCGATGAGGAATGTCATCTATGGTGGTCTCCGGAATATCTCCTGTCAAGCGCTCTAGATGACTCTCCAACTCGGCCAAAACCTCTGTTGATTCGTCCTGTGGGGCTGGCGCGGCTGCAACTGGTTGTTTCCTCTCATAAGGCCGAAGAGCAGCTAGTCGTTGTGGACCCACATCTGCATTTGAAACTTTTACTATTAGTTTTGGGACGATAGAAAAGTAAAAATTAAAATTAAAATAAGAAAAATGTTGAAAATGATTTTACCTGAGTCATCCCATTGCTCTCTTGGTGGAAGAGCCATGTCTGGGTCACCATGAAAATCTACCCCAGCGTAAGGGAAGTCCTGAATAGAGAAAACCTAGTTTTCTAACCATTGGAAATACTCAGGTTTGAATCCAACAACCTCTGTCCCCTCGTCCGGATGACGGGCCATAACTGTGACCCAACGCATCAGTTTGAGCTCTCGAGGAAGCCCAGCTCCAACAGTAAGGTGTTTCGGGATCAACATGGGAACCCTCTCCAAACCAAAGCTCACAACCAAAGCCCCATAACCAAAGGTCTTTAGTTGTCCGTTCTTGGCTCTGGTCAATTGGCCTTTCACATTGGCCAACACAGCATCACACCAGTTGAAGATGGTGCCTCGAAAGCAGTCAACTGCCATCCGCATCTGAGATCCGGTGGCAATATGTAATGCAGCACTCCCGCAAAGTTTGGTGACAGTAAACGCGATCACCATGAGTTCAGGAAGGGATATGGTTTTTATGTCTATCCCTTTGTCTTTAGCCTGGCTGTTGCAGAACTCTAGCCAGAGGCTATCGACAGACTGGCCACCTGGCCTAGTCCCGAATAGAGTCAAGTCTTTAACTCTCTTAGGCAAACTGTTCAAGAAATATATGTCTGCTGGCTCGATTTCGAGCTGGTGGCCACCAATGAAGAAGCACTGGTCCTGTATGCTCCATCTGTCAACCAGCCACTATAAGAAATCCACATGGGCCCTCATGTCAGGTATGGCCCAGAATTTGTACAAGTCGGAGGCCTTCAATGCATCGATCGAAGGTTGGTGATTCAACGCGGCTAGATCCACATCCTCATGCTCTCGTTCACGCCAATCTAGCATGATGTACTCTTTGCATCCAGTAAAAAGACAAATTAGAATGCTAGAAATTAATTTGTTTGGGTCAATTTTGAGAAATTTTGGGTTAAAAACCCTTGTTGCGGGGACCACACCCTCTATGTTAGAGACAGTGCGTGGGTCTGCACCTTGCCTACATGGAAGGTGCGGACCCCTGACTTTTTCCCCATTGAGAAAACGTCGGGGTCCGCGGGCTACCAGTGTTAGGCCTGCGGGCCCCTGCGCGCGGGTTTTAAGCCTAAAAACCCTCCAAAAAATGAAATAAAAGCCTAAAACAAGAAATGAAATGGTTAAAAATGAAGAGTAGGATGATGTGGATTACCTGGAGAAGACGACGTTCGATTCCGACGGTTGGATTTTCCGTTCACGGGAAGTTTTCTGAACAAAAGCACTATTTTCTCACCCAAAACTCAAACAGTAAAAATGAATTGACGAAAGCCCTTTTTATAAGTTTTTTGAGTAAATAAATTGCAAATTTGTTTATGTTTCACTTTGGAAAGGTATTTTTGCAACATTTTAATCCATTTCAAACAGGTATGAGTAATGTTTGCATTTTTTTTCAGGATAACGGATTATTCAGATGAAATCTATCATTTTCGACGAAAAACATTTAGAGTCACCTTTAAGCTCTTTTCTGACTCCTAAAACATGAAAAGATTGCCGAGTTTTTCTTTTAAACTCGTTAAAACGGAACTAAAAGATGGTCCACTTACAGCTCTTTTCTCACCGTAAAAACATGAAAAGATTGTCGGATTTTTGTCGTTTCAAATTCGATATTGGTTATAAAACAACGTGTCATTGATCGCTTTTTTACTTTTTCGGATCAGGGGTACTAATTACGAAAAGTACTCCTTGGTCGTAAAGATCAAGCGGTTCTCTCAAGTATTATTTTATATTTTTTCGGGCTTGGGAGACACAAATTTACGAAAAAGGTCAACCCTGGAGTCTTCTTAAATTTTTTCAAACTCTCTAAAATTGAAAAACACCGAGTTTCTCCTATACTGGACTCGTTAAAATTTCACAGTAAAGGACCTGTTCAATTACAAACAGGAACAAACCACTCCTTAGGGTTCGAATTTAAAATAAGTTGGACTCATCCGAAGGATGAGCTTATAATCAAGCAAATGTTATCCTCCTCAAGCTTGTAAAAAATAAAGAGGTACTTGCCAGAAATGGTGGGGGAAAAGAGAGAAAAATGAGCTTGTTTGTCATACTTTGTAACCACTCTTGAACACGACACTTTTATTCACCTGGGTTGGGAAATCCTTTGCCTAACAGTTGATCAAACCACATTGAAAGTCTTCAGCTGGTTTCTGGGTATTAACTTTGGGTCAATTGTCGGCAAGCCATCTGTCGTGTTGTTATGTGTTCAATAGGTCACTGCCAATAAGCCATTCATCTGCAAAATATCTTCCATCCATCTTGACCATCCCTGAGTCAGTCCTTGCAACTAAATTTCTTCAACTTGATCTATGATTTTGTGTTGTGGGCTTGCCTGCGACGGATCGCTTTCTATCGACTTCAGCTCATTATCTAGAAAGATGATCTAGAAATCATCGGTACCTTGGGATCTGCATGCCTCAATGGTAGGTTTCTCGCCTTTGATGACAGGTTGCATCATTGACCTTCGATCAAAGGATTCCATGACATGTTTGACATCAACACATTTATTCACATCTCATGGATTGTACTGGGTACTTTGAGAGCCATTGACATCACTGGTGGTTTCTCTCACAGTTGTCAACAGTTTACATCATAGACTGGTAATCAAGTGGTTTCTACCATGTTCGACTTCAACACATTCATTCGCATGGATAGAATCGTATTGTTTCGGGAAGTAGAAATGAAGACCCTGGATCTAGTTTCCACAATCCAGGCTGCGAGGAATTTTGTATTCATTATATAATGGACTATTCATAAACAGATGGTTGCGTCCATACTGTGTCCACATGAGTCTATACTTGTGATGTATTACAAGATCATTCCTTTATCATAGCAGTAGTTAGTTTTCTAAGTCAGTTTTGATCTGAGTATGGGAATGCCTACCTCAGCGATGATATGATCTCATATATATATCTTGCATTGAATGTTTTTACAGGTTCCAACCAGGCTCTCCACAAGATTATCCTCGAAATGATAAAGTAATTCACTCTTCCTAAATGATAAATGAAATCCTCATCTACTACAAACTTCGCACTTTAGGGGGCAATCTGTTACACAAAAATATCGTCACCATGATTATTTGCAGTCAGTATGGGTCTATCATCACTTTTCCTGTCCTCCTAAGCAAGTCTCAGACCTTAGCTCTTCAGGTCAAGCTTTGAAAATGAGAGAAAGACATTGAAAATCAACAAAGCTCTGGTTCCGCACTTTCTCTCACTATTACCTGCGGTCCCGCACCTTCTGTTCACAAAAACTGTGGATCTGCTCGCTCTGTCCCTAAAGGTGTGGGTGCAGACCCCTGTGAAAGTAAAAAAGGCGCAAGTTTATTCTAAAAAACTCACTTTGGGTTAATTCTAGATGATTCTAGAAGGAATTGTGACGTGAATTGGCCGCTCTTAGGTGGTTCATACATCCCAAAAGAGAAGGAGCTAATCCCTTGATGAGATGAGCTATCCCTTTGAAGGAGGGCTTTATCCCTTTGAAGGAGGACCTAGTAACTTCCCTCCATTGCACTATAAATTCAGGCATTGGGCTGGTTGCTAGAGAGGTTGGAAGCTGAACATTTTTTAGGGTAAATGCTGGTGAAATTAAGACTTCCTAGTTGAGCTTGAGAGGAGAGATCACATACCTTTTTGGCTTCATTGGGAAGAGAGTGAAACTTGTCAAAGTAGAGGAGACTTCTTGTTAGACCCTGGGAGGAGCTTGTACAGCGTCAAGGCACAGGTTGTAAAGTTCTTCTTTGATTTGAATTAATGCAATCAGATTCATGTTTCTCAACAAATTGTCTCATGTCATTTGTTTCATGAATTCCTTGACTTTCATGTTAAATATGTTTTATGATATTGGCTTTTCAGGTGCTATTTAATTTGTTTGCTTGTTTGTGTTTGCAGATTCGCGACAAGGGAGCTCATTTGGATCGAAGGAGCGAGGCTTCCACAAACTTGCGTTGGACCCAAGGTAGGCCTAAAAACACTTGTTTTCCTTTGCTTATAAATGCATATTTAGAGAAAGATAGTTTGTTATTGGTTTGCTTGTCATTAGGTCTTCTTTAGATTCTAGGAAGGTCTATCTTGTCCGCAAGATCGACTCATTCCATGTGACACGACCTAACAATAATAATATAAAGGTACAAAAATAACAATAGAGGGATTCTATGGGGCACAGTAATAACAATATGGGGACAATAGGGGCACAACAATATTAATAAGGGATACAACTACAATATTAATGGGGGCATCACTACTATTATAGGGACCTAACATGCCCCTCTCCTTCAAAAAAGTGTTGTCCTCAATGCTTGAGTAGTTCTGGATGCTTCTGTATAAAATTATCATCCTCCCATGTGGAATCTTCAGCAGATAAGTTCTTCCACTTGATGAGATACTCTGAAATGGATCAATTTCGTAGTCTTTGAGTTCTTGTTTCTATGACTGCTTCCGGTTCCAATATAATTTTTCCTTCATCATCAAGTTCTGGCAATTTTTTTGAACTGGGAGCTTGTTTCCTATAACCTTCTTTAAACATGAAACATGGAAAACTGGGTGCACTTGAGAAGCTACAGGAAGCTCCAATTTCTATGTCATAGTACCAATCTTTTGCAACACCTTGTACGAACCATAATACTTTGGTGACAATTTATTATCCTTCTTAGCTTGCTTGAGGGAAATTTGCTTATATGGTTGTAGCCATAGGAATACCCAATCACCTACATCAAAACTTCTTTCACTGTGATGTTGATTTGCCTGTTGTTTCATTCTATTCGGCGTCAACACGAGGTGATCTCTTAAGAGTTGGAGAACTTGTTGTTGATGCTCGATGTGATGTTCCACTGCTTGAACATTAGAATTTTCTCTTAAATATGATGTGATGGATGGTGGCTGATATCCATAAAGTGCCATAAATGGGGTCATTTTTGTTGCAGTATGGGAGGAAGTTTTATACCACCATTCAGCCAGAGGAAACCATTTGATCCATTGTGTATGTTTATCAGATACAAAGCAATGAAGATATCCTTCCAAACATTTGTTTACTATCTCCATTTGCCCATCAGATAGAGGATGATAAGATGAGCTATGAGCTAACTGAGTACCAACACAAGAAAATAATTCTGTCCAAAAATTTCCTATAAAAATGGGATCTCTATCATTTACAATAATCTTTGGGTTTCCATGTAGCTTTTGAATTGTTTCCATAAATTCCGTAGAAACTGTACTGGCTTTAAATGGATGTGATAATGCACAAAAGTGTGCATACTTGGTAAGTCTGTCAACTATCACCATGATGACACTCTTTTTCTCAGACTTGCGTAAACCTTTGATAAAATCCATTGAAACCTCCTCCTAAAGTTGGCTTGGAATGGATAAAGGTTGTAATAGACCTAGTGTCTTAATTGTTTCAGCTTTATTTTGTTGGCATACCAAACATTCCGCTACAAACTTTTGAATATCCAATTTAAGGCCATCTCAAAAAAATTCCTTCTTAACCATGTGGTAAGTTTTTAAAAATCCTGAGTGCCCTCCTAAGGGAGAAGCGTGCAATTCCAGAAGAATCTTTTGTTTGAGTTGGGAATTATTATAGAGGTATAAGCGATATTTGTACCATAAGGAATCATTTTTCCAGTTAAATGTATCAAATGCACTGGAATCTTGTTGTAACTTTCGAATAAGTTCCCACACTTCTTCGTCATTCTTCCATTCCTCCCTTGCTTCGTTTATCCAATCTGGTTGGATAATAGAAATGGTGCACAACAATGCTTCCACATCCTCATCCTTTCTTGAGAGTGTATCTGCCACAACATTTTGCTTCCCTTGTTTGCATATGATTTCAAAGTCATAACCCAACATCTTTGTGACCCATTTTTGTTGTTCTTCAGAGGATAATCTTTGTTCTAAAAAGTATTTAAGGCTATCATGATCCGTTTTTACCTTGAAGTGTCTTCCCATTAGGTAGGGTCACCATTTCTTAAGTGCATGTAGTATTGCCAACATTTCCTTCTCATAAATATCTTTGTGTAAATACTTTCCCTTGATTGGACGACTTTCGAAAGCAATGGGTCTTTCATCTTACATTAAAACAACACCAATTCCATTTCCGGAAGCATCACATTCCACAATAAAGGTTTTTGTGAAGTCTGGTGTAGCTAAGACTGGTGCTTGGCACATTGCCTCTTTAAGATATTCGAAGGCCTTTGTTGCTTCTGGAGTCCATGAAAATGCATCTTTCTTCAACAATGTTGTTAGAGGTGCTGCTATTTTCCCATAATTCTTAACAAACTTGTGATAATACCCTGTCAACCCGAGAAATCCTCACAAATTCTTTATGGATGTGGGGATTTCCCATTCCTTAATGGCTTTAATTTTGCTAGGGTCTACCTTAACTCCTTCATGAGATACAATATGACCCAGATATTCCACCTCTTGTACTCCAAAGAAACATTTGGATCTTTTTGCATATAATTGTTTCTCCTCCAATAGTTGTAGCACCCTGTCAACGTGTTCAACATGATCCTTCTAAGACTTGCTGTAGATTAGCATATCAACAAAAAATACTAACAAAATTTTTCTAAGGAAGGGTTTGAAAATGGAATTCATCAAACCTTGAAATGTAGAAGGTGCATTGGTAAGGCCAAAAGGCATGACCAAAAACTCATAGTGACCCTCATGAGTTCTAAATTTTGTTTTCGGAATGTCTTGAGTCTTCATTTTGATTTGATGATATCCTGAACGAAGATATAACTTGGTGAAGTAAATTGATCCATGCAATTCATCCAATAATTCTTCAATAACAGGAATGGGAAACTTATCTTTAATAGTGAGCTTGTTAAGCTCCCTATAATCCAAACACATGCGCCATGATCCATCCTTCTTGTGCACCAATACTACTGAAGCAGAGAAAGAACTTTGGCTAGGTTGAATTATACCAACCTCAAGCATTTCTGCAACGATATGTCCAATTTCACTCTTTTGGGCATAGGGATATCTGTATGGCTTGATGTTTGGAGGAACACTTCCTGGAATCAAATGAATAGCATGATCATGATCATGAATAGGTGGGAGACCTTTGGGAGTCTCAAATACCTTGGAATGATTGTCCAAGACTTTTTGGAGATCTAGAGAAATAGATGATTTCGATGTGGAAACATCTAGAGAACATAATTGTGCAATTACACCTCATTGTTCCTTTTTTAGAAGCTTTGTCATACTGTTAGACCTTATTATCTTTCCCAGTTTCCCTACAATACCCCTTAATTCAACTTCCTTTCCTTCCACATAAAATTTCATGAAAAGTTCTTGAAATTTAAAGGCTATTGTACCCAAGGATTGTAGCCATTGGACTCTTAGTACAACATCAACACCTCCCATTGGAATGGAAAGAATTGGGCTATTCAATACATATTCTCCCATGGATAGCTTTATATTATGGCACTTTCTAGAGCAATTTATCGTTCCTCCATTTGCAACCATCACTTGACACTCTGGTGCTAGATATAGGAAGCAATTCAATTCTTTTGCTATCTTACAATGAATAAAATTGTGGGTACTTCCTGAATCAATCAACACTATTACCTTTTTCTTCTTGATTTGTCCTTCAATCTTGATGGTTTGAGGAGTGGTAATTCCAGCCAATGCATTACAAGATATGGGCGGATTCATTTCTTCTTTATCTAGGCTTTGTTCCTGGAGTATATCCTCTTCTTATGACCTTTCTTGCTCCTTTTCTTCTTCCTCTTCACAATCTATGTAGAATAGTTTCTTCTCAGCACACTTATGACCTTTATTTTGCTATCACAACTATAACAAAGCCCTTTTGCTCTTTTTTCTTCCAATTGTTGTGGTGTCAACCTTATAGGTTGTGGAAGGCTAGGGGCAACAACACTTCCATCTTTATAGTTGTGAGTGGTATGCTTCCTGGTTACCATAATTTTGCTTTCCATTTTTCTTGCTAACCTAAATGCCTTCTCCAATGAATCAGGTTTCCAAAGGCGAACATCATGTTGGATATTATACTTTAAAGTCCCTATGAACACATCAATCCTATGCTCCTCTGGAATATTTTTTACCCTTATGTTCAATTTTTGGAACTCCTCATTGTGCTCCATTATTGGACCCTTTTGTTTGAGACTTATCATTTGGCTAAAAAAGGTGTTTCTTTTTGTCTCCTCATAATGTGCTGTCAATTCTTCTGTAAAAATTGCCCAAGTGATAATTTGTTTATGAGAGCAAAGCCATTGATACCATAACAAACTGATTTGGTTCCAAATATAAAGTTTCAATACGTACCTTTTATGTGTTTTGCACATTATTGAGATTGAAAAATTGCTCCATCTGTAATATCCATGTTGCGGGATCCTTGCCATCAAACTTCCTCATATCGATTTTTGGAATATGGTGGGTCTTCAATCCAAAATTAGAGTCTATGAAATCATGATTAACATTTCTTTTGTTCTCATCATGAGTTTCCTTTACTACCCTTTCACCATTAGTGACCATTTCTTGTAGCAACTTATTCAAATTTATCTTCAATTCTTCCATCTTATCATCCATGCCATCCATTTTAGCGTCCATGCGATTCATCTTAGCGTCCATGCCACTCATATTAGCTTCCATGCCATCCATCTTAGCTTCTACGCCTTTCTTTAAACAATCCATCTTAGCTTCTACGCCTTTCTTTAAACCATCCATCTTAGCTTCTACATCTTTCTTTAAACCATCCATCTTAGATTCTGTTACTTTTTGTGCAAGTGACACTTGTTGCACTTGGTCTCGTAATTTTGATATATCATATTGCATTTCTTCCTCTTCTTCATGAGTCATGCTAGAGCTTCCAGGTTGCTTACTAGGTGTTTGCATTTTCTTTCCTCGAGGCATCAATTACCGATAATAATGCTTTACTATGCCCTTTGAATTCCATCAAACTAATTTTTCAAACCAAGCTTATGCAAAAAATTTAAAAAAGAAACTACACAACTTTTTTCACTTTGTAGGAGCTTGATATTGAATCTGATGTATCTCTGTAATTTCGGATCATCTAGTTCTAAAATTGCGATTTGCAATAGCCCTCTTTGTCCTCGTTCCAATGCGACTAGTCTAATCGAATTTAGATTCTCCAAGGCAGAGTTATGCACAATCTCCCAAGATGACCTTATTATAGACCTTTCCAGAAGAGCGAATTTGTATGAAGTGCCACGTATCACTATTTTGACCTTAGTATCTGAAAAATATACACAGGAAACTACAGTTTGTCCTCTTTCTATAACTTCTTACGAAATTTCAATCTGATGCTCGAAACAAAAGTTATGACGATTTTCCCAATGTCCCCTGTTTGGAATGTAATTCAGGAGTCTGCAAAAAGGCCAAATTCCTCAGATCATATCTTCGCAAATATAGTGCAAAAAGTTCTAAAATTCGGACCCGAGGTTCAGCATGATTTCTTCTCAAATGGGTTTTTTTGTTTCGATTCTGAAACGTTGCAGACAAAACGTTATAGCGAAAATGCCACGATGACCTATTTGGAGCAACGAAACCCTAGAATCCAAAGCTTTGATACCAAATGTTATGAAACCAGCTCACAAAAAGATAGAAAAGATAGTTGAACGCCTTAGAATTCAGCCTCTTCGAGTGGGAAACCTACTTTACATTACATAAATGAAAAATTCTTGGATGATTCAAATGACAAAACCTCTTTTCTATATATAGGAGTCTAAGGGATCACAATATAACCAAGCTGACCTAACAATAATAATATAAAGGCACAAAAATAACAATAGAGGGATTCTATGGGGCACAGTAATAACAATATGGGGACAATAGGGGCACAACAATATTAATAAGGGATACAACTACAATATTAATAGGGGAATCACTAGTATTATAGGGACCTAACAACATTGCAGCGAAAGAAGTTTTGATGTAGGTGATTGGTTATTCCTACGGCTACAACCATATAAAAAAATATCCCTCAAGCAAGCTAAGAAGGATAATAAATTATTACCAAAGTATTATGGTCCATACAAGGTGTTGCAAAAGATAGTTAATATGGCATACAAATTGGATCTTCCTGCAGCTTCCCAAAAGCACCCAGTTTTCCATGTTTCATGCTTAAAGAAGGTTATAGGTGACAAGATTCCAGTTCAAACAATATTGCCAGAACTTGATGAGGAAGGAAAAATCATATTGGAACCTGAAGCAATCAAAGAAACAAGAACTCGATAGCTACAAAATCGATTAATTTCAGAGTATCTCATCAAGTGGAAGAACTTATCCGTTGAAGATTCCACATGGGAGGATGAGAACTTTATATAGAAGAATCCAGAACTACTCAAGCATTGAGGAAAACACTTTTTTTGAAGGAGAGGGACATGTTAGGTCCCTATGATACTAGTGATTCCCCCATTACTATTGTCATTGTATCCCTTATTGTTATTATTGTGCCCCATAGAATCCCACTATTGTTATTTTTGTGCCTTTATATTATTATTGTTAGGTCGGCTTGGTTATATTGTGACACCTTAGACTCATATATATAGAAAGGAGGTTTTGTCATTTGTATCATCCAAGAATTGTTCATTTGTGTAATGTAAATGAGGTTGCCCTCTCGAAGAGGTTGAATTCTAAGGTGTTGATCTATCTTTTCTATCTTTTTGTGAGTTGGTTTCATAACACACACAAATCAGTATGAACTTGCTTAAAGATAGCCTTTGCTCGACTGTCTCAATCATGAAATGAAGACTTGGTGTACTTTCCCAAGGTACAACCTTTGCATGTGTTGTGGAGGTAAATCCTCTCTGTGGACAGAGACGATCCCTACTAGCCCAGACCGGGTCTAGCAACAATCACACAATGCTATCACGCAAGTTCCTAATTGCAAATAAAAAGTGGATGGTGAGAACCTACTTGGATTCCGACGCTAATGTTCGTAGAAGAGACGTCGCTCTCATTCCTTTGCCTCGGCCGGTCACGATCCCCACGATCTCCATGATTGGACACCTGCACATGCAAAGAATAACACGAATACAAGCATAAAATCTAGTAGATGCAATTATATATCAGTCAGAAAAGATATAACTCAACATCAAACATAGGACAATGAGAGTGGAACCATAATGATAGTCATCTATTATTGATAAATAACAAAGAAGAATACAACCATTGTTCTGACATCAAATCCTCCTTTGGCTGGGTAGTCAGCTACACAAGTCTTGCAAAGCTTGTTGGGATAGGGAACAAGCCTCTCTCTCTTTGGGTGACAAGAATCTCCTTACTTAGATTTGGCCTTATGGGTGCAAAGAAGGCTCTTGCAGCTTCAAACTCTTGAACTCCTGGTATTCTCTATCACTATGTTGGAACTGCTGACTAGCTTGCTCAAGGCATAGAGGCAAGCTTTTATAGATAGAGAGGAAAGAGATAGGATCAACCACATTATTCATGGGATTGGCTTTATCACTTGGAAACTTCCATGAAAGGTGGCAAACCACTTCCCTTCTATGGAGATTCGAAGCCAAACCATCCTAGCTCAACATAGATTCAGTTGGTGAATGGGTTAAGGAGAACTTTCGAAAGCTTGTTCGTTGAAAACTTTACCCAATTCGGTTGGCGTGAGTGTGACTCTGAGACAGAGCGCCAATAGCACGCTCTCTTTAGAGGATTTCCCTCATTGGTGCAGGCAGTGAGCTGTGGACCCGCGCTAATGCAAAAAGAGCTATTTTCATGGGTATTTTGCAGGAGATGCCTTCAGGGCATATGAAGCTCATACTTAGAGGAATATGATGCAAGTGGTTTCAGGTCATGTCACTTCTCCCAGGTCCCAGAATGAGTCCTCCAGTGTGCGGGTGAGGGGTAATAGGGACGGTGACAAACAGTGACAAATTGTTGTGTAACAAATGCCCCCTAAAGCATGAGGCCCGAGGGAGAGAGAGGGGTGAAATTCTTTACAAGAACATGCGTGACTGAAAACACGGCCACCGGAGAACCTGCGTAAAGAAGTACAACTGATATCTCAAGTACATTATATATGTGGTATGGGCGTAGCCATCCATAACAGAGTACATAATAATCTAGATCCAAGGCATGGGCGCAGCCATCCAGAGAGGATCGATAAATAGACTTAGGCATGGTCGCAGCCACCCAGTGAATGAGTCATGTAGTGATCATAATAAGCCACAAATCGCAGCCTGGATGCCAACAAGAAAAACCCAGGGTCTTGCGCTCCATCTTGACCCGAACAGAGTACAAGTTCAGGCATGTGAATACATGAGTTGAAGTCGAACATGCATGAACATCGTCTGATTACCAGTCAATGATGAAAACTGTTAACAGACACGAGAGGTACCACCAATAATGACAATGGTCCTCAAGGTACTATAGGTACAATCTACGGTGTTCGAATAAGTGGGTTGGCATCGAACACCCGCAGAGTCATTCGATCGGAGGCCAATGGTGAAAACCTCTCGTCGAACACGAAGAACCTGCCATTGAGGCATGCAGGCTCCAAGGCACCGGGAAGGAGTCTCTAGATCAGCTTCCTGGATAATGAGCTGAAGTCGACAAGAAGTGACCTTGATCAAAGGTGGGCCATAATGTTTCCCACATCATTGACGCGAGACAGAGGAAGAATGTTGTGGTAAATCAAAATTATGTGAGGTATCAGAGGGAGGTTGTAATTCTGCAGAGGTCAACTTCTCTTGAACATATCGGCGGCACGAAAATGGACTTGGCAGCATTTGACATCAAATGAGCAGAGGTCATGGTGACAAGGCAACGAGCAGATGAGAGGTCAAATAGGATAACCCAAACCCACGGAGGCTAATGTAAAAAAAGATGAGATGTCCCCACCCAGACACGAATGCAGACAAGTGCCATGTTCAAGAGCGACATACTGCCGACACGACAATAATTATGGGTCCATTTTCCCCACCATTTCTGGCGAGTACCCCAGTTATTTTTAACAAGCTTGACGGGGATAGCATATGCTTGTGAGCGTCATTTCGACGGAATCCGATGTCATTAAGTTTTAACGAGTCTGACAAAGGAAGAACTCGGCGTCTTTTCCTGTTTAGAGAGTCTGAAAAGACAGCAAAAAAGAAAATTCCAGGGGGTCCTTTTTCGTAAAGTTGTGTCTCCCAAGCCCGAAAAAGTATAAAACAATGCTCGAAAGAACCGCCCGACCATTACGATCGAGGAGTACTTTTCATTTATAGTGACATCGACCTGAAAAAGTAAAAAAGTGATCAACATCACATCGTTTCGTAACCATTAACGAACCTGAAACGACAAGGGTCCGACAATCTTTTCATTTTTACACGGTCGGAAAAAGGCTTAAAGACAACCGCCTCTTATTTACATTTAACGAGTCAAGAGGGATAACTCGGCGATATTTTCATTTTTAGCGAGTCAGAAAAGAGCTGAAAGATGACTCCACGGTGACTTTTTCGTGTATTTACCGAGTCCGAAAAAGTATAAAATACAACTCGTTTCACCATCGAAGTTGCAAAAAAGACCTGTCATGGCACCAAAAGCAAGCGCAAAATCCATTTTCGACCAAAAATATATTAAAATATTCAAAAAACAACTTTTTAAACCTAAATACAAGTCAAAAAGTCTATAAATATGGTGAAAATGTAAAAGATAGAAGGGTAGCCTCCAGTCCGTAAACTAGTTGAAATGGAGTGAAATCGGTGGCGTCCTTCACAGAGGTTCGGTAGGCCCACAAGGCGGGAAACAACATCAGATGCCAATTAGACTTATGCATGTCAATAGTATGTTGAAGCATCGTAACCAAAATCTTGTTAACGACTTCAACCTGGTCGTTAGACTGAGGATAGTACGGGGTTGAACTATCGTGCCGTAAGCCTAGTTAGGTTGTCAGCTCGGTCATCATGTGATTACGGAAATGCTTTCCGTGATCTGTGACGATGGCCTGTGGAACTCCGAACCGCGTAATAACATGATTGAACAAAAAATGTACCGCTGTATGACCGTCTTTAGTTAATGTGGGCATCGCCTCAGCCCATTTTGTAAAGTAATCGACGACAACGATAATAAACCCATGCCCCCCGGCCAAGCGAGGCTTACAGGTCGTATAATCAATGCCCCATTTTGCAAAAGGGCCTACTGTCACTACAGGGTGCAGCAGGGCCGGTGGCGCACGCATCTTCCGCTGGTATATCTGGCATGCATGACATGAGCGGACAGCAAGAATGCAATCTTTAAAAATAGAGGGCCAGAAATAACCAGCGCGAAGGATTTTTTGAGTTGTGGCATATCCAGACATGTGACCACCACAGGCGCCAGAGTGGCAGTCATTCAGGACTCTCTCAGCTTCCTCGAGGGTAAGACATCGGCGGAGAACGGAGTCAACGCCGAGACGGTACAGGGTGTCCCCTATGATACGATAGGGTTGAGACTGATGGCGGATCTGCCGTCGAGCATCTTTGGATACAGCGGGGCGGAAAGAGGACGTTTGTAAATAAACGATAATATCCCCGTACCAGGGATCGAGGGTGCTGATCAGAAAAAGAGTTTCATCCGGGATATGATCTTCTGAAAGAGAGGGTGCAGAAGGAGATGGCAAAGAACAGAGTAACTCAGTAAAGACCAGGGACTTCTTAGACTTGGTAGCAGTAAATTCCAAGTCAAACTCTTGGAGGATTACAATCCATTTTGAGTATTTGCCCCCCAGCA